>OX638372.1:9949409-10431645 GCA_951812925.1 Calliopum simillimum
CCGAATGGTAGTATTTCGGGGGAGTCGTTTTTCCTGCATGATCCAAAGGAGGTGATTTATAATCGCGTTAAGGAACTATTCGATTCTGATTGTAGCAGCATCGCTAAGCGTGCGCAGACGGCAAAACATCATGGAAACTCTGCATCGAATGCCGCTAACTCAAAGGTGATCACAAATACCAGCAACGCCATGATCATACAGGCTGATGTCCATTCAAGTTCGAGTGGTGCTGGTAGCGGTTCCGATGAATCGGTGTCAATACCCTCAAGTGTAGATTCTCCTAAGGCAAATAATCATCGTAATCATAGTTTTAATCGTCATACGAATAATAATGGCAATAACAACAACAACAGCAATAATAATAATAGTCCATATGCTTTGAATAATAACAACAACAACATTGGTAGCAGTAGTTCAAATATTGGTGGTAGCAGCAACAACACTACCAACAGTAACAAGCTGCTGCATCAGAAGAAACACAACAATAACAGTATGATTAACAACAACAGCAACAACAATAACAACAACAACACGTCAAATGCACATGATCACGATTACGAGGACATCTATTTGGTACGCGAGGAATCTCGCAAGAATCAACAGAAATATAATATGGGACGTTCGCGTTCTCGTGATAGCGGCTCACATTCACGTTCCGCCAGTGCGTCATCTTCGCGAAGCACAGATGTCGTCATGCAATATAGCAATCATGTGAGTATTAAGGTGTTGCTTTATTAAATCAAACATATCTACTACTTCTGAAATGTGTGCTCTCACGTATATTGTCGGAAATCTCGATATTCCTGAAATTTTCATGTAAAACGACCTCCTGACAGTCCCTGATTTCGAAGTTTTCCTGTTCACCTATGGGTATTTCATTTTATACGTCAAGAAATATATTACCCCGCATTTGGTCATAGAATAAGAAAAAGAAAATTTCTGAAATCCTGGGTCAAATAAGGGAATAGTCTTTTCGGATATGCCCATATATGTACATACCATTATTACCAGAGATACGGAGATATACCGTTTCCAGTTTTTTTTTTTTTTTTTTTTTTTGTTTTTTTACTTGGGTGATGTAACGGCCCCTCATCTAATCTCCCCTACTTTTTGTACGTACGTTATTTGGTCGATACAGTTTGCATTAGACTGATTAAAAAACGAATTTTTTGAAATTCCGCGATTACCCCCAAAAATCTAAAAGACCAAGGTAAAGAAGTGATTTCGAAAATTTTTCAAAACACTTTAAGCCATTTTAATCCAATTTTTTGGGGGGGAAAGGAATCAAAAAGAAAAAATTCCTGACCCGACAACACCATATGAGCATGCAGCACCATAATACTCAACCACCGAATAAACTTTACATATCTAAAATCTACTTTCTCTATGTTGAAAATATGCAACAATGACCAATAATTGACTTCTTTCAAATTCCAGAATCTAAACAATAAACGTGATCCACATGTACTCAATCGCAACAAATCCCAATCCATAAGTGGCCTACATAGTAAATACGATTCATCGGTGCGCAAGGACAACTACTCTACGAAAAATGTGAATTTAAAGAATCAACTAAATAGCGGCATCAAAAGTGACACCTACGAGACAGTCTGTCCACCAGAAGATGTCGCCGAACGTACCAAACAGTCAAATAAAAATTCGGTCATACGAAATAATCTAGATGGAGCATACAGTGGTGGCAGTTGTAATACAATTTCATCAGCACATTCAGCAAATGCCAACAGCAACATCAACAGCAACAACAATAGCAGCACCCGATTGCTAAAGCGCGTTTCATCAGCACCACCAATGCAACATAACACAATTGGTAAGTTACGATACATTCAATCAAAGTAGTTCGGTTCGGCTCAAACTGTTCTTTTCTTTTGGTTTAACAGTAAATGGACCACCACCACCACCGTTGCCTCCGCCACTACGTGCGCCAATGCATAAAAATAATTTCAATGCAGAGACTTTGAGTCACAAAAATTCAAACAACAATTTGCATACGGATGCTTTGGATTCTGATTCCGGTTTAGAAGTCGTTGAGGAGCCAAGCCTTAGACCATCGGAGTTGGTACGCGGAAATCACAATCGGACCATGTCAACAATATCAGGTAAGTGAAGCAAAGATACATAAATGTAGGACAATAAAAATAAATTGAATGCTGCTCCACTTTCCAACCAGATTAGGAACGGATGATAGTAGCAATCTAATTCAATTTAATAAATTTAAAAAGTTTAGCAAACAGCGTGTATTGTAATGAAATAAATTGTACTAATAATTTAATTGGAGAAAACTAAATGTTGCAATTACTTTGAATACGCATACAAAACTATGCCAAGAAATATGTGATTTTTGCAAGAACACATTTATATTCATATAATGATCCATTTTATGTTAGATATTGTTTTTTCAAAATTATTATTGGCTTCTTTTGCTTTCCCATAAAATACGCATCTCCTTTTTGGTTTAAAAATCAACGCTAGGCTAAACCATTCACCGTATCTTAATGTGAAAATATTACTTAGGTTCGAACTAAAAAACTAGTATGCACTATATTATTATTTTTATTGCAAATATTGTGCAATTACCACAACCATCTTAAGGAAAGCTTTTTCATACCTCAATGAAATATAGAAGCCAGCAGCTATGGCAATCTTACACACTTTCACCCTCAGGATCATTGGTGATCACATTTTATTGCCACTTTTTAATTCCCACTTTACCCCACTTTCCCCTATCGTATAATTTTATTTTTTTTATTCAATAATAATTATAATTAATGTTTAACGTCATCTCCTTTAGCCTTCATCGCGTAATAAGTACATTAAACTTATTTGTTTTGTATGAAGCAAAATAAAAGTCATCCCTACACCAATTCAAAAGTTAGAAGGACACTTTAAAACGATATTTGCATAATTTTTTTTTTTTTTTTCTCTATTCGAGAGAAGCCAATAGAGTACTTTTCATTCTTCTGAAGCCCCACATTTTAAAAAAGTTGATACCCAAATTTGCTTCAAAAATAAAGAATATGTTCTCGCAAAAATTTAAGCGTTAAAAACTTATACTTTTTTTTGCAGTATAGATAATATTTGGTTCCAAAAATCGGTTTTTTTTTTTTGTAGTTTTTCGATTACTTGGTCGAAAAAAATATATTTTATTCAAAAACAAGACATCTTACGAAAAAAGCATGTGAGGCAAAAAATGCTTAGAATTGTCTTAAAAATACTTGTGACTTTTTTCAAAATTTTCGAAACTTTTTTAACATTTTTAATTTTTTTGACCAATTTTTGAAAATATAAAATGTCTCAAAAAATTCTGCAAAAATTCACACGTAATCTTTGGACAAGATTCTATGCATTTGGTAAAAAAAGCGTTGTTCCGACCACGTAATTGACAAACGTAAGAAGTTCGATTTTTGGAACCGAATATTATCTATCCTACAAAAAAAGGCACGATTTTTTAACGCCAAAACTTTTCCAAGAATATAATCTTTATTTATGATCCAACTCTGTGAAGATAAATAATTTATGAGCAAAAAACATGTTTTTTCGCCAAAACGAGCCTTCAGGAGAATCGAAAGCGCACTATTAAAATCTTACGAAAAAACTGTATAACACTAGTTTACAAAATTAAAAAAATCTCTATGACCAAGACTTCTTTATAAAATTCTTATGTGGTGTAGTCCCCTAAGCTAAAAAAAAAATTAAAAAAAATATTCCTGGATAGGTTTCCGAGATATCGGCCGAATCATTTTTTTGCTTTTTTTGAAAAAGGTGACCAATCATTATTCCGAATAAATTCCGTTTGAACTGACAGATTTGACCAAAATTATATTTTTATAAAAGACAATTAAATTGTCAAGAACTGTTTTATACATTTTGACCTCATCCGAATATTAACTGCGGAGATATGAATTTATATTTACGAACTTTATTATATTTTTTTGGGAATTCTGTGATCGAAAACTCTTTTTATCACCTCAAAAAGAAAGAATCTGCCAAATGACCTCACAATTTATACTTTTTTTGCAAAACATAGACTTTTGCCTTCAATGAGCAAAATCCATGGACTTATAAGAAAGTTACAGACCTTAAAGTGAGATCACCTATTTTTAAAATTTTTCTAACTTTTCTTTAATTTGGATTTACATCTCTCAATAACTTTATTTTATCATTTTTATTTTTAAAAATGGTTAAGGCTTTTTCTATTTTCCTTGCTGCCATCCTTTTGACTTTCTCTTATAAGAAACCAGTTGTAGTCTCCCATCAATGCTTCATCCCAGTATCCTTGGTATTTTTTCTCAATATTTTTTATCTGTTGATGGAATCTTTCACCATGTTCATCACTTAAATGACCAAGGTTTGGTGGAAAGAAGTCCAAATGAGATTGGAGGAAATGAATTTTAAGGGAGATGAGGACTCCTGTAAAAAAAAATTAAAAGGAATGTTTTATAAAAAAAAACTGTGCATAAAAATGTAAAAGTGAGTATATACCTAGTTTTTTGTAGTTTTGTAGTTTTTTTCGACGATTTCTACATAATTTTCACTTTTCCTGTTTCCAAGAAAGTCATCGACTATAAGTTTAAAGGAGTTGAAAGCTGCTTCTTCATCTACAGTTAACTTCAATTTGAACCACTCATCCTTAAGTAATTTTTTAATCTGAGGCCTGTCGAAAATCCCTTCTTTGATTTTAGCGTCAGACAGTTTAGAAAAAAAAGGTTTTAAATGTAGAAACGCATCTCCAGATTTGTCTAATGCTTTTACAAAATTTTTTAAAAGGTCCAATTTGATATAAAGTGGTGGAAGAATGATGTCACACTTGCCTACCAGCGGATTATATTTAATGTTTGCTTCGCCCGGTATAAATGCCAATCGTTCGCCCCAGTCTTTTTTTTATGTGGTGCTGGCCACGAGCACGACTATCCCCCATACAAAGGAAACTGCAGTGTTTCGTGTATCCACCTTGTTATCCTAGCAATATTCCAACCATTTTCAAATCGGAACAGATTTTCCACTTGTGTTCGTTGTAATTAATAAAAACCAAAATTTGCGCGATTGCGTCATATGTATCCTTAGTGCAGACGGAATGAGCAATAGGAATAGATAGTTTTTCGTTTCCATTATGTAGTAAAACTATCTTTAAACTTTCTTTGCTGCTATCGATAAATAAGCGCCAATCTTCTTTATCATAAGACTCTTTCAGTTCTTCAAATAGAGCAGGAACATCATGGCAATAGCAGACGTTTGCAGCTTTCGTATAATGTTGGGCGAAACGCTCATGTCGAGTTCTACGATAGGATGAAATCAAGTCAGGAGCGCAGAAGCTTTTCTCCTTCATGCGAGATGTCAACTACTCTGATTTTTGTTTTGTAAGGTCAAGCTCTCGAATCCAATCATTTAGCATTGGTTGAGTCATAAGTTTTGGTGTTTTTCCTACTTCAAACTCACTACCACTTGCAATTTCATCTTCGGGAAATGTTTGGCAAGAAGTGGTACTCATATTTTCGGAAAAATCTCCACAGAAAATGTTGCCTGACGCTAATTCTAAAGCTGGTAACGTTACGGATTCGACCAATGGATAATCTATTTTCATAAATCGTCCAATGCCCATCTTTTTTGTTGCACAAAAGTAGCAGTCACTGTCATGGTTTACAAGTTGTCGCAACCAAATCATCGGTGAAAGGAATTTGAATTTTTGCCTAATACAAAAAAAGTTAGTTTTAATGCAAACCTATTGATAAAAACCAATTACTTCTTGCCAATGGACCAAGCACTTAAAGTCGCTTGATAGACATGACATATAATGTCTGGAGTCCATAGCTTTTCCACATTCTGAGTTTTCTCTCCGAAGTACTGACAATACGCAGTTTGTAGCGCGTCAGAAAACAAACGTCGCTTTCGAGACTTTTCAACAATATATTTACCGCACACAAAACAAAAGCAATTTTGACTATTTTTACATATAAAAACCCGGCTTTTTCTATTCATAATTAAATTATTGAGTCCGAATATAAAGGATTATGTTTTTTTGTTAATTTTGTTTTCTTGGACAATTAATTTTATTCAACTAAACTTAAAATATTTTCGTTTTGACAATTTTAATTTCAACCCTCCGTCTGACAGATGTTCCGTTTACCTTCGCAACGACGGATGGTACCTGGCCAGACCCCTATACATTTACATGCATTTATATGTGAATAGAGGCTACCTACAGACACCTTTTCATACCAAGCTGGTATATTTTTTACATTCCTTACCTTTCTCATTCGTTTTGGCATATAATGACCCACATGTGTGAGGAAAATAAATCCAAAATCTATTCTAAATCAAAGGAAAAACATGTTTTTGTTTCGTGTGTTTTTGTTCTGTATATTGAATCATATAAAAATTGTTAAAATACGAATTTCTTTAATCGCTCTGAGGAATGCAAGCAAAATACAAAAACAAGTCAACAATGGGGTTGTTTACACGTATTGGCCCAGTTGCTAGACTAGAAACAGGTGAAAATGCAAATTTCGAAAACCTTTAAAAAAGGTGATCTCACTTTTAGGTCTGTAACTTTCTTATAAGTCCATGGATTTTGCTCATTGTAGGCTTAAAATTTTTGCAAAAGTCTATGCTTTGCAAAAAAGGTATAAATTGAGAGATCATTTGGCAGATTCTTTCTTTTTGAGGAGATAAAAAGAGTTTTCGATCACAGAATTCCCAAAAAAATATAATAAAGCTCGTAAATATAAATTCATATCTCCGTAGTTAATATTCAGATGATTTTGGTCAAATCCGTCAGTCCAAACGGAATTTATTCGGAATAATGATTGATCACCTTTTTCAAAAAAAGCAAAAAAATGATTCGGCCGATATCTCGGAAACCTATCCATGAATATTTTTTTTAATTTTTTTTTTTTGAGCTAAGGAGACCATAGCAAAAAGGAATTTCACAATAAAGTCCTGGTCATTTTCGGACTGTAAATTAGTGTAATCAAATGCTTAGAATCATTCAAAGCTAAAGTGTGAATTTTTTTTTAACATTTTATATATTATCAAAAATTGGTCAAAAAAAAAATATTTAAAAAAATCTGAAAAAATTCGTACTATGGTATTTTCAAAAATTTCCCTTAGTTTTTAGATTTATTTACACTGCAAACGCTTAAATGTCGCCCTTAGAAAGATAAAATGTAAGACCAATTATTTTTCCCCCTTAATATTTTTCCTGAACATATCTACTGCTATCTCCACTCCTTCGGGACAAATCCCCCCGTTTCCAGGGCTCCCAAACTCCCCTGGTGGCTCCCCTGCACAAATAACCCCTCACCTCCTGGGGGGTGAACCGGTTGGGGTAAAATGTTTGATGGAATTTCATTATTCTTAATTTTTTCTTACACAAGATTTTCTCTGATATACTTACCCCTACGTCTACTTTTAAGTGGAGGAAGAAATCTCATGCAGTGGATATAAGGGGTAAATTTACTCAGAGAAAATATTAAGGGGGAACTAGTAAGGGTGTTACCTTTGGCCTGGCCAAAAATTAAATACCCTACACTTTAGTATTTTGAAAATTTTGCTTGTTCGAAAAGTGCCAAGCCCTCTTGACCGAATTCACTTAGTTTTTTTGTTAGTTCTTCCACTAACCATTCCAAGTATATATGCGAAATTTGGTTTTATTACCTCAAATAACACTTGCACTACAGAAGTACGTAAATTTTGCTTGTATGGGATGTGCCACGCCTTCTTCAATCCTCACATTTTCTTAAACTTTGACTTCCAATCCATCCCACTGTTTGGTTCACCCGTCATTTGATTAAACCTCACAAAATATAGGGTTGTATTGTATCTACATCCCATTATTAAGAATTTCCATCCGAACCTAAAATATCAAAAAACACTGTTTTCGTTTTCCTTGAAGTTTTTTCCCCAAAAACTTTTTTGTATTTGGGAAGTAGTTTGCATGAAACTCAAAGAATTTAAATGAAATCTTTTCTGATTAATAGTAAGCCAACCAATTTAAGGGTATTATCCACTTTTATAAAATACATAGTAAACTTTCAGATTCTCTACTCAACAACGGATAACAATTCCGATATTCGGGTCCGATTAAATTAATTCTGTGGCTGGATACAAATTAAGCATCGAAAAATATGACACTCAGCAAATTTTTTTAAAAAAGTCAGTTATGATGAAATTATAATAACTATTGCTTTTGCTTTTTTGGTTTCTTTGATCTCAACTTTTTTAAGCCATGAATGAATAGTTTTTTTTTTTTTAATTTTGAATTATATATTTATGATTTTACTCAAAAAAAAGGACCCTCTACTACGAATTGTAAAAACCATATACCTAACATCAACATTGGCAACTATTTGCATATTTTAACAAAACACAATTTTCTTCGTCAAACAATGAGAGAGGTTCATCATTACATTCCTGTGTCGTTCATAAATCAATAACGCATCACTTTTTAGATGTACTCGTAGTAACATGACGGTATGCCCACAGTTGTTAGCCAACAATGTTTGTACAGGTAGTCAGTCGCACGCAACACGCTATGGTCAACAAACAATTTGTTGTCTTATTGGCGCATACAATGTTTTGGTGGTTGGGGCCAAAAGTGGTTATGGTCTTGAACTGTGTGTGTTTTTTTTTTAGTCTTCTCGTTGGATACTTTCATTTACTGTTAAAGTTTAATAGCAGCAGCCAACACACTGCATCATTATGTACAGCTGAATGGAGTTATTAACCCTTTGAGCCACCAAACCACAATTTATTTGTTGACGATCAACTACCACTTGTCACGGACAATGACTGTGGTGACTTTGTGCTTGTCTTGTAAAGCTTCCGTTGACTTTCAATTATCTACTGTTGTTTTTGTGTGGGGCAAAGATTTGTAGTTGTTAACGCTATCAATGTGTGCGTCAACGCCTTCTTCAAGCAATTGGGAGAATTCGTGTGATTTTATAGATAACGTTTATTTTACTTAAAACGATCTGCTATGTAACATTTAACTTTATTGTGTTGCAAATTTGATGAATAAATGACATCATCTCTTTAAACGAATTGATAAAAAAGTTTATTGTGGATAACATATTTGCTTACATTTTAAATTCTGTGGCTGGATGGAAAATCTACATAAGTCGACTTAAGCAAAAAAAAAATTTGAGCTCAATTTTCTAATAATTCTGGGTAAAATCACACTTTTATTTTAGAACATTATTATTATGATCGAATAATGCACAAACAAAACAGTTAAAAATGAAAGTACAACTGCACCCAAAACTAATTGGAAATGGAGCTCAAACCTATTTTTGCTTAAGTCGATCTAAGCAGTTTTTCCTTCCTACCACATAATTAGTTGCATGTAGATTTTTAGGGTTCAATCATACAACCTGAAATTATACGTATATTCATTATAATATGTATATTATTTTCATCCTTTAAATTGGCGCCCAACGTGCGCTACGTAAACTTATAACAGTAATTGTACAAAGATTCAAGCCGTTTTCAAACCCCTTGACTCTGTATCGTACAACTCCCATGGTGATTTCCAGTTCCAGTTGTAGAGGTTTTGAGGGAAATAAGAAAGCTAAAAAGCTCGCTAGACATGGCATAATACTTGCTACATGTTAGTTATATATGAAACATAAGTGACTTACATAATTATGCACCAGATCTGGCCAACGATTTTCTTATAGCTTTGGCAAACCCTGTAATAAAATTAATGGTTGGTATACTCATTCTATATAACAGTCTTGCCCTCTCTAGAAGCTAGTTTAGGTAGTTGGGGATTTACTTTCTCGACAATGTGTTTGATTTAGTCAACACCAGGATTCATAACTTTCTTTACATCAAAGTGTGTATATGTTTTTTTTTACAGTTATCACGACACTTATTCTAAGTATAACCCTTTTTTTTGTTTTTCTGGACAGTACTGTGCTCTGTGAGAAGATGTCAAAATTTGATAGTCGTATGTTCATTTTTATAAATTTTTCAGTAGACGGAATTTAAACTTTAATTTGATGGGAAAAATCATGGGAGTTATCGTGAATTAAGATTCCCGGGGAATTTTCTTTAGCTGCAATAGAGAATGCACGGCAGTCTGAGAAAATTCCCCGGGAATATTTATTCACGATAACCTCCCATATAAATGCTGTTCTATCATATACTGGCATGTCTTTTATCTCAGTAACCAGAAGAAGTAGAGATATAAGATTTTGCCAGCTCTTAGATGTTATGAAGAGCTGTCTAGATGAAGAGGAAAACACATTAGGAACAATTTTTGCGATCTTTACAAATATTTATGACTCAATGTGCTAAGATGGCATAACATGAAATATCCGATTTTTTTGGAAATGGAATTTTTCTTCATTCACGCAGCCGATAGATTCTGGAGATAGGTATAATCGATAATATATATAAATACATGACATAATTACCCTTAGCATCTAATTCGATTCCGATTGGAACTAAATCAAATCATCTAATTCGATTTTGATTTGAAAATATCGATTTCGATTCTGCAAATAAAAATATATGATAGCAAACTCTCGATTTAATTTAGATCCAATGAAAATGGAATAAAATGATAAGGGTATGATATGTCTAACGTTTTCCCAGAAAATGGAAGTTTAAATTTCGTCTTCTGAAAAATGCTTAAAAATAGATATATCATGTTTTGCCATAGATATATTGGCTCATGTTCTTTGAAGAGTATTAACTTAAAAAAGAAAGCAGCAGATGGCCCACCTTTTATTTATATCTTCAATCATTTACCCAACTACTTAAATATAAAGGGGAAGTTAATTTGAGTCAAGAAAATATCTAAGGAAAAATAAAATTTATAGAAGAAATAGAAAAAACATTTACGTATGTATGTAGACTAGAGATCAACACAAAAGATTTTCTTATAAGATGGGAAAGGTTCACATGAAAAGTGGAAGTGGAAGTAAAAATTGTAAAGCAATCACATACGTTACCTTAGTAAACACTGAGTAACAAAACAGCAACAAAACCACCTGAATATTGACACATGACAATGAAACCCCGATAATCATGAGAAAGAGTAGACTCACCTACTGATGACTTGCATTTTTAATGTGGCAAAATTTTCAATTTTAAAATTACAAAAAAAAAAAAAGAAATCGTGATAACTGCAAAGCAAAAAACATTACCAACAACATGAGCAATTTAGTAAGATGCTTTAATGAAAATTAGAAAAAAAAGCATCGATTTCGGGATCTGGTTAAGTAACTTTCTTAAATAGAAAAAAAGTAGCGGTGATGAAAAAATCACATTTCCAAACAACTATCTCGAAAACATGATCGGATTAAGGTTCATTAGACAACGAATCGAAACTGTTTGTTAAGATTCACAGCGTTATGAGAGAAGCGATGCTGCTGCTGCACAGTGGGAACAAAATATGTAATCTTTGTTTTTTAACTTTTTTCAAACTCTTAAAGGAAAGCTGAAGGTGTAGAATTGCAGTTGAAATATAGTGCGACGCATAGTTCTTGATAGTATTTGATTGTTTCGAACAGCTTCGTAGTACTGCAATTATACCTTGCTTAGAAAAAACCTACAAAAAATTGAGGAAAGATAAAGAAAATAATTATGAACAAAGGAGTATTAGGAAACATGTTAGACTCTTTCCAAATCGCACTTTCATCTGAAGCTCCCAAGGTTTTTTGCAATAATTATAAATCAAAACGTCTGGGTTCAGTCCTAACACCGTCCCTTTTTCATTATTTTTTGCAATAATTATAAATCAAAACGTCTGGGTTCAGTCCTAACACCGTCCCTTTTTCATTATTATTATTATGACTTTTTGTCATAGATCATCAATTCAATTGATTCTTTTGCGGATGACAGCAACATTTGTACTGCCATGCTCTTGAGAGTTTAAGGTAAAAAGACGTTATATGAACTAAATACTCTCAACTGACATAAAAACCGAGTAAGATCTAGCTTATTTGTGATTAGGAAACCAAAACCAAGACCGTAGCAGTGCAACAACAGGACCATGTTTTTTTTTTTTTTTTTTTTTTTTGGTTTTATTGATTTGGGTCTTGAACATTGAGTCTTGATTTTGATATTGAGTCTTGATCTTAAAAAATGTCTGAATAATGTTGGGTATACAAAATGTTTTCGTAGTAGTTGGGTTTTTAAGATTGCAAAACCCGTATTGAGAGATGATTTAATGATGATTTAATTTAACTATAAATTTCCAAGACTGAATAGCATTCTTGCTCTTGGTCTTGAAATTATACCAGCGTATTAATTCTAATATAGGCAAAATTGACAGTCCAAAGATCAACCAGAGTAAAATATTCCTTAGATCACTTAAATAACTAAGACACTCGGCTGGTCTTGATCTATAGCCTTGGTCTTGGTAATATTTCGAAACCAAGAACGGTCTAACTAATATTTTTTTCTGGTTGTCCTTTGGACTATCTATTTTGACTATATTAGAGCTAGTCAGAAATACGATTCGCATATCCAGACCGGCGGGTCTCCAAAAACTACTTTGTAGCTGTCCAACAACGTTCGATAAAGGATGTTGATGTCGTCTTCTCTGTTGATTCTTTCGAGCACCGTCATACTTATCCCTTATCGGTTGATATTACAATAAATTTTGCTCTGGGGAAATTTATGAAACAGTAACAGTTTCGCTGGACCGTTTTCTTCTATATATTAGCTTGATTAGTCCAAGTTATTACAGTCAATAGTATTTAACTTTCTGAACAACATCCATTATCCGACTAGATACTACCTAATTTCATTCTATCACCTCTGATTTCAAACGTTATTTTCTAACGACTTCATTGTATACATTTTTTAGACATTTTTGCAGAAGTTCCCCGCTTTTCGAATATTTTGGCTCATTTTCTCATATATTATTCTCAATCTCTTGCAAGATTTTCCTCTTGTTTTCGCTCAATTTAGCATGTTTTCGTGCATTATCCTTAGTCATTTTCATATATTTTTGCACGATTTCAACGCATTATTTTTAGGTTTCTTAAAAAATTCTTTCTAATTAGCCCATTTTTGTTTTTTTTTGGGGGTTTTTCGAGTTCTTTTTTTATTTAACACAATTATGTCTTCTTAAGCTTCATATAACAAAAAATTGCCCCACAGTTCGCGACTGAGCATCTTAAAGTTGTAAGTCGAAGAAAAAGCACAAAAAAAAATATCAAACCTCCAACAACAACGAAAGTTGTTCCACCACCACCACCAGCGAGTAGATGATAACGAAAAGAAAAACTTAACAGCAGCAATGAAAGTGAATTCCAGGCAACCATCTACACATGTGTGAGTGTTAGTACATTCGTATGTATACACACATACCGTATGCGTGTATATGTCACTAAGCAAATTTTCCTTGACTTCATGTTGCCAGTGCGGTAAGTGCTGCTACTGGCGCAATTGTCCCAACTGAGTTCACATCAGTTATGTTGCCATCCATTGAACCGTGCGAACGTCTCGGGTACGTTACATTACAAGTAACAACAGTCGGGGTGTAACAAAGTTCAGTTCCTTATACGTGAAGTTTCCTGTTCGAAAAAAAAGAAGGAGAAATAACTCAATTCCCTGCGCGGTATTTGTCGAACAACGATAACAAGATTTCAAAAGTGCCCGAATTGTTTTGTGTTTGTGATAAATCGCCCCAGTATTGCATTGTCATGTTGGGCAACAAGAAGTGTTCTCGCACAAATTATTTCACTTTGCGTTTATCGCAATTTGATTTCTTTCATATTTTAAGTAAGTTCGTCTAACTTTCTTTAACTTGTGCAAGCAATTTTTCCCTCTTCGCGGTCTACACGTGGGAGTGATTTTGTAACGTGTGATTTTAAAACAGTGATATAATGACATTTGAGTGGAAATCCTCATTGAGACTGAGATCATTCAGGCGTCGCCCTATATTGGCCTGTTTTCGATTTCGAGGTATTTTAGTGAATTTTTTTTCTTTTCCCCAAAAAATGCATGTGTAAATACTTAAATCTATTCACTTCCAACTTTTGTATGTAATTTAGCATGATGTACCCATTCACTTCTTTGCGCCAATAAAACAATTAATTTATTAATAAAACTCGGTGTAGGAGCATTATATTTTTATTTATAAAATATTCACTTTGAAGTAAGTATTCCGGTTTCCCAACATATAATCCTGGGTATGTTTGAGACAACAATACTTCTTTTCTCCAGTGCATTTGCTGTATTAACGCTATGGTCCTACAATAATCGGAATATTACGTATTCAATGATGTCATTTATACAGTACTAGTTGCCCGGGAGCGACTTCGTTTGCCCGTTCCCGATACCCTTTTGAAAAAGGATATACCTTATCTCATTCATATCTGTCAAACAGTCTCAAAAAGTAATTTTTATATCTCTGTATTGGAAATTTTTCCAGCGTTTATCATTTGTCCTGGTGCCAGAATTTTTTGATATTTCGAGTGAAGTCGACAGTATTTCAAATAAGAGTTTGTTCTGGAATCACACAGCATGTCTTGGAAAGAAAAAATCATGCAAATCTTATAACTGCTTTTTGAATTATGGGATTTTCCAAGAACCCGGAATAAGCCGAGGGTATTTCAAACTGAAGTGTATCCTTAAACCTTGCCATGCAAGGCATAGGGCCAATCTCTATAAAGGAAACAAAAAATCATGCAAATCGGACGAATGGTTCTCGAGTTATGAAGACACAGACAGAAAGACAGACAGATGTTGTATTTTATATATTAGTATGATACATATAAAATTAAAGTCTCTTTGAGCCTTATACCCAAGAGTCTTTAGCATTTCTTAGCAATGTAAAGTTTTTTGTTTTGTTACGATATACCGGTACAAATGATGGTTAACGGAACAAAAAAATGCCTTTCAACGTGATTTAGCGGATAAGCCCAAAAATTTTAGATTCGAGTCCTGAGTAAGTCTAGAAGCTGAAAGTTATTTCATTGAGATTCGATGAAACAATAGAGAGTGCTCAGAGGCTTACATGCTAAATGTTTGTGTTACTTAGGTCCGGATTCACAATCATTAGTTAACTAAAAACAAAGTTTTAAGCAACAATATTTTATTTTCAGTCATTAGTTAAACCCCCAAATTTCATTGGTTGCCCATTAGTTAAGCAACAGCTGATGCTGAAGGGATAAGTAGAATAATATAAGTTTTCTGAAAATTCTGAAAATGTTTTCAGACGTAGAATATTTTTAATCTGATATCAAAATGGACGTAGATATTGATTAAATTTGGAACAATCTTCGACGAAAAGGAATTTCGTGACAGATTTAACTTGCTCTATTATATTTAGTTGATCTTCCTCGATTGTTAAAAAGTGTATTTTTTGGTCTTTGAAAGTGCCATTTTGTTCGAGTTTTTTGGCCAAATAGCCTTCGGGTGGTAGCGAAAATTTGCCTGAGGCTTAGAGCATTTGCAACGTTTTCCAATTTGCTTGCGAGGTCATTATACATTCTTCTTTTGTCTTGTCTGCACGAACGCCTGACTTCTTTATTGAGAGAATTAAAGACTTTTTTGAGCGCCATTTCTTTCGTTTATAGTTTTAGCGCCGTCTCTCAGTTTTTTCGCGCTTCTTCTATTTTCAACAAGACACCAGGTTTTCGCTCTCATCCGGTGCTTTTTGTTAGAGGATCGGAAACCACGTATTTTTTCACTGAAATTTAAGAATGCAGCCTTATCGGGGCTGTCCTTCTAATGCTGGAATTAGCCAAGAAGTAGCGTTTCGTAACGTAACGTCACGGTTGCTTGTCAACGTAGCATCGATTAGTGAAAACGGTAGGCAACGTCCGAAATGTCACCATACAACTTAAAAATTACTTGAAAAATTCCAGTTTTTTGTAAACAAGCATCCATTGTCTTACTTATTTTAATTAATTTTTTAAAAAAATTCCATTTATAACATCCAAATTTAATTTATTTTATCTAACAACGTAGCGCGACGTTTGAAAATCTAATTTCAACAGGTCTCAACGATGCGTACCGCTACTTTACGATTTCACTAATCGCTTACACGCTTCTGCCATTTGATAGAAGTCACGTTACGAAACGCTACTTCTTGGCTAATTCTGCCATTATTCTTTAGTTTTAGCACGTCGAATTTTTTTGCCACAGATTTTTCGTTGTAACGTTTAAAAGCGGCAAGTTTTATTGAATATCTGCGATGAGAAGATGGTGATCGGAGCCGATGTCAGCGACCTTCTTTACTCATACGTCCAGGAGACTAATTTGTGTGGGAAAGCGTACTTCCAACAACAAAACTGACTGTATTGTAGGCATCAATGAGAAACTCTTCATTTTTATTTCTCGTACCCAGACCATGTCTTCTAATCATGTGTTCAATGTTAATGTTATCTGAGCCTACTTTGGAACGGCGTGTATGGTTGGAAGATGGTAATATTTCTTGCGGGGGTTCGGAATCTGCACCAAATGAGCCTTTTATTTACAGGTTTGCATTCCATTGCTGCGTTTACTGGGTAACCTCTGGGAAAAATCTATCATAACATAACATAGCTTTTGGAAGAAACTTTTAAGGAGAAAGAGTATATCTTACTTCAAAAATAGTCGAATTAGTAATTTTTCGTGTATTTAGTCACGAATTGTGACGTAACAAGCCAGCTCTGAGCTCTGATCACGAACATACGCAGAAATAAAAAGGCTTACAAGACTTTTGATTTTATGAACTTTATAATTTTTTTCTTAAATTTTTATAGAAAACCAAACCAATCAGATCATGCCGTAAAAGACGAAGCAGTAGAGAGTAAAGCAAAGTTGGTTTTTAGAGGGATGAATTTTTGTCAAATAATTTTTTATTGAAAGTGTTTTTGGACTTGTGTCCATAATATCAATTACGTACATATTGCTGACTTCACTGACACTTTTCTTTTGTAAAATATTTCAATTAATGGCATCTAATGTCAATTGCATGTCATAATTATGCTGTCGTTTTATGTTTCTTGTAAGTCCACTTTGAAAAACGTTTACATCTGCAATTCATCATCTACTCATCATCATCATAATAACAAAAAAAAAGTTGTGAAAATATTAAAAATTTTTTATTTAAGAAAAAAAAAATCACATACAAATATCATTACATTCGCAATAAAAATAAACTTTCTCATTGTAAATAAATGCGAAAATGTTGTTGTTGTTGTTGTAACATTCAACTATTAAGGAATAAAAGCAAAAAAACCAACTGCAACAATTGCGAGCAAAACTCAAAGATGTGCAACACTTAGGAGAGTCAGTATCCATTGTGTTTTAACCGATATGGCAGCAGATATCATTAGAGCGATGCAAACGAGATTGACGCGTTAAACGAGTTGTTTAGCCTGGTGCCTGGTGTGTAGCTGCGAAGTGACTGACTGCAATGACAATAATAAAATAAAAATTTAATTGAAATTAGATGAGAAATATTGCACTTTTAGTTGACTGATATCTCTGCAATAAATCAAAATGAAAATTGACGTTCATTTGCCTAGTTGTTGCTTAATGAGGTGCAGAAAGTAAAAGTGATATAAATCACACTTTAACTGACACTTAGCGACGTTTTTGAACATATTTCAAATCTAGCAAACATTATTCGCCTTTGCAATATTTTTGAATTTTCTGTTTTTTGGAAAAATTTTAACAGTTCTCGAATTTTTGGGTATTTCAAAATTGTAAAACAGTTGGCAAAAAAAAAAATTATTTCGCATCAACAGGGAACTGAACTTACG
Organism: Calliopum simillimum; assembly: GCA_951812925.1. NCBI lineage: Eukaryota > Metazoa > Arthropoda > Insecta > Diptera > Lauxaniidae > Calliopum > Calliopum simillimum. The sequence goes on from OX638372.1 coordinate 9,967,139, forward strand.
ACTCTGGAGTAACTAGGCGACTAAGCTAATGAGCCAGTTTGTGGTCACACTGTATACATACATCATTCTCGTGTCTTATTTTTATCTACTTTTCCTAAAAACAATTTATTTTTTTCTTGCTCCGCTTCAATGACTACTCCTATTTATAAAAATAATGATATTGTGCCTGTAACTTCAAATGCTTTGGGGAACATTTTTATTAAATTTGGTGGATGAGATGGAAGCAATTCTCTCTCTGTCCTATGTGTCATTTATTTCCTCTCCGAGCATTCGGCTTCTTCAAAAATCATCCATCGTGAAAGATGAGTTCAGCGGAAAATTATACTGAGATGTTTTTGAACGAAAATTTGAATAAAACAGTGCAACACAAAAAATGTTCCTGGGGTGTTATTGTGTGTCTTTTCTGAAAGGTAATGAAAAATAAAAAAGCACGTATTTAAGCGAATATGTGCATCAGTGATTTTTTTCATTTTATGGCACCTCTAAGTTTGAAGTTTGCGTTTAATATGCAATTTTGAGATTTTGTGAAAAAACCATCTTATTATGAAATGTTGCTTATGTTCTTACCTTTACTTTAAGCTATAGCACTTGAGAATCCACGTCTCGCTAACAAGCTTTATATAAAAGATTCTACAAAAAAGCCTTTACCGTGGTATATAATCCCGCTTCCCTTTATGAGCTAAACAAATTTATTACACTTCAAAAAGGATTCTTTCACAATTACAAGCAATACGTTGAGCGAAAAACACTTAAATTAAGGTGCAAAAATCCTTTACCTTTAACGTGGACATTTTGAAATTTTTATTTATTTCAAAAACTTGAATCTACATACATATTTCAACTATTTATTTGCGTTTTTAGTCAAAAACTCGGTTTTGTTGTAGAATCGCCCAAATTTGTGCGAAAATTGCTTTTTTTCAAAAAATACTTTCAACAGTGAAACAGTTTTTAACTTTAAATCTAAAAAACTCTGTTTTTCGATCTATCTTAATGTACACTAGTAAATACTATCGATCCCCGTACATTTTGGAAGATTATCGGTTTTGATTTTTAAAGAAAAAAAAATTTTTTTTCGACTTCTAAATTAGTAGCTAAATGATTTTTTTTTATTGCTCCGCCATTTGAAGTCCGATCATCTGAAGTCTGATCATAAAGTATAGTATATCGTTGTAAGTTGTTCAATGTGGGCTATATATTATTCAGAGAAGCAATTTATCTCAAATGTTTTTTTCGACTAGTTGTACTTATTATCTCAGTTATTATCACCCTTAGGTGCCAAGCGCACTTATAGAATCGTATCTCACAAAAAATCATAAAATTCATCTCTAAGAAGTTTCCTCAAAATGTTGAAATTGAGGAAGTCATAGCGAATCTAAAACCTCAGTACAAAATATGAAAAACAGGATGTTTCAAGAACAAAAATCACTCCCTAAAACTAAACAGCAATCTTTTTTTATTTATTTCGTACTGTCCGAAATGTCAAGTGTTAAAAAAAGAATATTGCATAGTCTTAGGGGCCGGTTTTCGTTTTTGAAACATCCTGTTTTTCATATTTTCAACGATATACTATACTTGATGATCGGACGTTAAATGGCGGAGCAATAGGAAAAAATCATTTAGCTACTTATCTAGAGGTCGAAAAAAAAATGTACTTTTCCCTTAAAAATCAAAACCGATAAGCTTTCAAAATTAGGGGCTTACAGCGAACTTTTTATATGTGATACATACTATCTAATGTACACTACACAATTCACTTTTCCGTTGAAAATCTAAGAGCATAAACTTTAGTCACACTCAAAATTTTTGTGCATCGTTAGCGTTAACACAAAGCCGTCTTAAGGCGCATACCGACCATTTATAGTGTCTATCATATGTATCCACATAAGTAAAAGAAATTAACATCAACAAATTGCCCTAAGATGCTTAATTTTCAATGCTTATGTTACCATTACTAAAAAGTACAGCAACAATATTTACACAACAACAACTACATACATACATACATATTATATATCTATCTCAAGTCTTTAATACATAAATTTGTTCAATTTCAGCGAACAAGAAAGCCAAACTTCTGAATGGAACCTCAAGCGTGCAGTCCTCAACGAATTCTAGCGGTAGCAACAGTCATGGTGTTAATAATAATGAAATTAATAACAACAACAACAGCAGCAACAACAACAATTATGGTGGTAGCAGCAGCAGTAGCAGCAACTATCAACATACACAAATGCATCAGCATCATCAGTCGGGAAGCAATGGCAAGAGCAACAATAACAATGGCAACTATGCCAGTGCCACGCAATCACATTATCATCAGATACAACAGCAGCAATATCATCATCATCCACATCAGCAGCAACAACAACAACCGCAGTACTATAGTTCTTCCATTGAGGATCACTACGAGTTGCAGCAATTCCAATTCGGTTACACTAACGGCGGTAGTGCTAATCACAACAACAACATCAATGGCCAAGGATCACGTCCTGGTGGACCGAATTTGGTAAACAAGCAATTGGTGTTGCCATTTGTACCGCCAAGTTTCCCCAATAATTCACAAGATGGCGTTACTCATCTGATCAAACCATCGGAGTATCTGAAAAGCATCAGCGATAAAAGATCATGTCCATCATCGGCCAGGTGAGTGATACGCACGAAAGAGTTGTACTTGTTAATGAATTGTGTAGATTAATTTAAAAGTGCGAATGTTAGAGTTGGAATTGTCAGGGCTGCGAACCGGGTTTATAATGAAGCGAGTTTTGAACCAAAATGAAATGCCGTAATAACGCCCAAAATAAAAACGAAATAACGCTCAAAAAATATGAAATAACGCCCGAAAACAAAAACGAAATAACGCCCAAACTATTTTTATATACATAAATTAATTTTGGGTATTATTTCCAAAATGATATCCACCAATTTTATATGCAAATAATTTGGGCGTTGTTTCGTTTTTGTTTTTCGGCGTTATTTTATATTTTTCGGGCGTTATTTCGTTCTTATTTTGAGCGATATTACGCCATTTAATTTTTTGGGCGTTATTTCGTTTTTTTTTTTTGGCATTATTTGGGTATTTCCATGTAAATGTGGACAAGGTATTGAAAAATTTCTCGTTTCTTTTCAACCTTCAACTATATCTAAACTAATGTTTAATTGAAGAAACATTACGATTTAGTGTCAAAATTAAGATTGGACATTGCAATTCGTTATTATCGCGTTTTCTAGTTAATGTCTGCACATCAGAAGAAGTAAAAACGGGCATAAAAATAAAACGGTACTTCTGCGAGGAAAGTTATGAATCTGGTGGTGACAGTAATAGTTGTGATGATAATATACCATGTGTATTTAAACCATAAATAATTTCAATCGCGATATAATAGACTTAGTTAAACAATTATTAAATTTTGATCTAGTTTTGGTTCCTGTGCATAAAAGCCAGAAGTAGTTCTTTATTATTCTTGTATTTTGACCCAATTTTAATGTTTATACCTATGAACTTGAAAAGGCTCTCTGTATTGGTCTTAAAATCGATAGTAACGCGAGTTACCAATTTTTTTATAACGCGAGTTACCACATAGTTTTTGCATTATTTTAAAAAATACCACTTAATATTGTTGTCTCTAATAAAGAAATACTTATTGATATCTTGCTGCCTTTATTTATATCTAATGTAAAGAAATTTACCCACAAACTTCGCAGAAACTTGCGAAAGAAATTTACGCTCTGAACATGTTGTCCAAAAATGGTAACGCGAGTTACCAGCACAATTCACTATTTTACTGGTTAAATATAAAGTTATCACTGAAAATTTCAACTAATATGCAACAAGAACAAAGTATTTTGTTTATAAAGACCCAAATTTTATTAGTTAATCCAAAGGCTGAGCCTCAAAAGCTCCATTAAACTCTTAAAAAATGTTCTAATTGTAACGCGAGTTACCATGGAATTACCCATTTCGTTTCAACAAATAATAAACGAAATAACGCCCAAAAAAAAAATCATATAAAGCCCAAATTTTTAGGCGTTTTTACCAAAATGATTATCGCTAAAATTTTTATTGAAATAATTTAGGCATTATTTCGTTTTTGTTTTTGGGCGTTATTTCCTAACGCCCCGAAATCCATATTTTCAAATAGTCTATATGTCAAATATGCGAAATCGACCAATCATTTTTTTTTAGAATGTTTGAAAAATGTCGTGACACTCATGACATTTCGCTTTCTGCCATGGCATTACACTCATGATAATAATTCAATAGCTAGAACACTTTTTTACTAATTGAGTGAGAAAAAAATATAATGCATTAAATGACAAAATTTGCATCGATTCAACATATTGAAAACTAACAATTGACCCTGGCGAACATGACACTTTGCTTGCCACCTCTGTAATAAGTCTCTAAGTCAAAACCTTAACCTCTTCTGTATTGCTTTTCAACAAGTATCTTTGAAGAAACCTGAAAGCTTGGAGACTAAGAACCATCTCCAATGTCGGATTGCTCACGAAATGCCTGCAAGATTATATCTCCTTATGAATTAGGCAGCTTAAATGGTGATGGCCACCTTAAAAAATTAGACATAAAAAAGTCTTTCAAAAAAATGATGTTTTAAAGCAACTAGTAAAGATTTTGTTAAAAAAAACCAAGGAACTATATCCCAGAAAAAAAATTGGTTCAAAAGTTATTAACAATATAGTGAAGCCGTGCAAGTCTTTTTTCAGTAGAAGCGAGCAACAAGGCATCTTACGAAAAAAGTGTATATGGCATAAAATACTTAGAATTGTCCAAAGGACACGTGTGAGTTTTTTTGGAATATAGTTCCTAGACATGTACCTATTTGAAATAGGGATTTTCAATAATAAATTAAAAATTTTGGTCCACCAAAATACCATTTTATTTCCTGCTCTGTGCTAAATATCTCAGAAAAATTTTTTTTACAAAATCTTTACTAGTTGCTACAAAACAAAATTTTTTTGAAACAGTGGCGGATCTAAGGGGGGGAGGCGATGGGGGGATCGAGGCCCCCTCTCAAACCCAGTGATAACATTTCTTTTAAATTATATGTTAAGATTTTAAAAACATTCTGTTATTATCTAGAAATGTAGTCAATCGGCCCCCCCCCTCTTGACAATGCTGGATCCGCCACTGTTTTGAAAACCTTTTTTATATTTAATTTCTTAGGTGGCTCACTTGAGAAATTTTTTGGCCGGATGGATACGTCACACAGTGTGCAAACTTAAGAAAACTATGCAATCCGCAAAAATCGCAGAAACAATTGCTTTGGAACAAGAAATACATAAATTGTGAAAATGTTGAGGAAGGGATTTAAAAAAAAAACTTTTTTTATAATTTTTCCCGACTATTTCTGGGGATTTGTTTTCTACGATTTCTCGTTTCACAAAATATATTTTGGACGATTTGCTTAAAGCTTTGTGGATCATTCTTTATAAATTTTGGCCGAATATTAATTTTCAATTTCAAGTAATTTTTAAATAACTATTTTGTCAGTTTCCTAATCACTAACCTTTTAGTTTTTGAGAAATCTAATGATTATTTTTTGACTGAACTTGACCCACTGTACGTAGAGATCCATTTGCTATACAAAAGCATAATTGTTTATAGGCAAACATATGTGGATACAGTGGGCTCAGTACACTATCAGCCACATTATGGTATGATGCGTGAAAATGACTACAATTTGCAATTTTCTAGCAACTTAAAATTTATTACGTTTTGCTCTGTTTCACCAAAGACGTTGATGATGCTGATGAGTTTGTTTGCAGTTTGTTGAAATTAAAAAATTAGCAATTTTGTAAGATAAAGAAGGCAGAAGAAATGCTGCCTACCAACCAACCAAACTGAAACAATTAGCTTTCGTCTGGTCTAGTGGGGATTAACGAGATGCGCTCGCCTGTCTGTCGTGGCTGCAGCTGATAAATTACTAAGAAGTGCATGGAACGATCAAATGAGAAATGCGTGTTTTATTGGGCAAACACGCTACCATCGCTGTTGAAGTTTGCGCTGAAAAATTTAGTTTTTTTAATTCAATTTTGCGTGTTTCTTGAAGCGCGTCTTCTTGTGATCGCCCAAAATGAAGTATTTTTTGTAAAATTCCGTTAATTGCAGCGTTAGTTGTAATTAAGAGCTGAACGTGAACGATGATACTACGATCGAGAAGAACTTGGCCGAGGTCAGTGATATACAAAAGTGTTGAAATAAATAAAGTCATTAAAATGTTGAAAGTGTTATTTTACTGTACGGTGTATTTAGTATGCGATAACTAGAGAATGTGTTCAATTGAAATCTTATTATCAATACTTGATTTTCTTCAAAAATGGATCGATAAGAGATAGTCTTGAATTGCACTTTCTTTTTATCCTGATGTTTTTATACAGGTTTTCCACTCCAAGTAAAACCTTTTCCGAATCATATAAATCTTTTTTCAAATCAAATAAAACTTTTTGGAAGGTGTTTGGTAATACTCATCCATATTCCAAGTTTTAAAACGATAGCTACGGAGCCATATAATTTTAAGTATAGTCTTAGCAAACTTTAATTTGATTTAGAAATAGGTTGATTTGATTTGGAGAAATGTAAATTTGATTGTTGGAAAAAGTTGAGTTTGATTTGAAATATAGTTAGGTAGCTGGTGGCAATTTTAGTATGTGATTAAAACGTCGTTGACACTTACATGTTTAGGGTATTCCATAAAACGTGTAAACTCGTAAGTGCGTAAAGCTTACGAGCTTCTTTTTTGCGAATTTTAAAATTGTAAAAAAAAAATGCTACCATATGTCGTAACATCGTGTCTGCCATTGCTACATTGCGTTAAAATTATTCCTAACAAAACATAGTTTCCAGTTGGCAGACGTCCGGAACGTTGTTTAAAAAACAAAGCTCAACTATGTCATTTCATCGTCAGATGACAAGCATTAAGGCTTCTGATTTTCGTAAAAAACGAGGTTAAAGATCATAAAAAAACAGTTTTTCGCATATATATCGTTTAAAATTGCTTTAACAAAAAAATTTCTTGTAGAAATTTTGTAGCTCTAAAAATTTCCTACAAAAAAGATTCAAATTATGCGACCTATAGCTTAGGTGATATCCTAATTTAAACTTAATCTAGCTCGCTTATCCATAGTACTGTATACTTTGGCCTATTTTCGTATACTTTAAAGCGTCTGTCTTCAAAAGATCAGAACGCAAAGCGTCTGCCTCTTGTATTTGTATGCTCAGTGCATTCAAGAGAACTATTACGCCTGACGGCAGACACAACGAAATGATTTAACAAAATCACAGTAATTTTTGCAGCAACATCGCAATGGCAGAAATGGATTTTACTATTCCTTATGATGTTATCATCACAAAAAATGTCATCTGTATGACGACGAAATCATATAATTTTTTTAATGTCATACAATTTTAGACAAAAAATTAATAACTCAAAAACGCAGCATGAAAAACGTCTGCCACTTTCACTTACCTTATTTTTTAAGCTTACCTAATTTATAAAATAGATGGCAGACGCGTTTTTATTACGTATTACAGCAAACTTTTGTAACATTTTTGAAGAGCCGCCATTTTAAAAATCAGCTACAAATAATTGGCAGACATGGCTTATATTGATTGATTTACTCCATTCTTTACATTTATAATCCTCTGCCAAACGATCTTCTCACATAATTTTTTTCGCAACAAGCTGCCTAACTATGTAAAAGGTTTATTTCGATTTGGAAAAAGTTTAAATTGGCTTGAAAAAGATCATTATGATGTGGAAAAGGTTAAACTCAAAGTGGGAAACCTGTACTACAAACCCACCCGATTTCTTATATAATTTCTTTATATCAACTGATTGTTTGAGTTTCAAACATTTAAATTTTTTCTAAACAGCCCATAATAGTTAGTACAGCCACTTATAGAAAAATACATACACTCCTGAATATTTAAAAAACATTTCTTTAATTCTATTTTTTTCTATTCACAAGGTCAACTGACACCGAGGATTATATGCAAATACAAGTGTCAAATCAACATCCAATAGGTTTTGAGCCACCAAAACCACCGCCGCCGCCACCTTTGCCCATACCACCACCAATGCCAAATCACGAAAAACTAAATACAACGAAATCCGTTAATTCACATACGTCCAACAATCAGGATACGGCAACACGAAAACAACATCAACCCCTATCAGCAATATCTATACAGGATTTGAATAGTGTACAGGTAAATTGTATAAGTAATGCGCTCGAATAATGACTCTACTACATTGCACACACAAATTTCAGCTACGTCGCACCGATACCAAAAGTATACCGAAACCCTTTCAAATGCCAGCACGCAGCGTTAGCATGCAATGTTTGTCCTCGACAAATGATACATATCTCAAGACCGATTTAATTGCCGAACTGAAAATATCCAAGGATATACCAGGCATTAAGAAAATGAAAGTCGAAAAACAAATGGCCAACAAATATGATTCCGATCATTATTCTGAGATAACAAAACAATTTACAGCCAATAACTATGTAGATCAGGTGAGCAGTAGAGTGGTAAATGCATATTCTTTAAGAAACGGTGATACCATAGGTTAACAAAAGATTTATTCACAGATACCTGAAAAAGATCAGGCTGGCAATGTTATACCAGATTGGAAGCGGCATATGATGGCTAAAAAAGCAGCCGAAAGAGCTAAAAAGGAATTTGAAGAACGTATGGCCAAGGAGGCAGAAAATCGTAGACTCTCACAGATACCACAGTGGAAACGTGACTTACTGGCGAGACGTGAAGAAACCGAAATTAAATTGAAGTAAGTGGGCGTGGGGGTTTTAGAAATATAATTCATTAAATTTCTTATTCAATTTCAGAGCAACAATTTATACACCTAAAGTCGAAGAGAATAATCGCATTGCCGACACATGGCGTATGAAGAATCGCGCCATGTCAATTGATAACATCAGCATGGTGTCCTGCACTACCGATATAACCAACTATCAAAGTAACAATCTATGCAACGGCATGGGCAACAAGGAGAACAACAACTCTGGACAGGAGCTTAACGGAGGACACCACGCGAACACTAATGGTGGTGGTGAAAAACCGTATGATGAAGAAACCGAACGTAACAACGAAAAGGAAGTTGATAACGATGATAATATAATACCATGGCGTGCTCAACTACGTAAGACAAATAGTCGACTGAGTCTGATCTAAATCGAAGGAGATATGGAAAATATATGATATATATGATACTTAGTTAATTTGTATGCATTTTGCTCAAGTTTTTTTTTCAGATTTCAGTTTATTTTCATTTCATATACTCATACTACTGATAATTACTCCATTTATTATCGATATATTTGTAAATTTAAGCGAATTTATTTAATGAAAATTTGTATAGGTTAAGCAAAATGTTAAAATGTATAAACTAAAATTGATAACTAACTTAAATGAGAGATGTTTCTTAGCTAAAAGAAAAGAAAAAAACGTTGGCAAATCTAGTAAACTTTTTGTTAACTTTAATATGTATGTGTATGTATGTTACTAACAATTTAAAATTTTGGTTTAATTAATTAATTTTTTATTTTTTTGTTTTTTTGTGCAGTAAAACAATGTTTGATAGCTCAAATAATTATTATTTATTGATTTTATTTAACATTTATTTTGGGAGTTTTGGTGCAATATCTATTAAAACTTTATTTTTCTTATTTTTCAAACTATGACATTTTATTTTTGATTATGAAAATATTATTCTAAAACTTTTTTATAACATGATATAAAAAACTTTCAATTTCTTTTTTTAAAAAAAAAATCCTATGATTTTTAATGACGTATTTTGTTAAATTGTTGTTTTTAATACAAAACTATTAAATATAAATACATATTTTTATACAAATAAATAATTCAAATGTGTTTTATTTTATCTTGGGAAACGTGGACTACATATATATCGATGCCTTAGAGCGCTACAGTCCCATCTCCATTTTTTCAATTGTTGGGAAATGCAAAAAGAAGATTTCAAACAGTGGTTATTTAGAATTGGCTGCTATATTGATATAACAATACATGCAAAAATTTTACCTATAAGTAGTATTTTTTTTTTTGTTGTTTTGAACAGATAATGATTTACATTAACTAGCTACCAAAAAATCACGTGTCAAGTGTTTTGTGGTGTGAGCTTACTGTTCTGTGTTTTTGAGTAAAAACAACAACATTACAAAAACAAGGCAAAATGCATAGGTAAAAAAACCAAAAAATTTTTGTTGGTAGGTTGGTTTTCGATACGCGTTTCACCCATAACCATATGGGATCTTTAGTCGAATTCACTTACAAACCAAGAACTCGACCAATCATGCTTTATTCATTTTTGCATAGAATAGACGAGAATCACAGCAAAAATTCAATGCAGCATATGCAAAGTTCTAATTTTTTGTTTTTTTCCCCCTGTTATGCATCGCCCCGCTGTTTGTAAGTCGTTGATATTATACTTTACCTATAGTATATTTTAACACATAATTTAATGTTTTTAACCGATTTTATTAATTTCTAACGAAATCCCAGGCAATTTATAATATGCCATTACTTTTGCCTTTATATGGAATTGCACTACTATTAAAATAAAGGACACATTCATGAAACGCTTAGAAAACACGAGAAAAACGAATTTTTTTTTTTTTTTTAATTTTTGGTTTCGACATACAAGTTCGCAATATTCCAAAAAAAGTTATATTTCTCCCTAATGGCATAAAATGGTTGCATGGAATTGAAGAAATAGACACAAAATTCTTGACTTTGCCCGATTCGGAACATTGGAAAAATTTGTGCGAAGTTCATTTTTAAGAAAAATTAATTATCAAAATTTTTAATCAATAAAATAAATAAAAAATCTTCACCATGTTGCTATCACTTTTGTATTATTTAAATAATGAAACCTTTAGATAATTGGTCATATCATGGCATTTTCATGATAAGCGATAAAATAACGCGGTTAATCATCAGTTTGCAGATTAGCCATAAACGCACTTCAAGTTCTAGACCATATAAATAGGCTGAATTACTTAAAAAAAGTATCAGTTCAACAGTTGGAGTGAATACCTGAAGTTGAAAATGAAGTTCGCCGTCTTTGTATTGATTGCAGGGCTATGCCTTGCTGCTGTTACAGTAAGGAGAAACAACGCTAAACTTTAATAATTATATCATATTAATTTAACAATTTCCTTTTTTCAAAAATAGGCCAATGTTGAACCCATCGATGACTTTGATGTTGAGTTTCTTTCGCAATACCAAAATGACGACTCTGTTCCAGTGGAAACTCAAGGCCTTTTCACTGGCATCTATTGGCTTACCAAAGGCGCATTAAAAACTTTGAAGGGAATAAATTGTGCCATCCAAGTGGCCATTCAAATGCAAGAAGCTGCATTACAATTTACTAAAGATGCTCAAAGCTGTGGTGGAATTATACCTGCACAAGTCCAAACGGTAATCACTAACTGCAATAATGTTATCACCGATGTGAATAACCTAATAAATGTCAACGATACCATTTGCAACAATGCTGATAGTTCTGAGAATACTAGTACGAAGACTAGTTCAAAATGTTTCTGGCAGATACTCAAGCAATTTTTGAAATTGAAAAATGACATTCAAAAAACTTTAAAAGCAATCAAAAAGATTCCATCTACTGGTCCAGATACAGGTGATTGTTTTGAATTAGCAGCTAACACACTGGCGGATGAGTTCAATAGCTACCCTGCTTTTATGAAATCATGTTCCAAATTAACTAGCAATTAAAAGTATTGTTTTGTGTAGTTTCTGTTTTTATAATGAAATAAAAAAATTTTTTTGATAAAACGAATTAGAGTATTTTTTTTTTTTTTCAGCTTTAGTGTACCTGATAGATTATCTATTGAAACTTCTTCATGAAATCTTATTTTTGCTAAAGAAAAAATTCTACAATATAAATAAAGGAGTAAATACAGGCAAAAATGTCATTAATATCCTGGCCCCAATGTCATTACTGTCGCTTTTTCAAAGACTTAGTAGGCTTCGTATTATTTTGTACAACGAGTATGGAAAAAGTTTGTTCGATCATAAATATAATCTGATTAAAATTCAGCATTAATATTAACTAATACACTATTTGCATGTTAACACAAAGTGTACGACATGTCATTACTGTCCCCCAAAACGAAAAACACTGTATGAACTGTTATGTTATGTTACTGTTATGTTATGTACTGATATCAATTTACGATATTTTGGGCAAAAAACAGATATCGATCTAATTCAATGTGAATTCTTAAGAAAAATAGTAATGCTTTTGACTACTACTTATTTTGACTAAATAATCTTGTCTAGAAAATCCTTAAAATAAGGAAAAATTGTGTTTTTCCATATTTATATTAGGATATCTAGTAACCCTGAATTTGCCCCTACAATATTTTGAAAAAATTACTTTTTCGAATAGTTTTGGTAAATATTATAGAGGCTTATGGGATTCTAACGAATTTTGAGGCCTTAGGACATCATAAGACCAATTCTGGCTTACGGAAGTTTTGTCTGGAAAGTCGGAAAGCCTTAAGCAAGCAAACCCGTTTGGCGATCTTATCAAAAATTCAAAAAATGTTAGGTTAGGATTAAGCGTCTTTTGATATTTACGGCAAAGGAGTTACAGAAAAAAGTGCTATCAGTTTATAAGAATCAGGGTTGTGGCTGTCAAAACTATATGGGCAATATGGCCCCATGAGATATATGAAATATACAAAGTAGTATTTTTCTTGCTCCCATTAGATTTTCGTAAAAAAGAGGTACAAAAAATTAGAAATCGGTAGTGGAAAAAGCTCGGCTGGTTTTCGATCAATGCTTGATAAAAAAATTAGTGTAAAGCAAAATTTGCCTTGGGCGTTTTCGCTTCAACCTACGCATACGCTTCTTACGCCACTTAGCTCTCATTATTTCTTCCTTTACACGGACACGGTTTAAGAACGAAAGAAAAACAAAGAAAAGACCAAGATCAAGATTGCTATGGTATCGATGACCATCAAGACAAAGACTGCTTTTCAGTCTTGGGAATTTATAGTTAATAGGTGTGCCACGCCCTCTTTCAAGCATAAAATCATCCCTCAATTTTAAATTTGGCATCTTAAAATCTTTAAAATTAGGTTTGGAAGTTACTCAACAATCTTTAGAAATTTTTTTGAGGCCAAGATTGAGACTAAGACTTAGTGCCCAAGAACAAGCCCAAGACTCAACATCAAAACCAAAACCAAGACTCAATGCCTTAGATCAATACCAAGTCTTTTGGTAGTCATATGAGAAATTTTCTGTGGAATATTTTTGTAAATAAAAATAGAAATAGTAAAAAAGGCAAAAGTGTAAGATTATTTTACACTAGAAAATAGCTTGACTAAAAGGGTAAAAGAGTAACAGAGTAACTTACATATATTTTGTTGTTGGGGTTGTGCACTGTTACCCTATAACTCTGTTACTCAGGACGTTACTCCAGATCGTGAATACCCCTATTTTTCCTGAAGATTTCTCATAAAATTAAGAAGAAATTGTATTGAAAACGATGAGATTTCTTCTTAATATTGCAAGGTTTTCATGTAAATGGCAACATAAATTTTAAGATTTTCTCTATGATTTTGATGTGACTTTCTTTTTGGATGAAAATCATAGAGATATCTTCTTACTTTTGTTCTATTTTATGTGGTCGATTTGGCTCTGTGTGTTTTAGTTGAAAAAATAATACGTGTTTGACTTTAATTTTTTTGTATGTACCTTAATTCAAGATAAAAAATTTGACACATCGTATGACTCATTCCGTTCATTTTTGAGATAGGAATAAAATAAAACCACATTAAGCCGAGATTTTGTATAAATAGACGCAACACGACCTTTTAATGACTTACAAAAAATTTTTTAAAAATTCTCAGTTCTACTTTCTACACCCTCTTTCAGATTTTTGGGCGTTACAATGGAATTTCTTTAATAGATAGGCATGCCTGAAGATAAGGGCTTACCGAAGTAAGAGTTCTTTAAAGAAGCTGTAGAGATCCTGACCTAGAAGTGTTCATTCGATTACTGAGGTAACAAGGTGTTCCAAAGTCACTTCTTCGACACTCTTGAAGATATTGCTCAAAAGAGTCCCAAATCCATGTTCACAATTTATTATCAACCTTTCCTCATCGAATGGTGCAGTAAATCTTTTTTACAAAATGGACCAAAAATGGTTACTTAGAGGGCCCGGAATTAACTCTAGTCATGTCCGAAATTTATTTTCGATCTTTCCTCATCGATTGGTGTTCTGCACGCGCTATAATTGGTCAACTTAGCATCAATTTATGATGATAATTTTTTGTTTTTGAGCTTTCACATAGAATCCACGATAACGCCGTCTCTAATCAGCAAATTGTCATAACACAACCGTCAATGAATTCCTGATTAACTTTGATGCATATATCTGATGAAATATTGAAGTGGCATGAAAGTTGGATGTACACGCGTAAGAAAACATAAACGATTATTGCACCCAACGACAGAAGAAACGTTATCACCTACTTTAGGTAAGGACAATTGCACCGAATTAGAGATGTATAGTTGGATTTAAAGTATTTTTTGTCGGACTTTAACCAGACCGGATTATAGATAATAATCCATAAGCAAAGAAGTGGTTGAAAAATATAGTAAGTCCAAATATCAAATGGAGCATTCCAGTGAAAATTGTATTTTTTAGCAGATGTTTCAGATGTGTTTTTCATATGTTTTAATGGATCGAATATATTTTAGTAGGATTAAGCTTTACTTTCCAAATTGATTTCTTACTAAAATCTTGGTATTAGGCTCAGTTTTTTACAGCTAAAGATAGTGCCAAAGTTTTTTTTTTTTACTAGGTATATTTTTGATCATATTCATCATTGTTTTTCTGTTAAACCATGATGAGTTACGTTACAAATTATATCTGTCGTTTGAGGTCATAGACTAGTGTATTGATAAATAGTATTTGCAAAAAAGTGTTCTTGCAGACATCTGTATTATACCCCGACAAACAAAACAGTTATGGGTGTCCCGTACAAACGCACAAATCGGTGTAATTAATTTTCTGTCTACACATTTTCTGTCTACAATTTTATTAACATTTTATTTAAAGCTGGTTACTTGTGTACTCTTAAAAAGTGCAGTAATTTTTGGATTTTATTTTGCCTAAAGTACAATAATTATTATCTTATTATTTGTCCCGTACAAACACAATATTTATTTTATTAAGATTTCTATTAATTTTTTTCTAATATTGTTGAGAAAACTCTTTAAAAATTATCTATATGGGTACGGTCACCGTTGGTTACTGCTTTTCTATGAGCTTTATTATGTTGAAAAATTTGAGATTTTTTTCAGCATTATTTCTGATTTGTGAAAAAACTCGAACCAACTCCGCTATTCTGATACCATATTCGGACTCAGCGACCTCGAAAACATAAAGTTCAGGTGGTCTGATCGTTCTCGCAGGGAATTTTTTTTTGTAGTCCTGTGCACAGGCCAAAAAAAAAAAAAAGTACCCTGCGCGAAAGATCAGACCACCGGAACTTCATGTTTTCGGGGTCGCTGAACCCGAATATAGTGTCAGATTAGCGGAAGTTGGTTCGCGTTTTTTCAGAAACCAGGAAAAATCTCAAATTTTCAGCATTATTTTTGATTCCTGAAAAAACCAACTTCGCTATTCTGGCACTATATTCGGATTCAGCGACCCCGAAAACATAAAATTCAGGTGGTCTGATCTTACGCGCATGGTACTTTTTTTTTGTGTGCCTGTGATATTAATCAGCGGCTGGTTTAATTATATATCCAGAGCAGTATAAGTAGTAGATCTACGAGCTATTGTAGCTTAGCTCGTACTTTCTTTAATATTTGATCCACAGCATATTATTGGTATAACATTATGTCAAGAATTTTACTTAGGAATTTAACAAAATCTAAGAATGTTAATCTACCTCGATGGATCGATGGAAGAATTTTATATTTCCTAGAAACTCTAATGCGAGTTAGCAGGGAATCTGCATTTCCGAACCAATTCAATCATTATATGGTCTATATTTTTGGTTTTCTTCAAGAAAACACAGTCCTTTCAATGTACCATGAAGAATGTGTCATCAGCGTAGGCAATTACTTTGAAAACTCCTTTTTCTAATTAAAAGTAGGTACCAGAAGCTAGACCAAAGGTATATTTCTCACAGCTTAGCTAAATCAGCACGAAAGGCTTGCATCTATATTAGCATTAGTAAAGACATCCTCTTTAGCTAGAAAGAAATCTATTGTATTTTACTGAGATTGAGGGTTTTTTATATAATACTAACCTTACTTACTCTTCAGATAGGCATATTGTGCTGAGAATATCATGCTTTGATCAAAGTTTTCCTTTAGAAGATGGTATAGCATCAGTTTTAAAGTTATTTCAAGAAATGATGAACGTAAAATGGGCCGAAAGTTATTTGCAAATGTATGCGCGGATTTACCAGCTTTTTTTACAAAACCACTTTGGCTTGCCTACATATGGGTTCGATAAAGGCTTGCTCTCGACAACTTTTGCATTTTAGGCAAGAAATAACCTTAAGCCCAGGGCGAACTTCATATAAACAAAATGTCCACTTTACTGCTTCATGGAGGATTTTCAAGTTTTTAGGCAAACTTTTTCGTTGATTTCAAATTGTTTAGGGTTGATGCTGTTAAGATGGAAAAACATGATAGTTTTGAATTTTTTCTTATGAAAATATCATATTTTGCCATGTTCTACAGAAGAAATATTCCGCCCTTTGAAAATTACAAAAAACCAATTTATAGAAAAAAAGTCATGACAATTTTCTTAAAAAATTGAAATTTTTGTACCGACACGGCCACAAATTTAATTTTGGACCAAAACTTTCTGAGAAGATAATGTTGATCTAGATGTTCTCTAGGAAATAATACGAAAAATTAATAGTTTTGAAGCAACGGGCAGTCAAAGCGACTTGCCTCTTTTTAGTCAATTTTTCGACCTTTGATCGAAAACCGGCTGGGTTTTTTCCACTACCGATTCCAAATTTTTTATTGAGATCTTATTTTTTTGACCACTAATTTCAGGAAATGGACGGGGAGCAAGCAAAAACAGAATTTTGCAAATATGGGCGCTCTAATGGTCATACATATTTTTTTCTAAAAGTATAAATTACTTTACGTAAAGTCAAATGTAGGAAATTTGTAGTAAATATTCCTATATTATTTAACTACATTTAATTTGTAAATATGACGTTAGGGATCCATCAAATAGTTCATACGTAAGGTAAATTATACTTGAAATTTAGTGTTGATTACTTTAATTTTTCGACTAGCCGAGTGGAGTAAAAATTATGATGTGTATTTTTCTCCGTGTACAAACGAAAATTTCCCGTAAAAACAATTTAATTCTCATTCAATAACTCTCATTTAAATAAATATTTTTTCAAACTTTTATTGTTTTACTATACCATGATGCTTAATCTATCCAAAAATATTCTTGCTAATTTTTAAAGTTTATTAATTTCGCTAAAAACTTGCTACAAAGTCAAAAAATGGAAAGTATGGTAGATTTGGGCTGTCCCGTACAAACGAACTTCTTTTCTTATTAATTACTCCCTGTATTTAACTATTATTAAGAACAAATGATTGGTTTTAATAGGTCTACATCACACAAAATAAATGTACTAGATGCTTTTTTTGATATCATTCTGGTTTAAAAGAATTTAAGGTTTAAACTCAAAAAATGCGTACGATTTGTCCCGTACCAACCATGGAATGCTCCAAATTGAATTTTATTTTTATCGGGCAACGTATTTTTTTTTTTGGTTAGAATTTGGTTTCCTCCTTAAACCATACATTTAACCTTTTCAATTGGATCATTACTTTCTGAGATACCACCCAATGAAGTAAAAAATAGAAAATCTATGTAAAGGAATACATTAATTTTGTATGGAGTTGAGAAACCTTTTCTTATGATCCAATTGAAAAAGTTATAGGTATGATTTAAGGACGAAGCTTTTTGTTGCCGTTAGCAAAAGAGAACTACTCTACTTCCTAGATGTGCGCCATTTGTCTGAAAA
This sequence comes from Calliopum simillimum, assembly GCA_951812925.1. Taxonomy (NCBI): domain Eukaryota; kingdom Metazoa; phylum Arthropoda; class Insecta; order Diptera; family Lauxaniidae; genus Calliopum; species Calliopum simillimum. The sequence goes on from OX638372.1 coordinate 9,985,247, forward strand.
ACATTTTCTGCACTTTAAATCAAGTATAACTCGGATATCAGACCTGTTACCAGATTCTGAATCAGCGACCCAGAAATAATTTAAAAAAAGTTATCGAGATCAAATTCAGATTTTTGTGTTACACAGTGCTTTTTTCGAATCCAGTATAACTCGTATACTAGGATGTTTTTCTTGTTTTCCGCTTGCCTACAAGCTCAACGAATTTGTTCGTAAAATTTCCTAGTGTAATCTGCCACTAATTAAAAACCATTTTTTGAACTAAAAGAAAAAAATTTTGAATTACACTCAAAAGATTACTTGAAGTCCATCTGAATTTAAGAAAAACATCCTAGTTTACGAGTTATGCGGGATTCGAAAAAATCACTGTATAACACAAAAATCTGTGGACCCATGGAATAAAGAACCTTTTTATCTAATCGAAATTTTGAAGTTGCAAAAAATCCCTTTCTTTAGCTTAGCTATACAAAAACGATCCCATAATGTCACGTCTGGTTTCAAGCGACTTTGCCGATTTCAATATTACTTTTCCTGGAAGAAAGGAGGCGGTTGAATTGAGAATCACGGCATATAGTTAACGAAATTGCCTTTTATCAAATCTTTCTATTTATGACATGTAATTTTTAAGTCTATAATGTCCTGTCGTTATTACAGTGTAGATTTTGATGCTGAGGTTTAAATAACTTGCACTTAAATGTGTTTTGGCAATCTAACCTTTGATTGCCTTCTTATTCTTCTGAAGTCCACATTAGACTCATATCGCCCCCTGGTAATGGCTTACGCAAATTCATAACACCTCTGGAGTAGCGTTGATTATACTGAAAACGTTATTAAAGATTAAAGAATTAATATTTATCTGCATGTGTATTGTATTAGTGAAATCTGGACAGTATCATGATAACCGATAAAATAAAGCGATTAATCAATCATTGGACGGACATAAACCATTAGCAAACTTTAAGTTACAGACTATATAAAAAGGCTTTGTTGCTTTAGAAAAAGTATCAGTTCCATAGTTGAAGTGAATACTTGAAGTTCAAAATGAAATTCGCCGTCTTTGTTTTCATCGCCGGGCTATGCCTTGCTACCGTAAATATAAAACCAAATGACGGTTAACATTTATAATAAATTCTTAATAATCAATTTTTTGTTCTCGCAAATAGGCCAATGTTGTGCCCCTTGAAGATCTCAGCGACGACTATGTTGCAGTTGAAACTCAAGGCATTTTCTCTGGCATCTATGGCGTAACTAAAGGTGCATTAAGAACTTTGAAGGGAATAAATTGTGCCATCCAAGCGGCCGTCAAAATGCAACAGGCTGCAGTACAATTTAATACTGATGTCCAAAATTGTGGTGGTATCGTACCTACACAAATTCAAGCGATAATCACTTCCAGCAATAATGTTATCACTGATGTTAATAACCTAATAAATGTCGACGATACAATCTGCAATAATGCTGACAGTTCTGAGGCTACTAGTACTAAGACTGGTTGGAATTGTTTCTGGAAGATTCTTAAGCAATTTTTGACTTTGAAAAATGACATTCAAAAAACTATAAAGGCAATCAACGCTCTTCCAACTAGTTTCCCAGATACACAAGATTGTTTTTATACAGCCGCTGACACACTACTGAGTACATTGGATAGCTTCCCTAGTTATATGAGCGCATGCTCCAAATTAACTAGCAATTAAATATAATTTACTTGTGATGTTTATATTTTCATAATGCAATAAAAAAACTTTTTTTTTTCGAAAAAATGAATCAGAAGTAGATGAACTTATCTAACAATTATATTGTAAGCCTAACTGTTTTGCAGACCACAAACTGAAGGCTAACAGATAGATTGCAAAATTCTATTAAAAATCACAAAACTGGGTACACTTTTTAAGAAACCTAGTAGATATGATAGACCTACATAGTCGTGTTCATACACGACGAAAAAAAATAGTACTTGCTACTTTATTTCTCATAAATTTTACCAGAATTTCAAATCAGAATAGTGACAACTTCACACCGATGTAAGATTTACCTTACTGTTTTAGTCATTTCAGAATGTTTGTTTCCTAGTAACTTTTATGAAAAAATTGGCGTGATATTTACCTTACTGCATAGTTCAAACAACAGAAAAAAAAAAAAAAAATTAACTGGCGCACAGTGGGGTATTTGATACTAAAACACGCTAGTAATTCATCCAGACAATTGAGGGTTATAATAACTTATTTTTTTAGTTAATTATGCATAAAAAAGTAGAAAACTTATGCAGTTGCATATTATGTAGGGGAATGTCGTCAGGGTTGGGCTGCTGTCAGGGTTGGGCCGCTGTCAGGGTTTGGCCACTGCTATTTCTCGTATATGGCATTTGCTGCCATCTGTGTTATAGCGTCGAATTATTGTTCTCGATGCCAAAAACTTTTTTAAGCATTACCGGGATTGTCAGGAAAAATTTTTTGTGCCTTCGTTTAGTTTTCGATAGTTCAAAAAATTTTGTAATAGCAGTGAAAAATTACTCGAAACTTAGAAAAGAACAATGCCACCGAAAAAGTAAGCATATATATCCATTAAGGGGTGAACCATTATCAAGTTCCCAAAGGGAAAATTCGATTCCCTAACCTGTTCAAATTTAGTATTGAACGATCGAAAAACACGCTTGTCGTCAGGGTTGGGCCACATCAGCTTTTATTTAGAATCAGTAAAATAACATCACTGAATCGGTTTTTCGGAACACAGAACATTAACATTACAGTTTTGGATACCCGCAGAGTTGACACGAACGGAAAAGTAGCGAGTTCTACGGGCAAGCACGAGAAAGCAACGAGTGAAACGCACGAGGAACTATCGACTTCTATTCAGAGTTCGACTTCTTCGTCTCATGAGTCCACCCTTTCTACGATTTTGTCATTGGTCGGGCTTCTGCAAGCGGCCACGCCAACAGTGAAATCTAATCGGGGGTGCCGCCCGATGAAAAGCACGTTCTTAACCTCCCCAGAGAACCGCGAAGAGTAACGTAAATAGCAACATATGCGCGATGCTTCGAAAACGCCTAAACAAGTCTGAATCAAAATAATTCAATCGCATGCATTGAATGCAAGCGAGACGTGCACTTGAAGTGCGTCAATCTCTCAAAAAGTTACTATGTATGCCCAAATTGCGATTCAGATTAATGTTATTATGGAGATTTCTCATCGGCATTTTGTATAATCGAATAAAAAACAATAAAAGGTTTCATACATATTCATTACACACTATTTTAGTACATATTTCATCGATATTTGGTGGTGGCCCAACCCTGACTACAATGGCCCAACGCTGACTACTTTTTTTTTTTAGTTTCGTCAATAACTCTTTTTTCCGAAATCGCAGCGAGTTGTCCTAAAGGTATGTAACGGATAAAGGTCCGCACTTTTGAATAAAACAAATATTTTGGTAGTATTCAAATATATAAAAAAGATACAGAGGAAAGTTAAAAAGTGGCCCAACCCTGACGACATTCCCCTAGTGAAATTTTTTTTAATAGCAATACAAAAACGGAAATTGAAAATTGTCATAAAATTTTTAACGCACAATTTTGAAGTTTTAAGAATTTCTGTCTTTGGTGATCCCTAGTGAAATTTTTTGAAGAATATTTTTATAGAACATTTTAACCCATTTTAACCAAGTTTTTAGAAAAAAAAAAGGGTCAAGAAGACCCATACAAAACAGGATATAATGGGTTAAGATGCAATAGAAAATTGTTTCTTGTATGATTTTATGATAAACTTATGAAAAACAGTTTTTCCAAGATGTAGTTTAAGAGTTTTACAGCAGACCGAAATATCGAAAATATGTTTTCTTTCGGTTTTTTATCTAAAACAACAATATATGAATGATTTTAAATTCGAGATATAATATTTTTATATACCTTAACTCAAGACACAAAATTTGATATATCGGATGACTCATTCCGAGCGTTTCTCAAAATTGTAATAAAATAATGACCTTCAAAAATTCAAAAAAAACTCAGCTTTCTTGACACTCTCTGGCAGATTTTTGCTGGTATGTAGTTGTTTGTCTATGTGTCTGTATTTAACTTTTAATTTATTTTATGCTCCACTTTCATACATATTGGACATGTCAGTTTGCCTTAAAAAAATTCAAATTTCTCACAGCCGCGCAAAAACCCGCAACCCTTATTTTCATAAAAAGTAACTTTAATGTCTACTCTTTATTAAAATAAAAACATTTTTGCTTAAGCACAAAAACCACTTTTGTATTACAAAAAAACCTGAACTAAAAGGGCCCATCAAAATTTAAGAAGACAAACCAAACAAAGGAAAAAAATGATTGCATTGTTGGTGGCTGCACTTGCTTCTCATGGTTATAGCGAATGGAGTTCTCTTACAAAAAGTTTAATAATTCCGAAGGAGCAAAACATGGCACAACCAAATTTTTAACACTTATTATGGACAGCCTATAGTTAACGAAAATTACAATAAGATGAAAATCTTGCACAGACTAAAACACTTTAACTCCACTTGAATATTAAAAAACCTTAATTTTTTAACACATACTTAATATATATATATATAAAACAAATTTTTTTAAACATTGACTCAAAAAAACTATTATGCAGAAGGAACCACAATTACCTGAAGTTGAAGGTTCTATCAAAACTTTTTCCACAAAAACTTTCTTTTTAATAAAAATGTACTTTAAAAAAGCCAAAAAATTCCAATTTTTCACAGCGCGCGAACGAAAGCAAAAAAAGTTGATCTTCAACCGCATATAACTTTTTAACTAGTAATATTAGGTCAACAATTTTAATTGTTTGTGACGCAGAATTTAATTATCTTTAAAAAGGTATCAAAAAAGCCGGTATTTCAAACACTCTTTTTTAATTAAATGCGTAAAAGCGCATATAATACCCCTTTGTGCGGCGCTGGGGTACGAACCCTGGCCCTTCCGTATGATAGTCAGATACGTATCCTCTGGGCTGTTTACGCATGTGATGTAGAAGCAAAAAAATGTATATATAAAGAAAATGTCCAAAAATAGAAACTGTTACTAAAATTATAAAAGTCAAAATGATTCTATATTCTTATGATATTTACCTTACTCGAGTGGGGTGACAATTATGACACTCATTTTTATGCGTGAAAAAAATAAAGTTATTTTGACTAGAATTATAAATTCAAAATGGTCATACATTTTTAAACAATTACAAACTTGATGGATTTTGCTCTTTCGTTTCCTCTCTTTTTTTAAAATATTACACAAATATTCAAACAAACATGTCTCGCCAAACAGAATTTGACATTCGAATGCTTACTGCAGCCTTACAAAACATTATTTTGCAAGCGTTTCTAAATTCTGTGGAAGCAAACGCTTTAGAAGCACTTTCTTAAGAAGCCCTTAGTATTTTTCTGTTTGGCCTACTCTCGAACCTGATGTGGGCATATGCCAATTTTAAATTTTTGGCAAATCGAATTTTAAAGTTCTCGACTTGACAAAAGAACTAAGGATAGCCCAGGATTAAAAAGAGATAGGAAGAAATGGATAAAATATTTAGAAACAGAAATAGCGCCAAATCTGAACAAGAACTTTATGAAATTCAAAACGATATGCTGACAGAGTTTTTGGGAACTATGTATATACACACGGTGTTAGGCATTTTATTTTTCACTTTACAAAAAAAAGTGCTAAAATTTTAACTTCTTATATTTACGTATAAATATATTTATCACAGTAAATATTATAATCATTTTTGATTGAATACATATACCATAAATAGAAAAGTGTGTCTCTAAAATAACAACGCAAAGTTTTTAAATATTTAAGTCTTTAGGTAATTAGTGAAATCCGAGCATTTTTATGATAAGCATACAAAAACAAATCGTTCAATCAATTTGGGCTTTAGCCCGAAACAAACTTTAAATTACAGACTATATAAAAAGGCAAAGTTTCTGCAAAAAAAGTATCAGTTCTGTAGTTGAAGTGAATACTTGAAGTTAAAAATGAAATTCGCCACCGTTATTTTCGTCGTCGGGCTATGCCTTGCTGCTGTTACCGTAAATACAATACCAAATAACGGTTAACATTCACAAACATTTTTTATTAATCAATTTTCATTTTCGACAACAGGCCAATGTTGTACCCATTGAAGACAACAGTGTCGTCTTCGCTGCAGTGGAAACTCAAAGTGCTTTCTCTGGCATTCTTGCCGTTACAAAAGGAATATTGACAACTTTGAAGGCAATGAATTGTGCCATCCAAGCGGCCGTTCAAGTACAACAATCTGCAATACAATTCAATAGCGACGTCAAGAGTTGTGGTGGAATCATACCTACGCAAATCCAAGCAATAATTACTTCCAGCAATAATGTTATCACCGATGTTGATAATATTGAAAATGCCGATGAAACTATTTGCAATACTGCAGGTACTGATGGTACAACTAGTTCAAGTTGCTCCTTGAAAATGCTGAATCAATTTGTGATTTTGAGTAATGACATACAAACAACTTTAACAGCAATCCAAGATCTTCCAGCTACTGGCTCAGCAACAAGTAATTGTTTTGTTACAGCGACCACAAAACTCGAGAATACTTTCACTAGCTTCCCTGCCTTTATGAAATCATGTTCCAAATTAACTAGCAATTAAATGTAATTTTTTCTGGTGTTACTTATTCCATAAAGCAATAAAAAAAAATTTTTTCCTGAATAACGAATTAGAATAGATAATTTTACTGCACACTTAGTTAAGTTCTCTAACCGGAGACTTATGAGGCGATTTAAGGCTGTTTCGAGATTTAGCTATAAGTCTGGGCGTAAATCACATGATTTACCATATGAAAATAAATTTTGTTCATTTCATTTTTCATTTATTAATATTGAACATTATACAATAAGGCATAGCCTTTTATAGTTTATTCTTAGTACAAATCTCTAATATAAATACGAGTAATTAAAAATCTTAATAACTAACTTAAATTATATAATAGAAAAGGGTAGTTGAAGTAAAATTAACGAAAGGAAAGATAAATAAAAATAGAAAGAGAGAGAGAAAAAACTACAAGTTATTAGAATAATAAGAAAAAATTGCACGTTTGAAGCTGCTTATTGATCGAATTCATCTTAAATCAATTGGGATTGAATTCCAAAGCCTTATGGTGCTTATGAAAAAGAAGCGGCTTGAAGTTACAAGATCTTGTTGAGCTACAAAACTGAAGTTTGTTTAACAAGTATGCAGGTGACTGTATATTCATAATATATGCAAAAATATAATATTTCGAATGTTGAAATATTCCATTAAACTACAGCCTAATATTCCTCTAGCTCTAACCGATATATGATCAAATTGTCTTATACAGTAAACATACCTAGCAGCATTGTTCCCTCAAAAAGTCTTCTAATGACAGTTCAATAATTTACAAGTGTTTTAACTGCACTAAAAAAAAGTATAAGAATATTAATCATAGAGCTGACGATCCACGTTGCCCATGTAGAAATGATTATTTAGTAATTCGAGAGAAATCTTTGTCTCGGAATAAGCCAATTACAAATAACACTTATCCCGGTTTTAATATAGAAAATAATAATTTTCCTCAATTACAATCAAATAAACACACAGTTCATAATCAATCGTCAAAGTCATTTGACTTTTTGTCTAACTCCAACAAAAATTTTTCTTCTATTTTGAAAAATAAACAAAATGATTCGAACACCGATGACATTTCTAATGATAGATTATTGGAAATATATTTTGAAGCAATTGACGCTCTTGAAAAGTGTCGAAACAAGTTTGACAAATTAAGAGTACTCGGAATGATGCTCAAAAATGCCTTGTAGACCATCTTCAATTAATTGTATTCATGTCATGCATTGGAATGCACAAGGCATAACAAACGAATCAGCTGTTTCTCAACTTGAATATTTTTTACATGAGAAAAAAATCGACTTTTTATTAATGAATGAAACCTACCTTAAACCACATCATAAGTTTAAGCTTGGAGGATATAAAATTTACAGAGAAGATCGTGTAACTTTTGGAGGCGGAGTTCTTATTGCTGTTTCATGTTCTATTGAACATAAAGTTTTGCCTAAGATTATTACATTTGATGCAGAAAATATTTCTGTAGCCATAAACATTAACGGTCGGCCAACAACTTTCATAGCAGTGTACAACCCTCACTACACAATAAAATTTAAAGAGGACATTAATAAACTAACTAATAGTTATCGAGAGTTCTATATTTTTGGAGATCTTAATGCCAAACACACCAGCTGGAATTGCCATTCGAATAATACTGCTGGTAATGTTTTGTACAACCATCAATTACAATCGAATTATTACATTTATTACCCTTCTAATCATACTCGTTTTGGACTAACCTCGTCGTTACCTCAATCTTCAACAATAGACTTACTTCTTTCTAATTCAAGTCACCCTACATCTCATCTTGAGACTCATCCTGATGAATTAAATTCAGATCATGTTCCAATAACATGTCATATTTATTGCTCAGTACCATGTACGAAGGAAAAAGTTTATCTCTATCACGTAGCCAATTGGGTAGCTATTAACTCCTGGGTGAATGAGAAATGTTCATCCTTAAACCTAAATTCAGCTGTTCTAGTACCTTCGAACATAGAAATCATAATTGAAAATACGACGCAAATTATCCAAAATGTTTCAAGTAAAATTCCTTTTACTTATAAGAGCTCTTGGCAAAGGAAACTTTCAGCTCTTAGTATACATTTAATTAAAGAAAGAAGGAAGTTTCGACGAAGGCTTCAAAGATGCACAGTCTTTAATGAGCGTAATGTTTTAAAATCTATGATTTTGCAGCTTAATAGACTAATTGATTACCATCTAAAAAGAGATAGAAATCAGAACTGGTCAAATTTCCTCAACAAGTTACCTACTGGAAGTAAGAACTTTTGGAAAGTTTCTAAAGCTATTAAAGGTAGTCGAGCTGTAATTTCTGATTTAACTGTAAACAACGAAATCCTTAAAACTGATGAGCAAAAAGTTGGCGCTATAGCTGATGCATTTGAAAAATCACATACAATTACTTTAAATAATCGGTCGCCTTTGGACAGAAAAGTGAAAGACCAATTGCGTCGCATAGAAGAAACGGAGATAGTTATTGAAAATGATAACATGCTTACTAACGTCTCAGAAATAAGAGGTATAGTTAAAACTTTAAGAAATAACAAAGCTCCTGGACTTGATAACATAAAAAGCATTGTTCTGAAAAATATGCCTGATTCCATTTTCGAAGTTTTAACTAACATATTTAATTATTGTTTACGAAATGGCTATTTTCCTGAATTATTTAAACGGGCAAAGGTTATACCGGTACCGAAGAGTGGAAAGGATAATAAGATTCCTAATAACTACCGTCCAATTAGTATGTTAAGTACATTGGCTAAAATCTTTGAAAAAATTATACTCAAAAGAATGCTAATTTTCACGGAAGAGAATAACATCCTAAGGAAAGAACAATTTGGATTTCGAAAAGATCACTCTACAGTTCTTCAAATTAAAAGAGTTACCAATATGATCGAACGTAACAAAATAAACCGCAGGAGTACAGGAATAGTTCTTTTGGACATTGAAAAAGCCTTTGATTCAGTTTGGCATGACGGCCTTGTTTTTAAATTACACAATTTTCAATATCCCATCTACCTCCAGAAAATTATTAAAAGTTTTTTATTCAATAGAACGTTCGTGGTATGTATAGGAAAAAGTCAATCGTCGTTGAGAAAAATTCCTGCTGGTGTCCCTCAAGGTTCAGTTCTATCGCCTTTATTATACTCTATTTTTATAACAGACTTTGTTATTAAAAAAAATCAAGATGCTGCATTTTACGCTGATGACAGTGCACTGATCTGTAGTGGAAAAGTTTCAAACTCAATAATCAAAAAAATGAAAGAAGCCTTAAGAACGACAAAGAAATTTTATGATAAATGGAAAATTAAGATCAATTGCGCTAAGACTCAGGCAATTATTTTTCCTTTTAACAAGTCTCCTAAGCGAGTTCCGAGTATTCAACTTGAGTTTCAAGGTGAAAACATACCTATTAAGGACGACATAAAGTATTTGGGAATTACGTTGGATAAAAAGCTGAATTTTAGATCACATATTCAAAATATTACCACCAAAGCTGTAAGATGTGGCAGAGCATTATTTCCTATGTTAAACCGAAACTCTTCACTTAATGTCAAAAATAAAGTTCTTCTCTATAATATGTGCATCAGACCTATAATGACTTACGGCTGCCAAATTTGGTTTTCAAAAATAGCTAAAACTCATTTAAAGAAACTCCAGATAATTCAGAACAAAAACTTGAAAATTATTCACAAACTCTCCAGTAGATATCCAACTATTGAGCTGCATGAAAATTTTGAACATAAACCAATCAACTCAACAATGAGGGACTTGACGCTGAAATTCACTGATAGATGCAGATTTTCTAACATTGATTATATAAGAAATTTACTTGAATAACCGGACTAATAACTTTGAAAAAAGTTATTCAATGAGTTTATTTCATTTCTTATAAAATTTTTTTTTTTTTTACGATAATATAAGGTTTTTTCAATACTTAATTTTTCCTTAATTAATTAACTCTTAATAGATTTTTATACATTTTAATTAAAGATTTCATTTGATGTAATACCTCTAAGTTAAATCTCAAATTATGTAATTTCTCTTATCAAAAAATAATGATTTTAAAGTTTAATAAATTACAATAACAATTACAATTAGCAGCATTGTTAAAGACAACATTAAGTTTATGTTGAGAATGACAGTCCAGTTTGCTATAAACTCCATGACAGTACATTATTTGTGGTACAATCAGCTGAATGACCATTCTTCGTCTGGTTTCGAACGGAGTAGACTCCGCAGAAGTCCTCAAGTAGCTTAAGGTAGCGTATATTTTACTCACAAAACTGTTGATATGATTCGTACAAGTCAATTTTGAATTGTATATAAAACCGAGGTTTTTGTTTTCTGTACGAGTTCTAAGCATGCAGGACCGATATATATTGGTGGAATATCATCAAAGCTCAATTCTCTTCTTGAAATTGGAAGTACTTTCGATATTGAAGGGTTTATAAATAGGAGGTTTTTATTGGCCCATTTGTATAGGTCAGATAAGTCATCATTGAGGCTATAAGCTAGGTCTTCCACAAGTCCAATGGGTCGAGAGATGTATAGTTGAACATCATCTGCATAACCATGAATATTGCAATATTTAGAAACTGCAAATATGTTCAGCCGGTGAAAACGGGTATAGTCTAAGATTCGGCAGCACAATTACTACACTCATCTGCTTTTTAATCCAAATCCAATGTTTACGCATATTTTTGAATGTAACATGTCATTCAATAAGTCCGTAGGATAAGTAAGAAAAAAAACAAAGTTTTGACAAAACTCGATTTTATTATTCAACATAGTTGCCTTCAAGGGCGATACAACGAGTATAGCGATTTTCCAACTTTTCGATACCACTTTTATATTACGATTTCTCTTTTTCGTCAAAATAGGCCTCAGTTGACTGTCTTTTGGATTCTGGTGTGTAAAAGTGAAGCCATGTTTCATCGATTGCCACATATCGACGATAGAATTCGATTTTATTGCGGTTTAACAGCGGTTTAACACTCCTCTGAAGCATCAATTCGTTTTTGTTTTGGTCTACTGTGAGCTCATGCGGCAGCCACTTTGCACATAGCTTTTGCATACCCAAATGTGCGTGTAAAATGGTAAAAACACTACCATTTGATATCTTTACAATGTCAGCTAGCTCCAGCTTCTTCAATTTGCAATCGTTCATAACCAATTTGTGGATTTTTTTTATGTTTTCTGGAATAACAGCCTAATTTGGGAGTCCACAGCGCTCTGCATCATTTGTGCTGGTACGACCATGTTTAAATTTAGCAATCCATTTGTATCGATGGAGAAGAGTTCGGATAATGTTTATCAAGACATTGTTTGGTTTCCACTGTATTTTTTTTCATCAAAAAGCAATGCTTTATCAAAACTCGAAGTTCACTTTTTTTTTTTTTTACTAACAAAAGTTGCTTCACACAAAATGCTATAACTCACGAATCAATAGTCCGATTGCTGTCACGTATACACGTATCGTTTGAAGGTTAGTACTAAATAAAAATCATATGGAAAAAATTCTAGTAATGCCATCTATGTGTCATCCTACGGTTTTATTAAATGACCTGTTATATTCAAGCCGGGGTGCCGATTAAAATGTGGCCGCTTGTATTTTCAAGTTGCGATAACTCACACTCACGAACCGTGAGTCGCATGAAAAAAAATGCCGTCACGAGATTTAGAGCAAAATCTCAAAATAACCGTAAATCACCCTATAAATCTCCGGTGGAAACGAAGTATTAGCTGTGATGAGATCTACATATCGTCCCTAAGCTTCCAACATCGCTCAAGTCGAAAATTTGCAGTTTTGACATTTTAATCTATTTGGTGGAGCTGCTCATTGTGCGTCTAACCATTCGTCACATTATGTAGATTTCAGACAATCAGAAGCCGTAATTCAAGAAGTAGTAACAGCGCGCAAGTTGGTTACCCTCTGAACACCACCTAACCACCGCCTGAACACCGTCTCCTGTAAAGTTGCTAAAAATGACTTAGGTGGTGTTGGAAGCTAAGGGACAATATCTCGTCGTTTAATCCTACTCATTTCAACCTGACAGTAAAAGTCATAACCGGGAAAATTAAAGTTCTTTTTTATTTTCCACTTAATATTTATCTGCCATTTGCTTTGTTTTTAATGACATTTCAATTATCAAAACTGGTCGAAAGCAGCCAAAAGCAGTAGCCCTGCTGAGATTTATACAAAGATTTAAAATAAATGTAAACAGAAAAATATTTATCAGTGTACGGGGTTTTCTAGGGACTAAGTTTTTTTGTGAAGTACCCTTATTGTTTTTGGAGACAGACCTTTTTTTTAACTCGAAAGGTGAGAGATCTATACTTAAAGCGATTTGTGCGGTATGGGATATTGTTCGAAAATCTTAAAATCCCATAATAAGAATCGGATTTTCGATACACTCTAATTCATACACATGAGTACTTAATGCAGTTAACAACATGTATGTACATATGCTAAAAAATTTAAGTATCAAAAATAATAAGAGTTGGATTAAACGTCTTAAACACCTTGTTTGCTCTTGAAACTAACAGATAAAGTAATATTTTAAGAGCTCTTTCAATCAAATACAATATTGCCGCGGAAAATTACTCACATATATAGCCGTTGGAGTCTATGACAAGCCTTATTATTGAATTTAAAGTCCGTAATTGCAGTTGCAATATGAAATTTGCTGTCTTCGCTTGTACTTTGTTCGGGTTGTGCCTGATAAATGTAGGTATCACATTATCTCAAGCAGCACTCAAGTAATATATTTCATTTTTTTATAATCTACTCCCACAGGCAATTGCTATCGATAATAATGAGATACTTAACGAAGTAAATTTTGAGTTACGAACTGGAAAGTTTGATAATGATTCTTTCCAAATTGAAGTCGATAACAAAGTAGCTGAGCTATTACAATCCATGAAAGATGCTTTACTTTCCCTTAGCGATATAAATAATGTTTTACAAATTTCAAAAATCGCATCAATTCAAGCAGATGAGCTCGATATCAGCAACGATGAACCTTTAGAAATTGAGTCACGTGGTGCTTTCAGTGGACTATATTGGGTAACCAAAAAAGCGTTGCGTACTTTAAAAGGTGTGCATTGCACCATTATTTACGGATTGGATATTAGAGATGCCGCACAACAGTTCAACAATGATGTTCAGGCTTGCGGTGGTGTTGTTTCCAAACAAGTTCAAGCAGTTGTCGGTACTTGTAACAATATCATCACCACTGTTGATAACATCATTAATCTAAATGAAAAGGTATGCAACAATACTGACTACAATGAGGAGACCGATGGTTCAAAAAAGACTGGTTGGAGCTGCTTCTGGAAACTATTGAAGCAATTTGTGAATTTAAAAAAGCAAATCCAGAAGGCATTGAGTCAAGTGAAAAAAATTCCAACCACTGGAGCTGAAGCAAACGAATGTGTCACTAATGCTACTGTCCAATTAACGAAAACTTTTACAGCATACCCTTCATATGTTAAGAGTTGTTCAAAACTTACTAGCAATTGAAAAGTGAGAAAGATTTATTTTTGTCTTTGTTATATGAAATTATCTAAAATCAAAATTAAATTTTTTTTTAAATTAAGACCGGTTGAAAGACAAATAAACCTCAGATAAGAATCGAATAGTTTTTATTCGTCAGATAGCGAAAAATTCTGTTTTTCAATAGCCAGTTGTTATTTGACGAATAATCACACTATCTGTCGAATAAATTTATCTAGCTCTTTAACCGGCAGATAACAGGCAAATAAAATTTTTGTATTAATTCAATTGTCAAAATTTTTGAATTTGTGAATTGCAGTTTTTTTATTACATATGTTAGATTTTTATACATATAGACCTATTGCACCTACCTTGCTACCAGGGTTTAAAAAGTTTCCTATTGGTGTAAATATAAAGAAAAAAAATTTTGGTGCCGATCGAATTTCCAATGTTAAACTAATTTTTGCAAAAAAGATTTTAATAAAATTGAATTTAATTAAAGACACTTTAAAAATATTGAAATCAATACCCTGGGTCGTCGACCAATCTGCAAAAAATCCACAAATCGCACACCGATTTTTGCGTTGGCCAGCAATATTTTTTGCATTGCTCAAAGCTGCGAAAGATATTCTGGTCCTTCCTGCCCTTTGGATCAGAACAATTCTTACTGTTAAGATTTCTACATTTTTGAATATGCCAAATAAAGGCCCAATACCAGTATGTTTTTCTTAACGGGCAGGTATCATAGTGAACTGGTTTTCGAGTAAAACATCTTTCTAAAATGTAAAGAGAATGTAATTGTGACTTTATACACTAAAGAAGTACATTTTTCAGTTTGTAAACTACCATGCCTTAGAGTTTGTAATATTTGTATTATGAATTAGTAGATTGTAATAATGAGGGTATTCTTTAAAACGTGCAAGTCAAAGTTCGTATGGATTTTCACAACTATTATGAGTTTACGAGGTTTTCGAGGCTTTTACACGTTTTAAAGAATGCCCTCAATATGTCTAACTATAATTCTCTCTGCTTAAAAATAAAATACATACGAGCCCTAAATCCATACATCGATCCCCATACACCTTGGCTTGCCTTTGTCATAAAAATTATCAATATTGTCAGAATTTTAAATAAAAATTTAGTTTTCATTTTCATGGCTTAAGCCGATGCGTTGTAAATACAAACTAAAATTAATATTTTTTGCGGAAACAAAGATAGCTTTCGCCGTAATTTATTTTTAATACTATTCAAGTGTTTTTCCGCTAATTTGTGATGGTGATTAAATGACTCGATTAGCATTAAAAGGGCGACCCATTCAAAGTTTATTTCAATAACGGAACTAATTTCGTAGGTGCAGAAAAAATCCTTCAGAAGGATATCAAAGATTTTTTTCACCAATCCCAAAACGATGTTTTAAGCAAATATGGATTTCAACAATTAGTTTGACATTTTATGCCCTCAGGTGCCCTCCATATGGGAGGCATGTGGGAGGCAGCAGTAAAAAGTTTCAAAACACGCCTCAGAAAAGTAGCAGATGATTTAAAATTTATCTTTGAAGAGTTTTCGACTCTTTTGTCCCGCATTGAAGCATGTTTGAATTCCAGGCCTTTAACAGTTCCATCTGAAGACCCATCGGACTTAACTCCTCTAGCCCCCAGCCATTTTTTGATAGGTGGTGCGTTACTTTCCCCACCAGAACCAGAACTACTTGAACTAAAAATATCGCATTTGAATCGTTGGAAGAAATTGAACAGTCTTTATCAAATATCTTCAAGAGTTTCATAAATGATACAAGTGGAAGCTTCCTCAAGAAAATGTGAAAAAAAAACGATTTAGTAGTAGTCAGGAAAGAAAACCTTTGCCCAAATGAATGGCGTTTAGGTCGCGTTTCAAAAGTGTATGAAGGTTCCGACGTTCATGTTTGCAGTATTTTGGGGGAAAAAACAGTATGCAGTATTTAAGTCCAAAAAACAGTGTAATACTGCGAAAAAAGTATAGATACGATCGTTATTCATAACGCAAGGTGATTAGGGTGTCCCTATTCAGAAAACTTTTTTCTATATTTTTAAAAATTTTTTTTTTTTTTTATTTGGCATCAAAAAATATCTATAACCAAGAATTTCACCATCCTACCACCAACCCATTTTTAATCGCGATTTTAGTATTTTTGTACCAACAATATCCAAAACAATTTAACTGTCGTTCGTATTTCAAACAGAACGAAATTATTTATGTTGGTGGAAGCGAAAAGATGACAGTAAACGACGAAAGGGGTGTAAGTTTTAGTCACTTTAGTGGCTGTTGCTCGTTTTTATTTTTCCTTCCTTTCATAATTTGCATAGGTAAATCCTTCAGTGGATAAAATGTATGCCTGGCCTGACTGTCAGTAGCCGCTCTTAGCACCCGCAACAAGCGATAGCCGTCAAAAGCCGTAGCCGTCGAAAGCGGTAGCCGACAAATACCTTAACCGATAATAAAATAAGTCGAGTGTCTAAATTCTGTAATCATGCTTCATGGATGAAATATTCACTGGAACATTTCGAAATGTAATTCGCGGCAAAAACAAAATTGGTAATTTAGCAGGTCTTAAACAACTTCAAAGATTTCGAGAGTCAATCTTATTTTTTTACTTATTTCATCACAAATTAAAAAAAGTGTGTTTAGTTTATTGTAAATCGTGAGGCCATTGAGGCTTATCTGTGATAAAATCGAGCCCATAGTCGCTAAAATGCCTATAACATGTTATGTGAGCCTAGTTAATCATGACAAATTTTCCTCAAACACTGCCAAAAGCCTTTTTCCTCAACCAAAAATCCTTTAGACAAAAAGTGAGATTTGTGTTATCACGCTTAAAAATTATAAAACATAAACTTCTGATTCTCAAATGCCTAGTACAAAATGCAGCTGTCACTTCAGCGTTACGATGTACGCACTAAACTGATGACTAAAATTCAGGTAACACCCGCATATTTCACATACATGCATGTGGCTGGAATATCACTTGGTAAGTTGGGTGTCAGAAAGTGACACGATCTACCTTCAAAAAAGTTTCCCATGAAGGCCATTGATCCATTGAGTTTCCTTACTCACATGCAACAAGCACATGAAAGAAAGACGCAAAAGTAGCTGTTGTTCGAAATTAATTTTTTCACCGGAATAGTCTTTATTTATGAATGAAAAATAAAGTCCATTGTGAAATCGTTTGTGAATAAAAAGTTATTCAAGGGTAGAGGTCAGACAAATCAGTTATTTCCAAATATCTTTCTAATCGTTATTTCAAGAGAAAAATGTTGGTAAATAATGTAGCTCTGGAAATTACCTACAAAAATATGCAAGAATAGATTTTATTCGACTTGTCGTATAGGAGAAAAAAACGCAAGAATGGTTTTCGTACCGTCTGTAATTAACCCCTTGAGACCGATGGGGTCACATAGGACCCCAAGTATTTTTTGATGCATCACTGTTTTAATTAAAATAAGTATCAAGAAGTGCTCGAATGCTATTGACATGCTCTAGAGAGTTGTTCAGTATAGTCTAGACTTCAATTTTGTGTTAATTGTTTGGCAAAATACGGAACGGTTTTATAGCTTTGACCAAAAATGGTACAATTTTTGCAATTTTTGTGATTTTGTGGCCCAAAACCCAATTTTTTCGGGTTAGTTTCTTGAACGCTTCCCTTCCTTTAGTCTACATCTACAACTTTGTTAAAGATCGGAAAACAAAATCTCAATTGGTTTACGACTTATAGCCGTGGCAACTTTGAAAAAGCAGTTTTGAAGCAATTTTTATAGTACTATAAAATTCGACCTAGAGCCAAACAAGCGAAACACATGTAGGGTTTTACTAGTAACATCATGGGCTTTCAGGAACAGCATTCAAAAATTTTTTTGGATTTTTTTTGTTACACTGTGTAATATGACTCCACCTTTTCTGGCTACGAGGGACTTTTCCTGACCTACTTTTTTTTCTTAATTTAAACACAAGAAAACTGAATCCGAAGTTAATTTTTCGATATCTACAAGGGTCTAGGCTTCGGTCTCAAGGGGTTAAGGGGATAAGCCAATTTAAAAAATTTTATTCAACTGTGAAAATACCTACACGGAAAAAACTAAACCGTAAAAATTCATTGAAAATCTCTGTTATTTTTACTGATTTTTTCAGTAACTGTGCGCCCGTAAAAAAAACCGTATTTTTTACTGAATACACACAGTAATTTTTTTAAAAAATACAATAAAAGAAAAAAAATGTTGTTGATGGTGCCGAACTTAAGACCTTTGTGTTTCTAGGCGACGCTCTAACCACCACTGAGCTACTGCAGCACTTTCATTTCTATAGCTTATTATTTTATTTAAATTATATTTCAAAAAAATTTTTTTACAATCTCAATCAGTAATAATTGAAATGTATTCTAAGCAAATATTGCAGAGCTCACTGGAATTTTTTCATGCGACAAGTTTTTACTTCTCTATTCAATAGTTTTCACTGTTTGAATCTGTACTTTTTGAAATTTAAACTGTATATTTTACTTTCGTGCCATTACTTTTTCATGAAAATTCAGTAAAGTAATTGAATTACTGGAACAAACCGTAATTTTTGATGAGATTATTATCACTTTGTGCTATTTGATAAACAATTTTTACGGATCATTTTTTTGCGTGTATACGTATACATAAATAAAAACTATGTACTAAAAAAATTTTTTATCATAAGTATTTTTTATTACAGACGGTACGAAAACCATTCCTTCGTATTTTTGTAGGTAATTTCCAGAGCTACAAAATTAGTCACCAACATTATTCTTTTAAAGTATCAGTTAGAAAGATTTTTGCAAAAAACTGACTTTTCTGACCTTTAACCTTGAATTACTTTTTATGCACAAAAGATTTCGTAATGGACTTTTCACACTTTATTTTTCATGCATAAATAAAGACTATTCGGGTGAAAAAATTAATTTCGAACAATAGCTAATTTTGCGTCTTTCTTTCATGTGCCAAAGGTATTTTTGGGAGTAAGAGCTCGATTTTATCACAGATAAGTCTCAATGGCATCATGATTAACAATAAACTAGCCACATTTTTTATAATTTGTTATAAAATAAATAGAAAACTATTAATGCTGTTTTTTTTGGCCTTGCCAAACATTAAAAACCCTACACTGCAATATTTTCAAAATTTTGCTGTTTGGCACGATTTTTTTCCGAATTCACGCAGCTTTTGCTCAGATCTTGTACTTACTTTTCTCAGTGTCTGAGTGAAATTTGGTTGGATTACCTCAAAAAACATTTTCAGTACAGCATTTTGAGGATTTTGCTCTTATGGGAGGTGCCACGCCCTCTTGATCGAGGACGCCTTGTTTTTGCTCAGGGCTTGCCTTTACTGTTTTTACTGCCAGAGTGAAATTAAGTTGGATTATCGGCCATTCTATTGTGGAAAAATTAAATCCTGTCAAATCACAAATTTTTTTTTCATCTACTTATTGGTTATATCCGTCACTATCACAAACACATTTTTTTTATCTTAGGCAATCGCCTAAGGCAAATTAAATAACGTTTTACTGAGCTAAGTCAAAACATTATTATTGTATAAAAAAATTTCTTATGTAGCACAGTTGCCCATAAAAAATCAAAAGCCGCAAATTTCATCTTCATTATTTAGTGACATTAATTATTTTGTTATCTATGTTCTCGTTGATAAATTTTATTAAATTAATTATATCTTTTCGTCCCTTCGTGCCCGTCGTGTGAATTGCCACTTCGCACTTTGAAAATCATCTTGGGTTGTCATTTAACAGCTCTGGGGATCATTTGCGGATTCATTTTGGGGAGTCGCTTGCAATCAAATTCTCAGAGTCGCTTGAGGATTCATATTAAGGAGTTATTTGCGGATTCTTCCAAATTAATCGAAACTGCAGGACAGTTTTTCCTGAACAAACTAACGCCTGAGACAAATTACGATCTCGCGGAAGATTCATTTGATCAACTCGGTAATTAAACACGATTTGTCCGCGATCAAAATTATTTGCTGAGATATAGCTAAAATAAAGCTTTTATCAATGAAAACAATGTGACTGTGGTGCTAAAAAGATTAAAAACCCTTAAGAAATATGTAAACATCTTTTCAATAAGCGAAAGAATTAGAAAAATCGTCATCGGGGTCGAAAAATCATTAAAATGACGATAAAATCGTCATTATGGCAACGCTGATTACGACCATCAAAACCCCAAAAACTTTGCATAGTTTCAGCCCTGCTAAAAATATCTATATAAATGAACGCACTCGCTGGTGAAACGCGAAAATGAGATAATGAACACAATAAATTTACACGGCGTTGCCACTGTAATCAAATGTTAGGGACTAATTTGAAACGCGGAAGATTCTGATTTTGTACTTTTCCGCAAACTGAGCGCCTCATATATAAGATTGTGTAAAAGCATGGAAATAAACAGCTAATTCATTACTTAAAGTTAATTTTACACTTCCTTGTGGAAACAGTTTAGGTCACAATCGCCAATTTTTTTTTTTGGGGCAAATAGTGCTATTTAAATATATAAAAATTGTGCAAAAAAAGTATCACTCAGATCTGGATTCGGAGATATAGCCATCTGAAGTTGCGGATATAGCTTTTCTAAAAATCTATATAAGTTATAAACGGCTGCATTGATTTCCAATGTCATATGAATGGTAATTTAAATATTGATTCATAAATTAACCTTGATCAATGGCTCTGTCGTTTGATTGACAATTAGTTTAAACAAAATCAGTACGTCTGAAAATCATTTGTGAAGCGTATCGGGAACGGGCGAAAGAAGTCACTACCGAGCCAGCTAGTTCAGCATGAAAATTACGTAGACATCAGTTCTCTTTTTTAAATATAAATATAAGTCCTTCACTGATATGTAGGTAAAATAAAATTAATTTAATGAAAATGATTTTATTTTGCCTACATAATACGCAAATGATTTTAATATTGTTTATTTTGCGTGCATATTAGAGAGGGATTTAGGCTGTTTTGATATATGACGACACTTGGCAGTTTGGTATCGTTAAATAACGATACGTAAACAGTAGAAAAAATATTTACGTTTCAGCTGAATGTCAACGAATTTCTTGCAGTTTTCAAATAAAAATTTATTATGCTTGGTTCTCATATTCACAATTTTATTTTTTACTACGTTTCTACCAGAGATTTAGCTCTGACGAGATGTATAAATCTTATTATTATGTCCTACTTGTTTTTATCGGCCGAAAAAAAAATGAAAGTTGATTTTCCTTTTCTTCTTAACATTTATATTCCATTTTCTTTTTTTAATAACATTTAATGCCATTTGTCATAGTTAAGGGGTGCTATTTGAACTGAAATAGCCAAAATCACTAGCTTTGTTGAGATTTATATGCAGATTTAAAAAAATCTCGTCAGAAATATATTTATTTTTTTATGGTAAATAACGAATATCAAAATTTGGAGCTAAGTCACAAATCAACCGTTAATTATGTCTTTCGTGGAAAAGTAGTATTAACTATGGGCCTTATCGTAAATAAATATTCTCGAGAATTTATTCACTAACTACCTTGTTTGCAATCGCAAAAAAAATTTCGTGGAAAAGGAAATTCACTGGAAAATAATATAATCGGCAATAAGTTGGGAGCGAGTTTTTTCACTTTTATTTGTTAAATTTACTCAAATTTTTGATAGGGAGTACTAATGTATAAATGAATAATTATAAATAACGTTTAAAAGTATCCCTGCAGGAAGGGGAGTTTCTATTCATGAAATATTCACTACTTCCAGTGCTCCTTCCCCGGGAGAGAGAAAATGGAACTCCCTTCAGATTTACGATAAGGCCCTATGTATTTTCAGGGTTTCATAATTTTTCAATTGAGATTCCCATAGTACATATATGCCAACGGCAAATGTTCTGCATTGTTTGCACAAAATGTGTTTCATACATTTTATTTCTATTCTCATTGCTGGTGTTGTAAAGAAATAAAGAACTTTGGTGGGTCTTTCAATATCCTTTTGGATAATTATAAGAGGAAAATGCTCATAAAATTGGTAATTATCTACACTTTCGCTTTTTAACAAAGTTTCATTGAAAAGGTGGCAGCATGAAAAACACTAATTTCGCTTCACACGATTTTCTTCTGTAATATTGGAGAAAGAGATGTAACATGCATTCATCTCTGTTGACCAGTGTTGCCAGTAAAATGATTTAAAAAAAAAACCACAATTTACATAAAATTTACCTCTTTTGGCCAAAAATTACCACTTTTAAAAATAATTAATAGAACCTAAGATTGACAAGTTCAATATAAATAATTTAATTTATTGCATCAATTGTTTACAAAAATAAAAAAAATTTAGTATAATAAAAAAGGAACATAACATTTAGTGCATTGATATTTCAGTTTAATTCATTTAAAATTTTTAAGACGTTGAATTTCGGACCACATTTCTATTCTATATCTATTGATATCGAAGAAAATTTTTTCTTTTCCTGCTCATTAAAGCAAACGCCTGCTTCCTTCCACTCAATAGAAGGTTTTACAATTTGAATATCTTTAACTTTATTCGGAAGTATAGATAACTCTTTTATATTTTTTCTGTTATTAATGTTAAAATTAACTTCCGGATCCAAAAACTCTATTTCAGTGAATTCCTTCCTTATCATTGAACGAAAGTCTTTTGAACATTTCTAAAAATACCTTGTAAAACTTTTTGCAACTTTCCCTTAATATGTTTGCGTCAGAATAGCGCTATTTTGCAATTTCTTTTTCACATAAACCATAAACGTCCCATATGTCCTCCCTCCAAAGTATATTTTTTGATGTGATAATTTTTTATTATATCTTTTTGCTCTACAAAAGATAAGCCTTTGAAGATTGGACTTAGAAAATCGTGAGCTATTTTAAGTAATATGTTTAAAGAAGCATTATCATTGTTTGTTTACAGGGCTTCTGTTTAAGGTATTGAACGAAGTTATAAAAATTAAGTCCGTGTGTAAAACTTACCACTTTTTGTATTTTCTTACGTATTTTACCTGGGAAGCTGAAAATTACACGTTTTCGGTAAATTTACTACTTTTTGGCAACACTGCTTTTGACATTTCTCTCACTTCACAGCACCGATTATAAATTCATCGGTACAATTCATTGTGAAATCTATTGGTGTGCGATTCGGACGTATTTTATTTTACGGCAACGAAGTTAAACGGCAACAAAACAAAAAGTTTAAGAAAATTTTCATCAAGCAAAGTTATAAAAAAACTAAAGGTAAGTTAATTTTTACAAAAAATACTTTTATTTTAAGAAGTGTCTCGAATATTGTGAAATTGTGTTAAACTGTGATGGCGTAATTTAAAATGGGCAAATTGGGTGCTCCACTAACTGGGACTCCGCTGGGCAGACAATCGGATACACATTCTATGGAGCTGAAGAAAAATTTTTTAGATTGGTAGATTTTTACAAAATGGCGGCCGATATAGTGTTCGATTGTTGCAGACGACTTGAGTGAAAATTTTAAGAGGGTAAAAATCTGAAAAAATATTCTTTTGGTTTTTGAAAAGAATTGTGAAACTTGCATTGGGCTTTTAAAATTATTGTTAAAGAAAAACTACTGGTGATTATTCTTTTTGTTAAATTAAATTTATTGTTAGCAGTTGTAATTAACCATTTTAATTTTTTATCAAAATCAGTTTTACAATTTTTCGACGACGTATTTTTGTGTGTACGTGAGTGTTTGTGCGCCTAAAACTGCGCGTGTGTTAGTGGTGCTATCAACACACAGCCGCACAAATTGCCGTGTTGGTATACATACAAACGTACAAAGACGAAATTAACCTCTTCTGCCTCTTTGTTATTTGGTGTATTTTTCATTTCATTTTTCTTTCCCTCCAAAAGTTTCATTGCGTCACCTGCTGATGGGTGATACTGTAGCAGCAGTTTCCAAACTCTGGCTTTGTTGGGTTTTTTGCTCTGTTTACTTTAGGGCTGCTTCGCAACACAGTTGCTGTGTTTCATATGGGAGAAATATTGGTGCGCGCAAAATTCTCACTGAAACTTGTTTCTGTGTGTGAATATGCGGATGAATCAACGTCGGCAATTTGATAAATTTTACGTTCAAAACAAAAACGAAACAAAAAATAAACGTGTGCGTTATAATTTTACCGCCAAATATTTTTGTTTTGTGGTTTAATCAATTGAATTTTACAATATTTTGCATTTCCAAAAAAAATTAATTGGTTATTAGGCAAGGAATCAAAAGTTGGGGATGTACTTGATTACGGAAAATATATATATAATCGGGATTATAGCTTTTTAGAAAATCGTTGGAAACTCCTTAATAGATTTTCAAAACTTGGGTATCATCAATTAGTGGTAAATATTAGGTGATTTCGTAAATGCATTTATTCTATTTAGGAGCGTGGCATTGCCCACTTCAGAACATAATGGTTATCGTTCCTTAGTGTTAATTCTATCTCTATATCAAATTTCATAAAAATCGATGCAGCGGTTTAGCGTGAGAGCGTTTTTTTTTTTTCATTCAGAGGCGTGTCAACGCCCACTTCAAAGAAAAATAAAATTTTGTGCACTGCTCCTCACAGCCTTTCCAACAAAAAATCAAGCGAATATGTTGAATTAAGGGCGTAGAAAAAGAGACCGAATCGATTTCGTTTGCCTATTTATACATATAATAATCATACTTTTACTTAGGCTTGCCAACTTTTGGATCTGCAAAAAGCGGACACATTATTGAAAAGTGGGAGGGAATAGCCTTCTAAAATCGCAACTTAACCCAAAAACCAATTTTCCGGCTATAATAGAGCATTTTTCCGCCTCATGGCTTTTTGCCCTACTACTATTATTCTTATATGTTCATTCTTAATGACAATCGAAACCGGTCAAAGCTTTCAAAAACCGCACGTTTGGCAATCCTGCTTGTACTGCAAATAAAGAACTTATTCTCTCTTTTCAAGAAATATTGGGCTCTTAGGAACTAAAAATAATATAGAACATGTAAGCTTTTTTGATTTGCACTGCAATGCCCAATATGTGAATTTCACCATAATTTCATTCTCTTGTGAAATTAACTTTTTATCGAAAATCTGTTTGTTTAATTAACATTTTTTAGAAAATCTGTTTGTCTTAATAGAATTGAATTCTGGCGACTTTGCATGCAACATAGTTTATATCTTTTTGATTATCTTCTCGTATACTACGTTTGCACCAGATATATAGCTGTGCCTAGATTTGTAAATCGCATCGTTAAATCCTGCCCGTTTCCCCCGGCCGAAAGAGAATTATTTTTGGTAGTAAAGGTCATCAGCAGTAAAATTAAAATTGTTTTTCCTTTTCTTAATATATCGCGACCTTAAAACAACAGGGTTCTATCTACACTCACATCACTTTCGAGAAATCTATGTTTGAATATTTCGTGTCGCATAACTTTTATGAATTGATTTTAATCACAATATTATTTATATTACAAGCATTTGATTATCGCGAGGATTTCACTGATACTAAAATAATTAAATTACGTTGTCTAATTAATAATGAATTTAAGTTTAAAAAAATCGATAGAACTTTGTTGCTAAACGATAAGGTACTTGAAATTGAGAAATAAGGTTCTAACTGCCAGATAGAACTTTGTGTTACTGTAAGATTTTTTTTTTTATTCAGATAGAACTTTGTGTTTCTGTAAGAGAGCAGGCAAATTAGTTAAAATCATGTAATTTGGTTAAACAAGCCCCGATTTTGAGCCGATATTGCTTATTTTGTTAGTAAATGGACTTACAAAAAACCAACACTTAAGATTTATGCAGTTTTTTGAAAAAGGTTGAAAAAGGGTTTTTGAAAAATTTACATACCTTTATTTATCATTTAAAGCGAGTATAACTTTTTAAAGAAAAATCACACAAGGCTAATTTATAGCTCATTTTGAAGACAAAAGCAATACTAAAATGTTGCATTCAATAAAAAAGAGTAAAACAATTTTGGACGTCTTCTACACAACCTCAAAAATCGTATTTTTGATAATTTTTGAACATTTGGGGTAAGATATCTCGGAAACCATATAAGATATAGCGACTCTGATGCTAGATTCGGATTCAGCGTTGGCAAGTTTATTAAAAATGACTATTTTTGATTTGAATTCTTCAATTTTCCAAAACTATTTTTCGACCTTTTTTCAAAAACTGCATAAATCTTAAGAGCTGGTTTTTTTTTAAGTTCAATTATTTACAAAATGAGCCATATCCGCTCGAAATTGGGGCTTGTTTAAAAAAATTACACGATTTTATCTAATTTGCCTGCTCTCTTACAGAAGCACAAAGTTCTATCTGGCAGTTAGAACTTTGTGAAATTAATTTTAATTTGAATATGTGCAGATAGAACCTTGTGCATCTGAATTTCATTAATTATCTAAGAAACCATACGAGATAGAAAAATTTGAGTGGCGGTAATCGAAAGAGCGTGGACTATTTAGTACGAAGCAATATATAACTCAATTTCACAAAAAATGTCAGTTAGAACCCTGTTGTTCTAAGGTCGCGATATATCGTTCATTCGTTTTGTATTCAATGACATTTAATGTCAACTGTCAAAGTTAGGAGTTGCCAGAAATAGATTTACTTTTTTTATGGTAAATCAAGTGGTTTACGCTCAGATTTGGTACTCAATCTCGAAACTGCCTGTTTCCACCGAAGATTTATGAGCAACTCACCTTATTCATCATATATTAAGCTTCAAATAAATCTGAAAACAGCCGTAAATCACCCCATAAATCTCCGGTAGAAACGTAGTATAAGTTGTGTTTTGGGTTGTTGTCTTGAAAAATCACTGAACGGAATTAATCTTTTATAGCATTAATTCGAACCATTTTCAAAACTGGAAAAACATCTTGCGACTACTAAATTTGGATTGCTTCGGTTTAACATTTTTCATTTATAAGATACAGCTTGTCATTTTTGTCAAATTAACCATCTTAATGTGGTTTCATTTTAAAAAGAATCTTCAACGTTGAGGAACAATTCCAGCAATTTAATTTTACCTCCTAATATGCACAAATACAAATCCAAAAAGGGATTATTAAAACTAATTTTTATTTTAATTTCTTTCAGTTTAAAAAATGGCCCGTACCAAGCAGACCGCTCGTAAATCTACTGGAGGTAAAGCTCCACGTAAACAGCTCGCTACCAAAGCAGCACGTAAATCAGCACCATCCACCGGAGGTGTTAAGAAACCACATCGTTATCGTCCCGGTACCGTGGCATTGCGTGAAATCCGTCGTTACCAAAAATCGACTGAATTGTTGATCCGCAAATTGCCATTCCAACGTTTAGTGCGTGAAATTGCACAGGATTTCAAGACCGATTTACGTTTCCAATCTGCTGCCATTGGCGCATTACAGGTATGTACAACTTAATTATGGCATTGTAAATGAATGATTAATTAAAATTCTTAATTTTTCTACATTTTTGCAGGAAGCATCAGAAGCCTACTTGGTCGGCTTATTTGAAGACACTAACTTGTGCGCTATTCATGCCAAGCGTGTCACTATTATGCCAAAAGATATTCAATTGGCTCGCCGAATTCGAGGAGAACGTGCTTAAATTAACCATCTTTATATAATATATTATAATCATACATTTATACACTTTTTCTTAATTTTAATAATAATATATGTAATAATTATATATAAGGAACTCGAAAAGGACATTTACTTCGTTTTCGCCCATGAACTGCACTGCTAATTAAAAGAGCCACATACTAATGAGAACTATCACCACCAAATAAATTAACATTAGCAATTGCGACACAAGGTCTTAAACAAGAAGACAACAAATTCCATATAAGGAAGTAATAGTCCAATAAAGTAGACATGTCTTTCTGCTTAGCTATCTATGGTGGCATTTTTTCAAATCCAAAATTTTAAGTTATATTTTTGTTTTTTTTTTTTGCAATACGTTTTCTTTTCAAATTTAAAACTTCATGTAGAAATTTAAGATTACATCAGTGCGGACTCGTTTAATCAAAAGAAAGAAAAAAAAAATGTTTAAAAAAGCAGCTTAACATCATATTTAATTTATTAGAGTTATCAATTGTATTGAAATCGCAGATATGTATATCTTTGTAGATTAATGTTCACGTTCAATGAATTATTCGATGGATTAATGTTTTATTTACATTTCTGTAGTTCGCTAAAACAAAAAAAAACAATTTCAATAAAAACTGACAAAAATCTAAAAAACATCTTGAATTTCTTCAATACGTGAGCATAATATTGTCTGGATTCTTGCAAATAGCGCTTTTTTCCAAAAAACTTAGTTAAGCCTCGTTGGTACAGTTGCGGCAAAACATCCATCCACTATGCAGTTAAACGTAATTCACGTAAAAATATATAACAGCAACAAAGCAACTGAATTGCCATTGCGCTTAGACAACAGCAGCATTTGATTTTTGTTAGCGACTTCTTTAGCGTTGATAAAGAAATTTTGCCTTGAGGTTTGCGATTGACTTGACCCCTTGTAAACTTACGTGCGTGTATGTATTAGTTTAACCGCCTATAGCTTCCCAGGTATATGAGTAACTATGCCCAGTCTGGGGATAAATCACATTTGAGTTACGTCACAATCTTGCATACGTGTATATAATGTCCGTGAATATATGACGTCATATCTCTAAAACTATTGATGCGATTTTGTATATCTGTTAAGGGCATGAAGGGAATTAGCATACAGTGTAAAAATGGGCGGTGCCACGCCCACATATAACAAAATTATGCATATCTCTGAAACTCTTAGACGTAGATGGCTGAGATTTGGTACATCAGAAGAGGGCATGAAGGGAAATATTCACTGTAGAAATAGACTGAAAAGCTGAAACCAAATCAAACTATTTCTATGCTTATTTAGTTTCTCCCATTTACTATTTAGAGTAGGCAAAGCAATTTTGACAAATTTAATCGTTTTGGCACAAAAATATACATATTTGTAAATATGGAAAGAGCAATAAGAAATAATTTTTGGTTGGAATTTATTGAGTTATACAAATCAAAACCAGAACTGTGGAAAATTAAAAGTGAAGCGTACAATGATGGAAATTTAAAAAAAGAAGCCTACGAGGAGTTAATGATCAAACTATGTGAAATTTGTCCCACAGCCGATATTGATATGGTGAAAATGAAATTGAAAACTATTAATGCTTGCTTCAAAAAGGAACTTAAGAAAGTCAGGGACAGTATGCAATATGGCGATAGTAGTGAAGATAAAGAATATCTTCCGTCTTGGTCGTATTTTCGGCATCTTTCGTTTTTGGCTGATCAGGAAGAGGAAGAAATGTTCGATGGTTGTGCACTTTGTAGCGATGATGGATGTTTGGAACACACACTTTTATGTTTTGGAAACTCTCCAAGAGATCGATATTCATTGAGAAGTGAAACAGAGGAAATACAAGTAAATATTGCATGCTCCTATACTACGTTTTCACCGTTAGCATCGTTAAGTCCTACCCGTTTCCACCGGTCGAAAATGATTTATTTTTGACAGTAAATATCATAAGCGGGAAAATTAGAGTTGTTTTTCCTTTTCATCTTAATATTTATCTTCCATTTGCTTTGTGCTTAATGACATTTAATGCGAATTGTCAAAAGTAAGGGGTGCCACTTGGTCGAAAATAGCCAAAATCGGTAGCTCTGCTGTGATTTTGCGAAGATTTAAAATAAATCTCGGCAGGAATAGATTTATTTTTGTATGGTTTTAAATTTCCAAACAGCCGTATAGCCTGTTTCCACCTGAGATTTATGAGGTGATTAAGCCGTAACTCATCTCAATCACCATGTATTAAACTTCATATAAATCTGGAAACAGCCGTTAATCATTTCATAAATTTCCGGTGAAAACATGTTTATTTATAATATAGTGTGTTTCCACTGGAGATTTGTGAAGTGATATACGGCTGTTTCCAGATTTATTTGACGTTTACATGATGAATTAGATGAGCCTTATCTAATTCGATTTTGATTGGAAAAATTGTCGATTTCGATTCTGGATATGAAAATATATAAAGTAAAATCTTTATTCGATTTAGTTTGAATCGAAATCGATTCAGATGATATGGATGAATATATCCAGAGCACAAGAGGAAGTAGATCTAAGTGCTCTAGTAATCTACAGACATGCTGAAAAATGTGTCGAGTAACTAAATCCAGGTCTTCCAAAGAGGCTTCACTAAGCTCGTCGTTCATAACGAAAAATTGTAGAATTTCAGATTCCTTTCGTACTCCATAGCAATCCTCAATGATGTCCACCAAAGGATATGCCATATTTTTATAACATTTAAAAAAGTGGACGTCAAAAAAGGCCTTGACCCCCTCGTTTTCTTTCTAGTATTTCCTAGTCAAATCATGCAGAATTTTCATTTATCCTTTCAGTTGGATGCTATTGAGTATACAAGTACATACGATACTCTTTCAAAAAAGAAAAACAACAGCGTTGAGTGTTTGATGGAAGATGTAGAATATAATGGCCTTAATACAGCATCTGGTTCAGCTACAACAACAACTACAACGCAACCACGTTGTGGAAGTTCCAGAGAAGAAATGGATAAACAAAATAAATATTTTATGAGATGCTCAACACCAAACACTAATCATAAAGATGATGCCGAATTATTTGGAAAATGCTGGGCTATTGAATTCCGAAAATTAGATTCAGAACAGCAAGTTTACGCTAAAAGAGCAATAGATGAAGTACTCTTCCATGGTCGATTCGGCAGACTTGCGGAACAATCGTCGAAAATAACATTGGAAATTTCTAAAGAAAATTTATGTTCAAATCCTGAAGTTTAAAAACAAAAATGTCTATTTTAATACTAAGTTTATGTAATCGATAGTTAAAGGAACTTCAAAAAAATGCAATATATTATTTTAGAAATTCTTTAAAAATTTGATATTCACGAAATCGTCGAAAATTCTTATATGCATAGAAGAAACGCGAAATCATCGCATTGAAGATAATTACTTGAGGTTCACTACGATTTCGGTGGCCCCGTGATTGATAATGTGATGTTTTCACGTAATCCAGATATCGAGGTTTAAAAAATAATAGCCCGTTTCTAACGGAGATTTATTTTTTGGACTTGGTTGACGTTTAATACATTATGAATGAGGTGAGTTGCAGCTAAATCACTTAAAAATGGGCTACTGAACTTATCCCCTTAAAAATTTAAGTCTCGATATCTAGAAAACGAAGTGAGACATCGACAAATTTTATAAAATTTTTTCGACTTAAATAGGGATGTTTTATGTGAAAACATCGTCAAATATTACTTTTCTTGAAATGTCTTCAGTATTTTTAAAGTTTGGAAATCGAAGTCATATGCCTTTGGAATTCATCTCTAAAAATTTGGAAGGTACAAAACACACCCAAATGCTTGCTGGAGATTTAGCAGTTGCACGGTAACACTGCTCGGCCCGTGGCTAAAAATTTCTCAAGTGAGCCACCTCAGAAATTAAACGTAAAAAACAGCTTTCAAAAAAATGTAGCAACTAGTAGAGATTTTGTATACATTTTTTGTCTAAGGTTTTCAGCATAGACCAGGAAATAATTTTTTTTTTTTGGAACAAAATTTTCTTTTGTTATCGAAAATCCCAGTCTCAAATAGGTAAATAAAAATTAAGCAACTTCTTCGCTTCGAGAAAATTATAAAAAATTTGTGGGCACTCTCCACATGTCTAGAAACTATAGCTCAGAAAAAATTGGTGTTATCGATATTGGTTCAAAAGTTATTAACAATATAGTGAAGCCGTGCAAGTCTTTTTTCAGTAATAGAGAAAAACAAGGCATCTTGCGAAAAAAGTGCATAAGGCACAAAATGCTAAGAATCATCTAAGGAATACGTGTGAGTTTTTTTGGAACGTATTAAAATTTTCTTTTTTGGACCAATTTTTGAAAAATTATGAAAGGTACTCGGAAAATTCTGAAAATGAAATTCTAAGTATTTCATGCCATATACACTTTTTTCGTATGATGCCTTGTTTTTCTTTACTGCTGGAAAAAGACTGACACCGCCTCACTATATTGTTAATAACTTTTGAACCAATAACGATTATCCCAATTTTTTCTTTGGAATATAGCTTCTGAACATGTGGAGAGTGCCCACAGATTTTTTATTTTCTCAGAGGCTAAGAAGTTTCTTAATTTTTATGTACATATCTGAAACAGGGATGTTCAATAATAAATGAAAAATGTTGATGCAAAAAAATACCACTGGTAAATATCCAAAAAAAAAAAAATAATAATAATTTTTATAAAATCTCTGTTAACTGCTACAAATC
This sequence comes from Calliopum simillimum, assembly GCA_951812925.1. NCBI lineage: Eukaryota > Metazoa > Arthropoda > Insecta > Diptera > Lauxaniidae > Calliopum > Calliopum simillimum. Next base: position 10,017,723 of record OX638372.1, read on the forward strand.
ATAAATTTTTTGAAAGCCTTTTTTACTTTAAATTTCTTAGATGGCTCACTTGAGAAATTTTTGGCCCCGTAATAAAAATAAACATAAACATTCTTCAATATGACACCTCTTATCATTTCAGCATTTCAGAGATTTCAGACCAGTTTACGGAGACTTGTTGATTGAAAATGTTCACTGACTTAGAAGGCAAAACTATTCTCGTCACTGGTGCTGGAGCAGGTGATTAAATTTTAATGTTTTTTTTTTTTTTTTGCCATTTTAATTTTCTTATCTTTAATTACCCGCTAATCTCACAACAAGGCATTGGTAATGCACTGTGTAAAAAATTATCAGATGTTGGTGCAAATGTCATTGCGGTCGCCCGGAGACCAGAACAATTGAAAGAGCTAATATCTACACATCCTAAAATACTGACAATTGAAGCAGATCTTACGAATTGGACACAAACTCGAGAACGCCTTGCTAATGTACCCGAACTAGATGGTCTTGTTAATAATGCTGGTGTGGCCATAATCAAACCATTTGCGCAGCTGACCGAAAAAGATTTTGATGAGTAAGTTGATTGCTCAATATGCATTTCAATTAAATAAGGTTGCAGTGATTTGAATTTAGATTTATTGTGTTTTTTACTTGTAACCAACTTTAATTTAATACCACATTGCATATAAAAAAATGGTTACACAATTGGGGCCTTCAGCAGGGGGATGAATTAGTCATATTTCTAAAATTGCAATTACTTTTATTTAACTGTTCTCATGTTATGTATTTGCAGTACTTTCGATGTAAACATTAAGGCTGTATTCAATGTTACTCAGACTCTATCATCAAAATTAAAATCTGGTTCCAGTGTAGTTAATGTTTCTTCATTAGCGGCGTCACGTTCATTTGAAGGTCATACTGTCTATAGTGCGACTAAAGCTGCGTTGGATTCCTTAACACGCTCCTTAGCTTTGGAGTTGGGCTCACGAAAAATTCGTGTAAATACGGTGAATCCTACAGTAGTTTTAACAAAAATGGGTCGTGACAACTGGAGTGAACCAGAAAAATCGGCACCATTACTAAATCACATTCCATTGCATCGCTTCTGTGAAGTATCTGAGGTAACAGATGCTATCGAATATCTTCTTAGTTCAAAGTCAACGTTTGTAAATGGTCATCATTTGAATTTAGAGGGCGGTTATTCGGTATCATAGAGTATAGTATTTTATACACACATATCTTTGTACATATGTTATGAAACTTTGTATTTCAGAGATTTTGCATTTGTGATTACGTACTAAAATCAAATCTAACTTGTTTCTTATTGTATGTTATTGGACGGAGGTGAATGCAAAGTCACTGAAATATAAAACTCACATATGTTGATACTGTTAAAATGGATAAATGAATTACTGCAGAATAAACCGTATTTTGTTTGTTTTATATTTTTCCTATTTTAAAGCTTGTTTCGAGTTTTTTTTTACAATATATAAAAGTTATCTAACCCGGGACCTCTTTTTATAACTGAAAATTTCCTTTTATTTAAACTTGGTTTGTATATCGCTCGCAATAAAAGGTTCGTTTTGCTTGAATGAGTACAAGAATGGTACGAGCACCTTTTGCATTCTAAAAGAAAATGTCTGTTCGAGAGCTTTTCGGGTAAAAACTTGTTACACATTGTGGTAAACGAACAGACATAAAATTTTGGTTAGAAATAAACCTTAGCAAAATGTGTCAAATCATTTTTTTTAAAAATTTTAATTTTAAACACAAAAGGAACGAAAATAAAGGTCAACGATCTCAAAAATGTTCGCTGAACTAGCCAACAAAACCATACTAGTCACTGGAGCTGGAGCTGGTAGGTACATAAATTATTTTTTCTATGGACAAATGATAAAGTAACTTCTAACCAAAGGCATCGGTAATGCAGTTGTAAAAAAATTATTAAAATCTTGTGCTAATGTCATTGCGGTGCTCCACAAAAAAGAACCTGAATTCGAAAAGCTAAAATCCGAATATTCCGAAACACTGACCACTATTGAAATGGAGCTGAGGGATTGGAATCAAGTTCGGGAGTGCCTTCAAGATGTTCCTGAACTAGATGGTCTTGTAAATAATGCCGGAGTAGCTTTTATCAAACCATTTGCTGAGCTTACTGAAGAGGATTTTGATGCGTAAAATTTGCTTTTTTCCTCTTTTTTAGCCCAAGAAATCACCGTTATCAACTAATTCGATTTCGATTGCAACTAAATCGAATTGAGATTTTGATAAGTGTTTCGATTCCCAGAATCGAATTTTTTTTCAATTAAATTTGACTTACCCTTATCATCAAATTCGATTTTGATGAGACAAATTTTGGATTTAGATTTTGGGAATATGAAAATATATGATAGCAATATCTCGATTCGATTTAGTTCCAATCGAGATCAAATTGATGATTAGGAGGTTGAATAGGTATCCATATGGATAATTATTTAAAAAGTAATCATGATGAAAATCATTCATACTTTATTGCAGTTACTTAAAAAGTGGGCTAAAAATTTTTTTGTGGACTGCAACACTATTAGATCTGTTCCGAAATCCATGTGATCTCAATTACTTTTTATTTGGGAGACTGAGTCGAACGATAGAAAATTAGAATACCTTTTTTGTGTAGAATTCTTCAAATTATATTGATTTGTATTTACGAAAAAGTAACCGTTTATGTATCTTTTTATAAGCTCCGGGAGCAAGAGCTTAATTTTAAATCTCAATTCCTGCAATCGATTTGCATTTTGCTAATATATTTAATTTTTGCATCGTAGCATGTTTCATATAATTTTATCGAGGGCCATATATACAGCCCTGTATATATCATTTATTGTTATTGTTCCACATTTGTATAAATGAGTTAAATGTTTAAGTACCTTTTGTCTCAATAAATCTTTTGAACTTGAACTTGAGGTTCTTATACTTTTTATCGTGAGACCATTTTCAAAAAAAAAAAAACTACCAAAATGAAAAGTAGTTGAAACCACACGGATTACGGAACAGGCCTGTTTTTATCTGTTGATTGAATAATACTCTTAAATATTTACAGAACATTCGATGTCAACGTTAAATCCGTATTCAATATTACTCAGACTTTGCTTCCAAAGTTAAAATGTGGTTCCAGTGTAGTTTCTTTGGCTTCATTGGCTTCTTCACGTTCATTTGATGGTCACACAGTGTATAGTGCAACTAAAGCTGCAGTCGATTCGCTAACACGCTCTTGGGCATTGGAGTTGGGCCCTAAAAAAATACGCTTCAATTCGGTAAATCCTACAGTTGTTTTAACAAAAATGGGTCGCCAAAACTGGAGTGATCCGAAGAAATCGGAACCGCTATTGAATCACATTCCATTGCGTCGTTTTTGTGAAGTAGACGAGGTGGTAGATGCAGTTGGATTCTTTCTTAGCTCAAGATCATCTTTCGTTAATGGTCAACATTTGAATTTGGAGGGTGGTTATTCGGTATCTTAGATTATTGTGAAATTAAAACAAACTGTTTATTTAGTATTCTATTCATATTGAAATATATATATATATATTTTGTTATTGGTAAAAAAAAAATGGGTTCACAGTTATATTTACTATCTGCTAGCTGTCCAAGAAGTGTTTCGACCCCAATCTCAATCTAACCATTTTTCGAAAGGTAGACACAGTATTCACCCATGTATTAAATTTTATAACGTTATCTTCTATAGGTGCAGGGGTATAGCTTTTGAAATGTTTTTTTATAAAGGGGGTCCAACGCGCCCTTGTCCAATCACACCTATTAGAAATGTTTTATTAAATGAAACGAAATATTCACACAAGTATAAAACTTTATAAAGTTTACTTCTAAAGGTGCAGAGGTAAATTATTTGAAGTGTTTTTAGTATAGGGGTATGACTCCCCTCGGCCAACCACGTCATTAGCAAATCATACACAAAAGGCATATGAATTTAAAGCAAATGGATTAGGTTTTCTCATTTTATTACTAAGGAAACTATGGCATTTATAAACAAAATTTTTTTTTAAATAAAAATAAATAAATACCTTTTCTTATGACGCCAATATTTTCAGAATCCATCAAGGGGTTCATAACATATACCAGTCTCCATATAAACAATATTCCGATGTGCTGAAAGTAAATTCAAACAAAAGTATATTTGCTTGGTCGCCTAAACACCGTAGACTTTGAAAACATTGGATCCGGCAACTCTGTCTATATGTCTACAGGTTGCTTTGTTCGAAATCCGTTTAATAAGCACAAACCATACTGACATTTGACAAATTTTGACATTTCATGTTGTCTAGCGCATTTTACTTTCAACTTTATACTTTTTATCAGGGAAGTGAAGTGTCCTTGCAAATCCGCTCCTTGCAAATGGGTGGATAACGCCAATATCCTTTCTTCTGCTCTATGGTACATATTTGACTGCAGTTAAGCCGTCGCTGTTCGTTGCTTTGGAAGCTGTGCGCGAAAAAAAGCGGAAGTTTACAAACGATTTAAATAAAAATAAATGCAAAAATTTAATGGTGCGAAAAAGAAAAGAAGAATACTGAATTTCCAGATAATAATGATAATGAAAAAATTAGTAATATGTACCTAAATACGTATATGAAAATATAAAGTGAAAGAAAAGAAAAAAATTTAAAGGACTGCAGTTGCAAAATAAGTGGAAGAAAAAAAAAAAAAAAAAAAAATCAAAAGTGTTCCTCTGTGGCTGTGTGTTTGTATGGTTGTCATAGATAAAGGACATTGGCTGCTGGTGCTGCGCTGCTGTCTGCTGTTGCCAAAGAACAAGAAAAACAACATCACCAACAACAAGAAGTAAAGCATACAAGGAACATAAACCAATTAACGTCCTTGGAATAAAATGGGTACGAATTACAATAGCAACCACGAAAACAAAATTAAAAACCAAAATCCGCAAAAAAAAGAGAAAAAACAAATCCAAATAAAAAACAAAACACTGACAAAAGAAGCCAACAAAGGAAAATGCAAAAATTGTGAAAATTGGAAAATTGCATTTTCCTTTTTTTTCGGTTCGCTTTTAGTCTTGCACAACGAGGCTAGGCCTCAACTCCATTGTTTGTTCGCGTGTTTATTTTCTCACAAAGGAAATTAAGTTTTTTTTAAATTCCTTTATTTTTAAACTCCTTTCTTTTTTAATTCTCCGCATGTGCTGCAGAAAATATCGAAATGTTAAAAGCGCTCTACGACTTCCAGGCTGTCTATCCAAAGACCATCAGTTTTGATGAAGGCGAATATTTCATCCTATATCAGACATCGGCACGTCAGAGAAACTGGTGGCAAGTAGTCAGCATGAAGGGCAACATTGGCTTCGTTCCTTCCAATTATGTAATGAAGATAAAGGTAAGTATTTTGCATCCTTAATAATCTGAGACTGGGTAGGGTGTTGTCTTCTCGCAATGCAAGTTGATTAAAAGAAAATCAATGCGGGAAATACGAAAAACCAATTGCACTTTGACTTTTACTGTTTTGACTTCTCTACGGCATGCATGTGCTCATATTATAACATTAAGTGTTACAAAATGCCCATTTCAAAGAGTCATGCAACGACTTTTGGTTCAATGATGCGACACCAAGATGCTTTCCATTATGCAAAAGAATTAAATTAGCAAAAACGCTCTTGTGAATTCTATTTTTTACAGTTTTACTTTATCTGTTACTGTTTTTTAAAAGGGCGGGGTCTTTTGCATTGATTTTTTACACAGCGGTTGTTCAAATTTTGGAGTACTGTAATGATTTTTATTTGTCACAATAAGCTCCGTTCAAAATTTGCGTAGATTTTCACGTTTCAAATGTGCTGCAAATGCTCTTGTCTCCTTTTACTCTACGCGAAGACTAGTGCCTCTATACAACTCCTCCATTATGCACGCTGGAATGGAACTAGCTTTGGTAAATTTTCTTAAAGTACTTGGTGGCCGTAGGACCATCTAATATATAGTTAGTGGAGTCAAGAGTTCTGGTGAGGATATCGGATGATGTTGGAAAATTTATGGTCTCCGAAAAATTATGAAATTGAAAATAAATTTTGTCTGAAAATTCAAAAAGTTTGTATATTTTTAAGTTTTTTAGTGCTCTGCAACCGGATATGATAATGAAAAATGATTTCGACCACCCAGTCACCCCTTAATAACCGCCCTGTGGGGGAATTGAAATCATTTTGCGTTATCATATTCAGTTTCAGAGGACTGAAAAACCTAAAAATATACAAACATTTTCAATTATCATAAAAAGAGGGCTTTCAACCCCCAGGGCCGGTTATAAGGATGTGCTAGAGGATGAATCAGTAATTCATATAACTTGTTATCGTCATTATCGATTTCAGAGCACTAAATAAGATAAAAAGTTATGTGTACACAGTTCCGCCCCTCTTGTAACTGCCTTAAACAGAACATATTCGTTTGATTTTTTTTTGTTTTTTTGGAATTTTTGACCTTCCTATGTATGTATTAAATACTAATTTTTTAAACCATAAAACCATAGAATGTTGATTATTGTCAATTAAATTTGCGTACATGGCAGACAACAGTTTCGAGTACTACTTGAAAACACCCTACATTCAAAGCATTTAAAATGTAGTTTAAGGTTATTGACACGTTTAAGTTCTTGAGCACAAATTGCCAGTTTTAGATGTAACTTGTGTGATTTTTTTGCGTTGCTGCAATCGTGTAGTGTTAATATAAGAGGGAAGGTGACATGTTGGGCGGTATATTTATGCTGAGAGAACCCCTTTGCTATAGCTGCATTTTTGTACAGTTAAAAGATTTGCATGTAATAAATTTATGAACAAAAAAATATTAAAAATTAAAAATAGTGATGTTAACAGGAAAAATATTGAGTACACAATAAAAAATTCTAAAAATATTAATTAGCAACACTGTGTTAGTAAAAGATTCTAACACTGAAGGGGAAATACGATTCAAGTGAGCTTAGTAAGTGATCGTTTGGAACTTTAACGGTAAAGCTCTAACTCGAATCATTTCACAAAACACATTCCATTTACCTTTTCAAAACATGAAACTGAAACTGCTTCACAAAACTATCAAAAATGGTCCATAACTAGTACATTTCTCAACCGATTTTCATGTTCTGACCTAGTTTGGAAAGTATCTATCCCTCATATAGTCGGGTTAATACTAAAACTAGACACTTATATTTTTGATGTTTTGAAAAAAGGCTTCTTAAGTTTTTAGAGAATCACTTTTGTATAGGATTTAGAAGTTTTCAACTTTTGCTTTTTTTGCATAAAGTTGGATGGTTTAACCGACGATATGAGTCCAATACAAAGATGGTATCTTTACCGGACTACGAGTTATATGTAGTTTTTTAATATTTCAAAATAAACATCTCTTCTATAGGCTTAGTAACTCCTGAACCAGTAAATATTATACTATCTATCTCAACTTCCATGTAACTACCAACAAATTTGGCAACTCTTAAAACCTGTGTTTGCATATTAAATATTTAAAGTGATAAAAAATAAACACTGCATTTCGCAGGCAGCAATTGGACTTTTTTTTTTTTTTTTTTGAAGGATGTTTAGCCTTTGCTTGTATTTGCACATCATTTGTGTATGATGTTATTTCCCCTTTGATATCATCTTACACAAGTCGTTAAATGTTTCGACGTTTTATTGCCGCATCGAAAATCTAATGCACTTTATGTAATACTTTTCAAAATTTAAAAGCGAAAGACCTAAATTTCTTAGCAGAACATATAAATATTTCAGCATAAAATAATCAAAAAATGGCACATTCTACATATCTACTCAGTTTAACCCGGGAATTTGTGATATGAAAATTTATATAACTTTGAATCCATTTCTTAATGTTTTTTTTTTTTACGACAGGTTGAACCTGACTTCCTCATTAGTTTCCTAAATTCGTCTATTGAATCGTTAGAGAAATCAAAAGATACCGAAATTAATGGAATTATGCAAAAAGATGAACTTTTGGATAGATTGCGCGAAAAGAAAATTGCAATGGAAAAGCTGTACTTGGTAAGATACGAATATCCACAAGTAGAATATATGACATATTAATATTATATAACTTTAACCTAATCAGGATGGCAGCGAACGTGACAATGACTCTTCGTTGTCCTTTTCACAAAGCATTGGTGATACAAGTTACAAAATACATCAGAGCAGCAATCAAAATGGCTCTGAGGGCGATATCGACCTGCAGCATAGTCATCCACATAGTCCACAATCAAAACGTCTTGACTCCAATAAAAAATCCATGTCTAGCCCATCTGTTGGTGTTGCAATGCCACATATCATTCAAGAATCACCCAGTATGGGTTCTATGCAAGTGGCGCAATGCAGCAACAGCGTTAACAATACTACAACAGCAACAACAACAGCAAATACAGCTACGGCTGCAACTACTTCGAATAGCAATACTTCAAAGGCCAATGATATCGCACAGGATAATAGCATAACGTCGGAGCCATCAGAGACAACAACAACAACTACTACAACTAGTGAAGATGTAGTGACCACATACAAGGAGACGAGTCAGTCAGCTATAAGCACTAAACACGCACAACGCAATATAAGCTCTTCCAATGGTCGAAATGGTAATGATACGCCAAGAAATAGTATTAGTGGAAGCGGCGGTGCTGCAGCATCAGATTTAAGCGAGCAATTATCAGATGATAAAATAGTATCAACTGAAAAATCGGATGCAAGTGATGCACCAGCAATAAGTGGCCGCAATGGTAGTGGTTCTGGTATGAAAGGTGCTAGCGGTGATGGCGACACTGTCCAGAGTGCTGAAAATAGTCAAGCATTGGAAGACAGTGAAGATAGCACTATTGAACGTCATCGGCAGTTGCACACCGCCGTATCAGGTTATCCACGTGAGAACCTTAAAGTAGAATCATCTGATGTGTATCAGATTGTTGATGTTATACGTCGGAATACGAACTTAAGTTTTGATCTATCATGTGAAGCACTACGTGTGGTATTGACTAGCTTGGAACAGTTGTATAATGGAGAGATAAATCCATATTTAGAGGCGGTTGCTATACATGTCACAGAAAAGGTTGAGACGCCAAAAGAACTGCTCGGTATAACTCATGATTCTAAGCGTTTACAGTATATATTCGCACAATTAGCTGACTGTAAAAACGATTCGGAACAACGGACTTGGATGCTCTATGAGGATGAGGATGATATTGTGCAATTTCTAGAGGAATTGGTTGAAATTTTGGTAAGTTACAGACGAGTTTAAATTTTTCCACGATAATCGTAAATTATAATTTAAATTTATGGTTTATCGCTTAGAAAAATGCTGATGAAAACATAAGCTGCTACGAAATGTCATGCGATCAATATCAGGTACTCATTAACCTAGTTCAATACTATCAGATGGAAACTCGTTGGGCAATAAAACGTTTATTGCTAAAAGCTTTTACTGCAGCTTGTCATTTGGATCACATTATTGTGGATATACTTTTGACATCGGTGCTACCTTTGGAAATTGTAAGGCTTAGATTGTACGCTATATAAATGCGTTACTCTTGACTATACATTTCAGGTTGAAGATATGAAAACAAATTTTGCCAATCTGGAAAAATTTAAAGAACTTGTCAAAATGTTAACTATCATTTTTTCATTGGGACAACCTATGCCTGTTAATCATCAAGGTACTGCTATAATTTTCTTTAAATTCAAAAGTTGAATTAATTGTTTTTTCATTCTTGCAGACTATCTTGGCGTACATTTTGCAAGCTTTTTGCTAGAAATTGTGGAGGGTAACAATCCTGAGGTTTTGGTCGACATGGTTATTGCCTTAATTTTAGCCTTCAATTTACAATTTACTGACTTTACACAAAATGTCGTTGTCGAAGCAATGCAAAGTTTACCAACAGCAAAAGCTTTCACTGAGAAAATACTATTGCTGCTCAACAGAGAAGGTATCATTTGAAGATTAAAAAAAAAAACGTTTAATAACTTTTATTGATATGTTTTTCTATATTTTGCAGAGGATCCTATAAAAATGCTTAAGCACTCTAGTGATACCATGAACTCTGTTTTAAAAATGTTTATTGATATATTTAGTATACCAGATACAGCAGGAATGTTTTATACAAACGATAATAAAGTTTTAATAGATATACTTGTCAGACAATTGTCCGATTTATGCGCAGGAAATCCAGTAAGTGATTATGCAAGTGAGCTGCAGACAGTAGTTCCCAACTTTAATATGCTCATTTTTTATTTTTCTTTTAGCTAAGACGCTGCTATTTAGAATTATGTCGACGCATTTTACGTAACACTAACTATCAAGAGCATCAGCATCGTAAGCAAGATCTAATGAAAATCTTTACACGCATCTTTTGTGAAGAAACCGAATGCAGCGTTTCCGATCAACAGTTAGTGCGTGAAATTGCCAATGAATTTCCACAACTTTTTAAAGCGTAAAAAATTTTCTGAAAAACAACGTAATAAAGTCAAGTATTTACTGATTTGCATTTGTTATTCTCTCTTTGTTGCTAACATAATTTGATAAGCGTTATGTTTATGTAATTCGTTAGCATTATTTTAAGTTTGTTATTTAAAAATGTTCAATAATTTGTATTATATTTGAAATGGCAAATTTTTTGTCCCTTTAGAAGTTAAATTGTAAAATACAACTCAAAAATGTAATTGGTTATTTATATAAGTTTCGTGTAACAAAATAAGTAGTAATATTTACTTGCATTTAAATATTTTTTAGGAATTCTTGAAATATTGCATTTTTTAATTGGATTTGCATAATTATTCTATACTAAAAATTGCCATTAAATTTGTAAAACTGAACTAGTCGTGGATTTGTTTTAGAATCATAATTTAATAAAATCACATTACACTAAATGAATGTTACCTTAATGTTAGTTAATAATTAATATAGTTTATTTACATCTTATGAAAATAGTTATTAAGTAAAAAATGTAATACAGAAAGAAACCATAATAGTTAAACATTTATAAATTTAAAGAGTTCAAAATTTTTTAAATTTTCATTAATAATAAAAGCTAAAAATGAGCTTTTTTAATAATAGTAATTCATTTTGGTTATTTCGCATCTTGTATATTAAGATATGCATAGATATGAGGAGTGATTTTTCAAAAGGGCGTAAAACCACTTCCAACCTCGAACAAACCTAAGAATGCCATCGCCATTACCATCCTAAAATGCATCCTCTAGTTCAAAATTCATCACAAAAAATGCATTTTTCCAAGGTAAAATCGTGATCAAAAGTCGCATTTCAGAACAAAAGGGCTTATTTCCATATAATTTCATAGAAATTTTTAGAGTTTGATGCAAAAAGACGTATTTTGAATAGTGGCCAAAAAAACTTTTAATACTTTTAATATGTCCCAGGCTATATAGGTGCTTACATACCATGCCTATAGACATCAAAATAAACTTCCAAATGGTAAAATAACAGTGATTTCGAAACAAAAGGGCTTATTTCCAAACGTTTCAGAACAAAAGGGCTTATTTCCAAATGTTTTTTACTTTTTGCAATTACTACAAATATTTACAACAAAAATGTTAAGGGAATTAGAATCTTTGGTCAACTCGCTATAACACTGGAGACATTAAAATAAAATAAATTATTGTAAACAGCCCATTAAAGCTTTTTGTCATTACTGAAAATTTGTTTAACATGGTTTTACGCCCTTTTGAAAAAACACTCCTCATATGCATATGAGATTTTCCGTTTTGATCTTGTCAGCTAGTTAACACATAATACTGTAGGAATATACAGAGATAGTTAATAACTTGAGCTAAAATAACGTTTTCATGTATTTAAAACAAGGCTGAGCCAAGCACAATCAGCGCAGAATTTAGACACAATGGGGGTTATCGTGAATCAAGATTTCCGGGGAATTTTCTTAAACTGCAATAGAGAATGCACGGCAGTTTGAGAAAATTCCCCGGGAATCTTGATTCACGATAACCCCCAATATTTTCCAAATTTCTCAAAACTACAACACCCATGAAAAAAGTTTTTTTTTTTTTGTTTACTTTTCTACAAGAAAAACAATGCATGTTTCAATAACTTTCAAAATTTCTCGGAATTACAACACCCATAAAAACTTGTATTTCTTGTTTTCTTTTTCATACACAAAAGAATCGAACTCAAAGTTGATACGAAGTCGTGAATAATCAGTCGTTGTTGTTTTATGTTGGTTGCGTAGAAAAAAAAAAAACCACAAAAACAATTTTTCGTGGGTGTTGCAATTCCGTGAAATTTTGAAAATTATTGAAATATTGAGTTTGTTGTAGACGAGTCTAAAAAAAAACAGCAATTTTTCATGTAGTTTCAAAAAATTTGGAAAATATGGAAATAATGTTTTTGTTGTAGGCGAGCCAAAATTATCTCACTTTTATTCTACGCTAAAAACCTTGGTTTAAAAGAGTGTCTGCAAAATTTTAGAGAATTATGTTTAAGAGAATAAAGATAGAAGGTGGAAAGGATAGAAAGAGAAAGATAGATTGTTGACTGCACAATTGTGCTATAGAATGACGATCACTGATTTAAAATTTAAAAAAAATTTAATGATTCTCTCATACAAATAGTCTCACATGTTGCTTTTGAAAACTGTTCTGAAATTAACCAAAATTAATTACCATCATCGAAAAGCAAACATTGGAAGACTTTTTTTTAAACGATTATTGGCGGAAGTAAACAGTCATGCTTTATATAGAATGAAACCTTAGGACAATTGTAGTGAAAATTTTAAGATAAATTGCAACAGAATTAATGAACATAACTTTAATAGTTTAATAGAAATAACAAGAATAAACAACTTAACAACCTTCCTATTGAAATAAAAAGGAAGCAAAAAATGCATTATTTCTTTTCCAATAAATTGTTAACATTAGTTAAATATTGTCATAATGAAAATTTAAAATAATAAATTTCCAAATATTGGATAAATTTTATATTAAAGATAATGCGCAAATGGTCGACGGCTAAGAGAAATTTTAAATTAAACAAATAATGTCATTATAATTCTCATTATTAAATAAAACTATTATAAACGAATCGAATTATTAACGAAATATCGTTAAATTTGACTATATAATCTATGAATATTTAAATCATGTTAGAACCATATAAATCAAAATTTTAAAATCACGACTTAAAAGTAAAACTTACTAATAATATACTCACATTTTTAAACAAAAAATATGTAACAATTTCAAAATGCAAAATACATTTTTGTGTTGGAAAAAAACTATGTTATTATGTTATTTTCATTTTCGTAGAAATATTCTATTTTAACTTATTGATTAATCAAAACCAAAGGTTTTCATTTTACTCTAAAGTAAAATTAATATATTCATGTATATGAAAAATTGTTAAAATATTTTAAACACTTTATTTTCAGTTATTTGTTGTCATTGGAAAATTATATATTTCTTTCTAAAGTTAAAAGTTTGTTCATCATCGCAATAGTAACAAATTGAAACAAATAAATAAAAAACGCACTGATTCTAACACATGCACAAACAGTGAATTTTAAATTGTATCGTATTCGTATCTCTCTCGTAAGTCACTATTAAAATTAATTGATTAATTTATATATGTACATGTGCATGTATCTGAGTTTATATTGTCTTTTAGTACGTATAAATTGAATTTTTGTGCAATATTTACAAAAAAGTTGTAATAGAAAACATTTATTTCGAACAAGCATTAAATGGAAGATAACAATAATAGCTTAATTTTATTACAAACAACAAAACTGGAAAAGAACCATATCATCTTTTGGTGAGAAATATTTGTAACGTTAAGGTAGCTTTATGAAAAGTACAAAATTTTCTTTGGAAACGTTGTGCACTATGATTCCGAATCCAAAATTTAGAATCAGCTAGCTACAAAATACCCCTAGCCACATTTTGGATTCACCATTTTGTTTTCAAAAAATTGATCACGAATTCGGAATCAGCGACCTCAAAAACATCCCTAGTCACAATTTTGTTGGGATATAATCATTTCATGAGAAAATTCTCCACCATTTTGGATCTGCCATTTTGTTTCGAAAAAGTTGATCCCGAAATCGAAATCAGCGACCTCAAAAACCTCTCTAGCGACAATTCTGTTGGGATGTAATCATATCTTGAGGAATTTGTTCGCCATTTTGTTTTCAAAAAAGGCTTATTCTAACTTCGGAAGTAGCGACCCGCAAAACCCCTCTACCACAATTTTCTCGTGAAATATTAATTTTTTTGATCTGCCATTTTGATTTTAAAAAAATGTTTTCCAGATTTATAATAATCAGCAACCCTAAAAACATATAAGCTGATTTTTTTTTTTGTGTTAACAACGAGCTGGAAGGACTTATTACCGGCTAGAATCGCAGCTTAGATCACTGTGCGGCATCGAGTAGGCCTAATCTTTCTCATTGAACCCTTCCTTTTTTTCCAATTGGGTCAAAACATTACGTGTACAAGATATCTTCCATTGAAATATTTGTGAGTACTTTGGTTGCATTATCGTAAATAATGCTCATAAAATACCGATTTAAACGTTTTTTATTGACGAAGCCAGTGGACAAAATTTCATCGAATTATCTTGCTTAGTTTTCCTGTGAAAATTACAGACTAGAAGACGGACATGGCTAAATTGATTACTCGGATCACAGACCTAGGGATGAATTGCCGCATCCGTGAACGTACAATTCGTGACGTAAGATCATGCATTTAGAAATGCGAAATACATGTGAAATACATGATATTACGTTACGAGTTGTACGTTCGCGGATGTGGCGATTCGACTCCTGATCGATAAAAACGGCTGCCATATACGGAATCAGCAACCGATAATTAACCAAAAAAGTTTTCGAGATCAAATTCAAAATTAGTTTATTCCAATTTGTTGCTCTGAGAAATCTTAGAGGCAAAAATCCCAAACAAACGTATGATTTTGAAGAAAAGTAACACATACCTTAGAAATATAAAGTGGAAGCAGAAAAACTTGGGCAAAAAATGATGTGTTCTCTTACAACTTTACCAAAAAAAGATATGGATTAAAATGAGTCATCTTAAATTTATTTTTTTTTGTTTCCGAAATAAAGTCAAATATTCGATCCTTGAAAAAAGGCAGTTTTATTTTGAAACTAGATACGCAAATAAGGATGTACAGGTCATGCTCTCCGGAAATCATTCAGTGCAGATAAAGTGCAATTCATAAGGTACTAGATAGACCAATAGACCAAAGGCAACTGTAAAAGGTGTTTGGAGAAGAATCTCAAATCATCTCGAATTTGAAAATGTATGAAAAAAAAAAAAAAAAATAAATAAATTGGAAAACTTTAAAGCTCCAAAACCTGTCACCACATTGTGCTTTAAGCAGCTTAAACATTTTTTCACAGATTTCTATGTAGACAGTATGCGTTTGAATTGCAAAACTCCAGGAATATGTGGAGAAGCCTCAAGAAGACATTTGCAATCAAATAGTGAAAAAGTCGAGTTAAATCTGGAATGACCGCAAGAAGATTGCATTATTTTGGCTTTATTATGAATAAATATTCTCGAGAATTTTTATTCATGATAAGGCCCATTTTTTCTCTTTAATTGGACGTAATAAGGTTGCTGTCGGCTTTCTCCCCCAATATGTGAACGTTATTCTTCTATGTTAATAATTTTTTCCTTGTGCATATACCATTCCCCAAGTATTATAAAAACAAATATATATATTTCAGAGTTTCAATTAAATTTTCGAATTTTATTTCCAATTTTTTACTTTCTCATAAAAAAAGTGTTTTAACATAATCTGTCACAGCATTTTCGCTTTTTTTACAAAGCTTAATTTAAAAAATTATTTTCGTTTACAATTTTTTTTTTTTCACAAAAATTTAGTATACATCATTTTATTAATTATAAAATAATTCCTTAAAATGTTATAATGACGCTTAAGGACTTAAAAGTAGTAAATGCATTTTTCTCTGGTACGTATTCAGGTTTAATAATTTCTTCTTTTTTTTTAGAAAAAATAGCCCCTGAGAATATTTACCATTATGGTATGGATTTTAAGAAGTCTATTTTTTGTTTGTAAATATTTAACTACAACAAAAATAAATAGTCTTTATACAGCAGTTATTAAGTTGCTGTTTTGAAAACTACAAACCCTTAAAATTAAAACTTGCTAACTTATACGCTAGTATTTACAATACCTATGGTTAACTTACTGGATATGACTTATTACTAAAACTAAATAAATAATTTTCCAAATAGTTTTCTTTTAACTAATAGGACTTTTTTCGCAGACTCACATAAGTAGTCTATGTATATACTATAACTATTTGAGAAAACTTTTATTAACACAATACTCGTAGAGTTTAAAATTTTCTTAAATGCATTAAAATTCGAGCATTTTCGTTTCCACGCAAGTAACCCATACTAAACTAACGACTATTAATACACAGTACTTGGAGATAATCTTGAAATTTTAATTTCCAAAATTAATCAATTTCTACCGCCCAGGGGTGACTGACTTTGCCATATTGAATATCCATTAATGTTTCACGTATCAGTTCATGTACTGGTTTCTCTTGCTCCATAGTGGGAATGTATAAATCCTGTCCCATGTAATTGATACGATTAATTGGGCTGACAACGCAGGCTGTACCGGTGCCGAAAAGTTCAAGTACTCGTCCTTGATTTAAAAGATCGCAGAGCATTGGCATTGTGAATGTAGCCTCACGTACTTGGAATTTACCCCATTGACGTGATAAGGCTAATATTGAATCTCTAGTAATACCGGGCAGTATAAGACCATTCAATGGCGGTGTGATCAGTTCTTTCTCTCCTTGATCGTTTACATAGAACATGAATATATTCATGGTGCCAACTTCAGTTAATTGATGATCATCACCATATAACCATAGTACTTGTTGAAGACCTTTAGCGGCAGCTTCTTTTTGTACATTGATGGTGGGTGCATAATTGGAGCCCATTTTGCGGTTACCAACACCACCTGGCCAGGCTCTGTAAAATTCAAAAAAAATACGAAAATTAAAATTTTGTGCAGTGATAGAATCTTTAGATTACGCAAGCAAATTTTTAGTAAAAATATTGATTAACATAAACAAGTTTTTCTTTTTACGAGTACAAACCTTGTATAACTGGGATCAGCTAACAAAGAAACTGCACCACTGCTATCGGATTTGAAGTATTGTCCAACAGGGCTGAGGATGGTATAAAGTAGCGCAGAGTTGGAGGAAGCAACACCTAATGTGGGCTGTTGGTAGAAGAAGAAGAAGAAAAATTATTTATTAGAAATTGTAAGCAATAAATTGTCATAATTTGTTGGTCTAAGACATGAGTTAACTATGCTCCGCGAGGAAAGGGAAGCATACATATGAAGTTGAAAAGTTTAATAATCGCTTCTTAAACAATTATTCAACTTATAAAAATAAATTTTATTTCTCCAACAGAAAGATGTTAAACATAAATTACAGTTTAAAGAAAAAAAAGTGAACAAATTGATTTAACGATATAATATGAATTTAAGTCATTATTTACTGAAGCATAAAAGTTGTATTTTAAAAGTTATCTTTCT
Organism: Calliopum simillimum; assembly: GCA_951812925.1. Taxonomy (NCBI): domain Eukaryota; kingdom Metazoa; phylum Arthropoda; class Insecta; order Diptera; family Lauxaniidae; genus Calliopum; species Calliopum simillimum. The sequence goes on from OX638372.1 coordinate 10,035,305, forward strand.
GACAACTATTTTTGATTACTTTGTAATGATACCTACTATTAAACAGGAAGTGAAAAGTTAACAATTAAAATTATATTTTCCATAGATTTTGTGGTTTAATTTCCCTATAGTTATCTTTGAAAATGTATCATTACTTATGTAAAAAGAAATTGTTTGCCGATCTTGAGCCAAAGCTATAGTCTTTCATGTTTCATTTCACTCGAAAAAGTCATTAAACCATTTCAGATTTTTTTGTTCTTCTTGTAGACTTACATCAATGCCAATTAAGGTCGGGCGGATATATAAACTGGCAGCATCTTTGTGTGGTACCCATTCTGAATCAATCGATAATAAACGTGACATACATTTGACAAATTCCTTGCCTTCAAATGTAGGTAAACCGGAACGTTTAGCAGCTAAGTTCATGCGGCTCATATTCATGTCTGGACGGAAAATGCGAATTCGGCCATCGACACCACGATATGCTTTCATGCCTTCGAAAAGCTGCAATAAGAGACAAAATAAATGAAAACTTTGTTTTCTGTAAAATGATAAGAAATGTGGGCTGTTCGTAAGGCAGTAGATAATACAAAATTGACGTTAAAATGTAATCATTTAAAAACAAATTTGCATTGATAAGAAAGCAAAAATATTTTCATTTTTTATTGAATAACAATGATAAAAACAACCTGGGGTTGAGATTTTTCTTTTGTTTTTATTTGCTCGTCATCTAGTCAATACATCATTTGGCTGATGAAATTGCAAATTTTATTTTAGAATACTAAGTCACAATATTGTTGTATAAAGAAAGTCAATCTTAAAAAAGTAGGCAATTCGAACTGTTGCTAAAGGCTTCAACTTGCACAAAAATAAAGTTAATTTGTCAAATCATGTATTTTATGTAAATACTTTTTAAAATTTTACTTTTAAAGCTTAGATTATTGCAATTTGTTAGTTATTTATAAACTAAAAAAAAAATGTGTGGAAAAATTATGATTTGTTTTATACAAAAACAATATAATTTTTTACATTGTCTATGCTTCCTAGTTGATTTAAAGCTTGAAACTGAATAGCTAAACCCCCTTTCTTTTGATTATTAAAAGTACTTTTTCATAAGCTTACCTCCAAAGCATAGTGCAACACTTTAGCGGCAGGATGCATAACTAAGTTTTCTAATGGTGTTATCTCTGGATTTTGCCAGCCTCCCAAACTTTTGTGATAATACACTTTGAGCATATGATCTGTGAATAATTTTCCAAAGCCCAAATCTTCATCATTATCTGGTTTAGGTTGCAATTGTTGTGGTGTAGCCAAACGCACGGATAGCTGTGATGCTGAGAATTGATGTCCCACATCATCATCATGTGTGATGGGTTCTGGCGCTTGTGTGTATTGTGTTGAGATTGAAGTTGTTATTTGAAAATCTGCTTCAATATTTGTTTTGGCCGCTTGCTGTTGTGCGGTTTTCAATGATTGATTACTACATAATCGTATCGATTGTTCAATGAAACGTATCAGACGATGTTGATTGCGGAAAATATCCTGTAAAGAGAAAAGGAAATACATTTGAGTTTGTGATAACAAATTTTTAATTTTGTAAAAAATTTTAGTTTAAGAATTTTTAGAGAAAAATGAGACGAATTTGTATTGCTACTTATAAAACTGTAGCACAAAAAAAAAACGCATATTTTGGAATGGTGTTCTATAAAAGTTTAACATTTCAAATTTAATTTATATTGTCTATTCCTGAGTGCGTAGTAAGTAATGCCGCCATTCATTTATAGTGACGTGAATGCGATAATCGAAAGTGCGTTTTAATTGTCAGCCGAAATTATAATTCAATGATTTTAATGTAAACTTTAGGAAATGCTTAAAACATAGGAAAATCCGGCGCAATTTCATCAAAACGTAATAAAATAAAAGTTCAACGATCACTTCGTTTGCAGTCCTTAAAAGAATATGTAATTTATTTACATATTAATTAAAAATATTTTTTTTTCTTTCTTTCAATTACGAGTATATGCTTGTAAGTATTTATGTCGTTTTTTTCTTTTTTTTTTTATATACTAATTAAGAGAATAGTTTAGACAAGTAGAAACAAAATCAATAAATGTTCTACATTTTCGAAGGTTTAATGTTTTTGCTTGTCTTTTTTTTATTTTATTTTACAACAATTTTAGTTTATGGACCATAGACCATACAGATCATAGTCCATATATTATGGAACAAAGACCATAAAAGACAGATCATAGATCATATATTTTAAACTAAGACCATAAAGGACAGATCATAGACCTTCTACTATGGACCATAGATCGTAAATGATATTTTATAAATCAAATATTATGGATCACGGATCAGAAAAGCCAGATCATAGACCATATAGTGTGGACCATAGACCGTACAGTGTGTACCATAGACCATAAAGGACAGATAAAATATAGATCATATATTTGTATTGTGGACTGTTCTTTTGTCGCATCTGTTAAAATAATTTTTTCCCTGTCCCGGATTGGGCCAACATGAAAATGGTCAGCCTAGTATAGTTGCGTAACTTTGAAATTTTATATACATAGAACACCACGCTTCAGATAAATTTCCTTCAAAATATTTGGTTTTTATTTAAGCTCCAGCTTTTATCTATAATTTTTTTTTAAAATACTTAAATTCAAAACTTTAACTTATGATATTCGAACAAGTCTTTAGCATGTAAATTGTAAAAAAAAAAAACGCAAACGAGGTCAGTGACACAAAGGAAATAAATAATTCATCGATAATTTTTACACAAAATTAAACCAGAAGCTTTGAAAATTTATAAATTCATATGATATAATGAAGAATCATCAATTTTTTCAGTAAAAGATATTTAAATTTTCATAAGCAATATTTTGAATATTTTCATTTTAATTTAAATTTTAAATAAACAAAAGTTTTATTGGAATTTTATTTATAAAAAATTATATAAATTCAAAAATATTCTCAACTAAAAAAAAGTTTTAAGTTCTACATATTTTTGGACATAATTTTTTACGCAATTAATTTATTACTTATTTGTCTATTTCCGTTTTTTCTTTTTTTATTGGTTTTGTTTGTCAACATAATCGCAGACAGATAGTTTGTATTATTTATGCAATTATATTTTATATAAATAAAACGTAATTCCGAAAAAAAAGCTGATGAAATTTTGTGAAAAATGAAGAGCAGACAAAATTTTCTTAAAAACAAAATACGCGCGATCGATGTGAATACCCAATTTTAAACGATGAATATGCAAAATAGAACTACTTTTAGTTAAAGTATTGTCAAGGTTTTGGAAAAATATAAAGCGTAAAAATAAGATGATGAAATTTTAGTTAGAAAAACGTTATGTATTTAGTTAATTAGGTAATTAATGCTATAGTTTGTAAAAAATAAAAACAATTAATAAAACAAACAAGCAAATTGTAGAAAAGATGCACAAGAAGAAGAAGATTGATGCACTATATAGTCGTATATGTACAATGAACATATATATATTATTGTTTAGATGTAAATTTAAAGTTTTTTAGAAAATGTATAATAATATTATTCATATAAGTTGGATCGTTCAACCATTTGTTGAATTTTAATGCAATGATAGTGCATAAAATATGCAGCACGCGCATTTTGCAAGAAATGTTTATGAAATTATGCAAATTTCGGAAAGGTGCACTCATAATGAATAAAAAAAAATTAATTTTTAAAATTATTCAAGTGGCCTTTAAATCATTTATGAATTTTACACAAATTTCCACAATGAAATTTTAGCGCCGGACTGATTCTATGAAAATATAATCGTATGATTTCAAGAAGGAAATGTCATTTGACAAAGTGATTTTTTCTTTAGTGCGTCAAAAAATGTTTTTATGATAGTTACATATGAATCTAAAAACGCTTAAGTCTGCTTTTTTCATACTTTTCTGGTAAAAAATACTTTATACACGGCACAGTTAAATAAGCAAACACGGAAAACATTCAGGTTATTCAACTTTTTCTCATGTTTTATTGTATTGTCTTAACCGATCATTTTAGTAATTCAAAAAAATGTTTGTGTTAAATAAAAGATTTTTCAATTTATTAATTATGTAGCCCTCTCGGGCTTCCAAAAATTGCCTTAGTGGACGGTATTTCACGTCCCCATGGCGGGGTATTGGTTAAAGTTTTCAACTAGCAATAATCGCACCTCAGTAGAACTTCATTGGTTACGATATCGCCTCTGCGCAAAGCTAATTTTTCATAGTTATGACAGCAGCTTAAGTACAGAAAATGATATAAACAACTTGTGAACTATAGCGCATATGTTATGAAAATGGAAGAATTTCAAACAATAACGCAAAGTAATATCAGGTTTTTAGTGACTCAACCACTCAATGCTAATTTAAAGATTTCATACATAGTATATATAGGGTTGTTGCTGCACATCGAGTACCTATTCTTTTGTTGAATGAAAAACATTGCATACTGTATGATGTTACATATTGTTATTGTTGTTTATTGACAAAAGTGTCGTTATCACCACCAACAAACTTCTTTAATATGCGATTGTGCGATTGTTTACAAAAATGTACAACAAGTACGTACTCATCATAAAAAGGTTATTTATGATGGTACATTTTTAATCTTTATCTGGACAACGCGTGTCTGTGACGTTTATGATTTTGTTTATAATAATATCTACTATACAAGTACATTCCAGATATGTGCCTGCATGAATTTAACTTAAGAGATTTAAGAAACAAAATACATGCATATATGTATATATATTTAGTTACTTTTATTAACTGTCAATGTTAATAAGTCATTATAGCTATGCAAAAACTAGCACCGATTTGTTAATTTAATTAGGAATGTGGTTAAAGGTATACAAAAAAAAAAAAAACAAAAAAAAACTAATACATCAAAAATATAAATAAATAGTCTGGTGGAAAAATCCATATTTCCGAAATATATCTTTTTATTTTGACAAAAAAAAAGCAAAAAACTAAATAAGTAAAATAGTCTGATGGAAAATATCTTTTTTAAAGACAAAACTTTACTTTGAATGATAGATGGAAAACTAACTTGCCGAAAAAATTTTATTCTGACAAAGAAGTGTGCTGTATAAACATTAAGAAGTGTGCTGTATAAACATTAATTTATAATGCAAAAAAACTCAATTTTCCAAGACAATTTTCCGTGTCAGAAGTCGATGAAAACGATGATTAAAGTGAATGAAGCGCACCCACTGTACTCTTCATAACTGGCCTTTAGGCACTACTGGCTTTTTGCAAATCTCAAAAAAAAAAAAAAAAATGGGAAAGAAATGTGACTCCAATAAAAAATCACATTTGACCAAAAATAGTTGTGCTTTCATCATTGAACCCGGAACTTATCAGCCGATGTTTTATGTTGTACAACTGAGCTAGATTACGTCAGGATAATGTCAACTTGTCCTTATGTGCCAAGTACATATATAAAACAATTCGAGTATTCATACCGAATATTTGCAGCATATTTTTTAAATTTTATTGGATCAATCATAGATTTGAGAATAAGTACTTACCAAATCATATTTGGTTCAAGCAAATGTTTCTTTTTTGCAAGCATTCATTTGTTAAAAATGTTCAAATCATGTTTTTGGCGGAAACATGCTACCTAGTTTGCTAAAAGCAATTCGGTAAACATTTTTGTCCAAAAATCGATATTTGAAAACATTGATTGATAAATAGATCAATATTGCTTTAAATTCGCACATCTATGTACATATATAATATATGTCATCGATACTAACACTATCCATCATAAATATCTATATTATATACCAAACAAGATTTTACTATAGTGTTGACTTCAACGTTTCAAGTACATATTTATGTATATATTTTTTTAAAGATATAGAGAATTTTTTTTTTTTGCAAAAAACTAAATTTTTTATTAAGAATATTTTAAGCGCGTCATATATTTGTAAAGATCAATTTTGATATATGTACATAAATCTTTTACCGCACTCCTAGCAAAACGTACAACAAGTCGACTTGATGCAAGAGCAACGATAGTGCATTAGTCTAAGTACTGGTCGCTGCGCTTAAGAGAATTATTAATGTGAACATCCCAGGTTCAATTCTCGGCTCGACAAAATTTCCACTTGCAATTTTTTAATTATAATTTATTTAAATAAAAATATATTATTATAATTAAAAAAACAAAGTGCTCTGATGAGCCTATGTGTGGCAAAAGACGAAACATATATCATCATTGAAAGATTCTTATGTGAAAATCGTTCTTTGTAAATATATGACTAAAAGTTCGATTATATATTAAAATTTTTTATTCGGAGATCAGAACACAAGCACAAATTTATCAGTTTATTACATTCATAAAACTTGTCGAATTCATTGTTACTAATTGAACAAAAAAAACAAAAAAAAAAAAAAAATTAAATTAATACATATATTTAAATTAAAAATAATTGAATAGCAACAGTGATAAAAAAAAACAAAAAAATAGACATTAATAAAGTCAAGCCTGCATTCCATCGAATGATGAAGAAATATTTAATTTTTAATAAAAATAATATTTCTTATCAATATGCAGATAAATAATAATTCTTATCAAAATAATTAAATTCTTCTATTTTTTTATTTGGACGCTTTGACAACTAATTGTACGTTTTGTATCTGTATATACAAATATATATGTATATAAAAATATACTTAAATAAATTAAATTGACGTAGCTGGTGGGTGCGTTGCTGTTGTCAAGACGCCAAATAAAAAAAAAGAAAGCAAAAACAAATTTTAAATGTTGCCTCTGCAAACGATAAGACATACAAAAATTATATGTCTGAGAGAAAGGAAGCCTCGCTCTTAAACTTCAAAGATATTTCGCAAAAAAAACTGTTTACTCTATCGATATATGAGGATATAAAAAGAATGAAACGAATACGAACTTTTTTGTTCAGAATTTAAAAAAAAAGCAATTTCGGAAATTAATGTGCCCATTAAAATGTCGAAAATTTAAAATCATTTTGCTATTTTAAACTTTTTAAATATAGCAAGATCTTTCTTTTTTTTTTTTGTTTTATAAAACTTTGAACTCTTGCGACACTAATGAGAGCTTCATAATTTACATGTGGTACAATTTTGAAAACTTTTTTTAATTTCAACAGTTAAAGTTTTGAGTAATCGATACTAGTAAAAACTATATATTATATGTTAACATATATTTGTTAAAATTTTGCAAATTTGTTATGCTGCGCTAAATTTTCTTTTGCTAAAAGTAATTTATTAGAAAAAGTGTATATACCTTAGCGTTAATTGCCATTTTGGTCGTCATTTTTGTTGTTGAAGAAAGTAAAACTTTATTTTTTAGTTAAAAACTTCACAGAATTTGTTTGAAGACCCGCTCGCTCTTCAAAACTTTTAAATCACTTAAATTGTCTTTCTTTTGTAACAGCTCAAGAGGTTACACTTTTTTTTTTTTGCTTAATTTGCTTTTATATTTTCTTTCTTTTTTACTTTAAACACTTCAGTATTTATTTATGCTTTTAGCGTCAACAATTTTAATCTTTATTGCTTTAATTTATTTTTTATTATTCCAGAACAACTTTACTGCTCGTAGTGGTGCTGCTACCAAACAACTGAGCTGAGTGCGGTTCTGTTGGTCCTATCTATAGGTCGCCGAATCGAACGAATCGTTTGATCTGGATCCGTTCGCATGCGATCGTACGCATTCGTGTGCTGAGCGCATACAAGAATTTTTTAATTTTTTGGTTTTCTTTTTTTTTTTTTTTGTTTAAAGACTTATGTAGGCTGTCGTCTGTCAAGTGTAGTGCTGTTGGGGGGCAGGCAGCTAGTCAGCCACTGACGCGCGCGCTTTAGTGAGCAGACGCGGAGAGTATGAGCAACTAGCACAGCAGCGATCCGAGAGTGTTGTTGTTTGCTGAAATTGTTGCTACTCCACTAGGCTTGTTGTACTAAAAAGTAAAAAAATAAAAGAAATGAAGGAAAATCAAAACGTGCCAGTGCAGAGAATAACTTTTATACATATATGTATATAAGAAGAACAAAATTAAGAGAACATTCATCATTAATTGAACTAAAAAAATAAAAAAGCAAATAAACCTCATTAAACATTTACTTTTTCTGCAGTTTTTTATTTTAAATAAATGGATGCAAAAATTTTGGGGTTATCGAAATCAAATTCGATCGAATTAATCAATATTTTTCGATTTCAAAACATTTTTCAGCTTATTTATATCTAAATTTTACAAGCTTTTAAAAATTTCAATATTTTTTTTTTACATTTTTGGAATCTTACAAATTTAAACATTTATTTATTTCAGTTTAGTTTATATAATTTTTTAGAAGGACTTCTTAGGGCCAGTTTTTCAGTGCAAGTTTAACTCATTTTCTGGTTTAAACTAAGTTTAAACTCAGGAATGAGTTTTTCGGTGAATGTTAAACGTAGTTTAAACTTCGTTTAACTGAACGATATTGACCGTTTAAATTCCGTTTAACCTATAATTTTATTTTGACAACTGTTAATAAATAAATCAAAATTGACATATTTTATAAAAAAAAAAAAACGAAAAAATAAAACAAATAAACAACTGAATAGAATAAAATCCATAATTTGAAAAAAAAAAAGAAATTAATTCTTCGTCTTTTATTTTATTTTGAAAATAAGAAATTCATAAACTTCACTTTTGATCACTATTTAATGTGATCACGTTCTGTATATGATTTCCAATCATTATGACCATAAAATTGCTTATACATTGGGAGCAACCAAGATACCCTTGGGCAAAGCTTTGACACTGGCTTCCTTTACCAGTCACCAACATCCGCATTTCGACTTGATCACGTTGCACTTGCTAAGCGTTGATATACAACCGTTGTGGTGGCCAAACTCCAATAATTGAGAGCCTCAAAAATAACTTTTCGCAGGAACACGTGCAATTAAAATTTTTTTGTAGAAACCCGCTGCTTTATTGTTGCTGATGCTGCTCCTGACATTGCTTCAGCTTTCCAGAAGAATCAGAAGGATTTTAGGGAAACTTGAAATTTCTCGCTGCAAGTTGTCAAAAAATTTCAATATTTATACGTCAACAGCTTGTCATTTTTCAGTAATGCCTACTAAAAATCAAATTAACGAGTTTCAGTTAAACTCGCACTGAAAAAGTCATTTCATAGTTAAACGAGTTTAACAATTTAAACGAGTTTAATATAACTTAGTTTAAACGAAGTTTAAACTTGCACTGAAAAACTGGCCCTTAGTCTTGAGAAAAATTGTATACATGCGAGTATTTTTAAGGAGTTGTGTTTAATATATGTGACCTGGTCTATGAAAAGGAGGCTTACGTGCGAAAAAAAAAAATTTCGTGAAAACAGCTTCCAGCTTTTAAAGGTCAATTTATGCGAATCGGCAAAAAATTGGAAAATTTTTTTTTTGACACGTAAGCACCTTTTTATAGACCAGGTCACATATAACAAGTTTTCCACAATATATTGATATTTTTTCAAATTAAACTTTTTCTAAATTAAATTAAACTTTGCAAAAAAAAAACATATAAACTGATATATCGATACTTTAGAGCGCTATAGTCCTATCTCCACTTTTTGCGATTTTGAGATTTTTGCAGTTATGGCAACATTGTGGGCTTCTTTACCGTGTGGAAAACTGTGTGATATCAAAAAACCACTAAAATACCAAAATATTCGATTATTAAGAAAAATCATATCTCCAAACTGTAATTTTTTCAAGAGCGCTACTGTTCTATCTCCACTGAATATTCAAATAAGTCACATTTTTAAAAAAAATCTTCGTTTTTTCGTGTTTTCTTCGCGTTTCATGACTTTTTGCGACATTTTAGTAAACAAATTTGGTTACACCCAAGGCTCCACTCTTGTTTGTTGGAACCAAAAATTCAAAAAAAAAAAAATCAAAAAAAAAAAAAAAATTCGTTTTTTTCGTGTTTTCTACGCGTTTCATGACTTTTTCCGACATTTTAGTGGAAAAATTTCAAAAAGTGTACTAAATACGCAAAAGTAATGACATACCGTAAATTGGCTGGCATTTCGTCAGAAATTAATGAAATTCATTAAAAACATTAAATTATGTTAAAATATACTATAGGTAAAAATATTGCATGTATCGTTATATCAAAATAGCAGCCAATCCTAAATAACCACTGTTTGAAATCTTCTTTTTGCATTTCCCAACAATTGGAAAAATGGAGATAGGACTATAGCGCTCTAAGGTATCGATATGTACTCGTATGTATATCTGTAACGACAGCAGCAATTGTTATGAAACTTGTTATATGGATGAACATTATGTCTATCAAGCGATTTGCAAAAAGGTTCATTTAATTTAAAGAAGGTTTAATTCCTGTATTTAAATTTCCCAGAGTTCTTTCGAATTATATAATTCAGGTAAATAAAAAAAGATTATCACAGAAATAGCAGATGCAGATCACAAATATTACGCTTTAAGTGTTTTTTTTTTATATAGTGTGGATACAACCTCACGAATCCATTATAATCCTGGCATTGAACAAATTTTTCTTCGGCCTTATTTCTTTGAGTTATTCCCGATTAGCCAAAGTTATTAAGTACCCACGCGGAAAGCAAAAATATGTATATAAAAATTAACACAAACGTTTTGATAAATGCGTGCAAACGACAGATTTAGGTTTTTTTTTTTTTGACTCAAGTCAGGAAACATTAGGCAGCAGCATATTATTTTTATAATAATTGATTTGACTATAAGGGATTGTTTAAAACGTTTTAAGAAAGCTGGGAAAAAATTCTGACTCAATAATTTTTATGGGTCCAACAAGAATTTTTCATAACGGATTAAATTATTAACCAAGTTTTTTTCTACAGAACATTATTGAACAGTATGGCAAATTTTGATAGAAGGTCATTTTAAAACAAATAGAGTTTCAGTCAAGTTTATTATAATGTTGGCAGTGGTGTAGATGGCTAATGAGTGCATCTATCAGACTGTTTGTGCTTATTAAACAACAATGTTCTCCCGGTTCAAATCTCATCCAACGCCGAACACAAATTATTGTTTTTTAATTTAATGTTTTTTTATTTTAATTGTTTCTCTTTTTTTAATATAAATTGCTTAAAAAAAAAAAAAAAATAAAACTAGTAAGGGTGTAACATTTGGCCTGGCCAAACATTAAATACCCTACACTGCAGTATTTCGAAAATTTTGCTTATATGGGAGGTGCCACGCCCTTTTGTCCGAGTTCACCCAGTTTTTTGTCAGAGTTTGAATTTATAGTTCTTAGTATTTGAGTGAAATTTGGTTGAATTATCTCAAAAACTGTTTCCAGTATAGCGTTTCAAACCTTTTGCTTATATGGGAGGTGCCACACCTTCTTGTCCGATTTTATCCAGTTTTTGCTTAAAGCTTGCATTTATAATTTTAAGTGTCTAAATAAAATTTAGTTCGATTATCTCAAAAAACGCTTTCAGTTTAGCGTTTTGAAGCTTTTGCTTATATGAGAGGTGCCACGCCCTCTTGTCCGAATTCACCCAGTTTTGACTCAAAGCTTGCGCTTAAAATTTGTAGTATTTATGTGTATTTTGGTTGCATTATCGTGAAAAATAATCCAAAAGTAGCATTTTGAATATATTTTTTGTATGGGTGGTAGGCGTGTCCGTTGACCGATTTCAGCCATTTTCAATCCCCCGAGCTAACTTTGACGACGGAGACTGTGCACTAAATTTCATTGAATTATCTTGCTTAGTTTTCCCAAAAAATGTATTTCCACACACAGCCAGCCACCCAGCCAGCCAGCCAGCCAGACGGACATGGCTATATCGACTTAGGAGGTGACGCTGATCAAGAATATATATACTTTTCTATACCTGCCACGCCTCCTTCTCTGCGTTACAAGCGGAAGGACAAAGTGAATATACCCTGGGTGTAGGGTATAAAAATTACATTCCTGTTTGTATTTGTATTTGTATTTGTATTTATTGAGGAAATGGATAAAATAGTACAAAAAGATCAGGATCTTATTGCTAATGTACTAATGACATGATTGTTTAATAATTTTTAGTATCGTGTTTGATAATTTTTACTATGTTAATATTGAAAAATTTCTTTCTAAGCAACTACGAAACTTAGTTTTTTACAAATGTCTAGAGTGTACGAAGATTATCAAAAGTTCAGAAATTTTTGATCGATTTTCGCTATAAAAATTAGAAAAACTTTTCTTTCCGTGTATACCCTATAGGGTATAGTTTATTTATTTCAACTGACTTTTTTCCCCAAGACATGAAGTTTTGGAGTTTATTTCGAGTAATCATGGTCTACTGAATACGAAAATAATACCAGAATCACTGAATTTGGCTTAGTTCTCAAGATATCCTTTCACAATCTTCCTCAATAAACTTTACATTTCAACTTTTCAATTGGACCATTGCCTTCCGAGTTATCATCCATTGAAGTAATGGCAACTAAGTTCCGCACAAAAGACTAAATTGTATGTTATTGTAGTTTTTGCATGGAGACCTCACCAAAATATTCCTAGGCTATAACTTCAAAACTAGCTGCCAGCCCTTCAAATTTCAAGCTAGAGCTTTCAAAATTTGCCACAAGATGTAGTCTAATGCCCAAATTTTGAAAAACAATGTCTTCTGTTACCAACTTAAACGTTAGATGTATCGATATGCACATATTATATCTATAACAAATGCCAAAATTATTCGAAATAAAAAACCTAAAACCTTCTCTGTAAGGTTTACTTTTTGTTATTTAAATCTTTTTGGATGTTAGGGCTCGTAATGATCATGTACAAGTTCATTTGCTTAAGTGATTTTTAGTGTCTTTTTTTTTTGAAAAATGTAATTAAAAATTAAAATAAAGAGAAGTGACGAAAAGTCGGTGATAAAGTTTATTGCGTTTTATGAATTATAAATATCAAAACAAAAGAAGATGGCTTAATATGATGATATTTCCATATATATGTATTTTTGAGAAATCGGAATTTAACCTATAGGTTGATGGAGCGAATCATACAATACTTGACATATCATATTCTGTCAGGTATTTTATTTTGAAACCCGGATGACACGAAAAAAATTATACATATCATGTTTTGCCATTTTGGACAAAACTTTCTTAATGACTTAAGTTTTAAAAAATTTATTTTAAATGTTAAAAGATTGTTAAGGTTTCCAGAAAATTTAAGAAGACTCTTTCTCATCGATGCAATAAAAATTGTATGCTTTATGTGTTGTCCTTTAGGTACATCTAGAGAGAACAAAAAATCAAAAACTTCCATAGCATAGATACAATTAAATGAAATTAAGTTTCTATTAGATATAAATTTTTTTTTTTTAAATGTCTGCACGCGAAACACTTTTTTTCTTATATTTTTTTTTTTCGATTTGTACACAAAATAGTTCTCATTTTAAGTACATACCACGCGTAATTGTTCATACTTTTTTTTAAATATATTTATCTATATAAATGTATATATTTGCAATGTTATTAAAGAAGCAAAAAAATGCTATCTTTTTTTTTTATTGAAAAAAAAAAAAAATCTTTAAAAAAATTTTAAATTACTATCTCTGCCAAAAATTAATATTTGATTTTAAAATTAGACACAACGTCAGAAGAAAAGATATATGTACGTGAAAGAATTACTTTATATTTGTTTTTTTGTTGTTTCCAAATGAGTTTGCAAAAAAAGGAAAATTAAACAAAAAAAAATAAAATGTATCTAAAAAATTCAATGGTCGAATGCGTAATTCAGAGAGGTGCTATTTTTTACCATTTCAAAAAACAAGAACAAAATCACAGCAGCGATATATCCATCCGTTTTGACGCACACGTGTTGGTATTCGTATTTTCTTTAAAATCTGCTGCTGAAGAAAAAGTGTCTTTTTTCGTGATCTTTTGTTGACATTTTCTTTTGCTTTTACCCCGAAATATTTTATTTGTTTTAAATAGTTGTGTTTATTTTGTCATGGTTTTCTTTCACTATTAATCCTGCTGTTGTTGTTATTATGGTAGCGTGTTTAACATGTTAATCCATTAGTAGCCGTATCGGCTGATGCAATACACGTTTTGTTTATAATCAGCTAAATAAGTAATGCATCTGTAAAATTACAAACTTACTTACATAAAGATGTGTGCATTTTTTTATTCTCAATTTAGTACTTAATTTGGCCTTATCAGTTTAAATTTTACTCTTCCTTTGCATAGTTATTCTGAGAACTATGAAAAAAAACTACCGTCTCACACTGCGTTGGCTAGTGGGCAAAAATCAAAATTTTTTGTGACTCAAAACCTAATAATATTGGTATCAATCGATAGGTAATTAAATCAATAAAATAAAAACAAAATATTTAGGGGAAAAACTCAGTTTTGGCTACGCTGTGACACTTCAAAGTTGAGATATTTTTCAAAAAAAAATAATGTTTTATTCACTTTGTTTTGGGTTCTCTTAAACAAATAACTATGAAAAATTTGTCTTTTGATTAAACTAAGCGAAGTAAAGTTTTTTATTATAAATAATATTTAAGTAAATAAATAAAACTAAAAAAATTTGGAATATATATAATTTTATGTATATTGTAGTGATTTTAATACACGATATTATCAAATGAAAAACTTCAGAAATTGACAAATTTCGATGAAAAAAAAAAAAACCAATCTTAAAAAAATAAGTGCCGTTTTTTTTCTTAATCTACTAGTTCGAATTCTATATAATCAAGAACTGCAAATAACTTTTCCTACTTCGTCCTACAAATATTTTTTTTCTTTTTTTAAAAAATGCTTAAAACGAAAAATTTGTATGAAATATAAAATTTATGTTGAAACATTTTTTTTTTTTGTTTTTATGAACACAAGTGGTCTCACAAGTACAAAAAACATTATTTCTACTACGTACATTTCATTTGTTAACATTAAACATTACTTTTTCATCATCGTTATATATGGACCTTAAGAAAATCGTCCTAAATACCTACCAGGTTTTTAGCAAAACTAATTTGTTTACAACAAATCTGTGATCATTTTTGAGCTCAGCGACCCCAAATTACTTATAGTACCAAATTTCATCGATATCCAACCACTCCTTCTATTTTTGACCATTGCTTGTATGGGCTCAACGCACTGTGCGTCTGTACTCTGTGGGAAAATTTGTTTTTAGCGGTTTGTATGATAAGTGCATTTTTTCCAGCTGCTTAGTTTTTTATGTTACTCTAGATTAATTAGGTTATTAAATGCTTAGGGTATGATTTGTTTGTCTAAATTGACTTTAGTTCTCTAGATATCCCAGCTTTAATATGACAAAATAACTCTTTTGAGGTATATTTGAAGTTACTAGTATCGCCGGTGGCCAAAGTTTGGCCATTCAGATAGATACACTGTTTCCGAGTACCGTTTTGTATAAAGCCATAGCCTTGAGAATTGACAGGAATTAATACCCGTAGTAACCTTTTTTGGATACAGTAGGCATAAAGTAGTTTTATACCAAATAACATAAAAACTGGTATATTGCATCAGCCTTAAAAGCCTATTTCCTATTGGGAGCTAGGCACTTTTTATATCGGTTGAAGTCCAATTTTAAAAAAAAAAAACATCTAAAATCTCGGTAAAGGTCGAAAAACATCCAAAATATTGGTAAAAGTCGAAAAGCCTCGATTATAAACATCTTGAAAATCAATAAAAGTCTGAAAGTATAGAAAAACATCCAAGATATCGGTAAAAGCCAAAAAGCATTGAAAAACTATTTATATATCAATTAAAGTCGAATAGTATCGAATAACATCTAAAATATCGGTTAAAGTTTGAGGATAATTTTATGTATCGTGCATTCTGCACCACAACACCTTTCAAATAAAAAAAAAGAAATCGGAATTCAGTTAAATAGTTCGCCGGTAACCAACATTTATTGACTACACAAACGTTTTTCCACTTCATCAAAATTCTTTGACCTTATCACATTATATGACTTTTCCAATATTTTTCGACTTCATCAACATTTTGCGACTAATTCAATATTTTTTGACTTCAACAAAATTTTTCGACTTTTTTAAAATTTTTCGACTCTTTCAACCTTTATCGTCTTCATAAACATTTTTACATCACTCAATGCAACACTGTCGGAAGGCAAAGAGGTAAAACAGTTTCGAGATTTTGCCCAAAGATATATCTCTGTACCTATAGCAGTCCTGCAGAACCACGGTCCACTCCAAAACTATTTTGCAAACTACTCCATGTGAGAAACCGACTTGTCCAAATTCTGGTCCCATCACATATAAAGTTCTATTTACGTTTTACATTATTTGTCATTGGACTTAACCAATTGTCTCCTTATGCATTACAATTGGACCAGAAAAAGGTCAATTGTCTCCGTATGCATTACATTCGGACCAGAAAAAGTTATTTTTTTTTTTTTTATATATACTCAAATTTTACAAAAATGTCAAAAGGTTTCATAGCCAAATGTGCTAAAGAGATGGCTATAAATTTCTGAGCAATGTGTTCGGGGTTCAAATCTCAGTGTGGATGAAAATTTTTTATTAATTTTTTATTATTTTATACCTCGGCTATGTTGGACATATGTTTCATTTTCTGCTCTGAAGACTCTACAAACAATTTGTATACAAATAAATAGAAATTGAAACTGAAAATCACCGAGTGGTGGACTTGAATCCGGGCCTCTCCACGCAGCGCAAGTCATTAGACCGATACACTATCGTTTGCTCTTCTTAACAATCGACAAACTGCCAAACAGTACGTGATCACTGATTTCACTGATACAATTGATACACAATTAGACCATTTTTTGTACTAATGACGGAATATGCATAGCATTTCGACCATATTTGAAAAATAGACCGACTTTGAGTTACATTTGGACCATTTTTGATACAATTGATAAGTGAATTTATTTTAGTTTTAGTAGAGGAGGTTGGCTAAGCGATTTGGAAAAAAGTTAATTTGATATAGAAAAGCTTTAACTTGATTTGGAAAATGATCAATATGATGTGAAAATGGTTTTACTTGTAGCAGAAAAGTTAAATTTGTTTTGAAAAAATATCAATAAGGCGATTCCTGAAAACGTGATAAAGCCTCGAAAACCTCGTAAACTCGTAAAACTGTCATATTTTGTATTGATTTTGACAACTTTTACGAGTTTACGAGGTTTTCGAGGCTTTTGCACGTTTTCAGGAATCCCCTCAATATGATGTGGAAAACCTGTAAAAATAGAAAAATTCAAAAAATTTCGAGCACTCATGACTACTCTTATAATAAGCCCCTGACACATTTTTCATGTAATTCTCTTTGTTTTACGCGCTCAACTCTCTTTCTTTCTCTTAAATTACTTACAATCTCCAATACTATGTCATTTACTAAGTTCTCTTTTCAGATGTAATGAACTCAGCAATATCTTTATTCGCAAAAAAAAAAAAAAAAAAAAAAAATAAGAGGTGTGTTTGCTTATGGAAAATAAAAATATCGCAAATAACAAAATTTTTGTAAACAACATCACATCGTCACTACGAGGCGTGTAAACGGCTTTTTTTTTTTACAATAATATTTACTATGATAACAAATACATACATTCAATATAGCGCCATCTCATTGTAAGTAATATCCCCAAGGCAAGATTTCATTTAACATTTTGTTGTTGTACGTTTTTCTATGAATGATATCCAATTGATATAAATTTTTTTGTTTTTGTTTATGACAACGTTAAATTTTGTAAATTGTTTATTTATTTTATTTTACCCAGTCACGTGACATTGAGGAAGAATTTTTAATATTTTTTTGTTTACAATAATCTCTTAACATGATGCGTCATAAGAGACGTGCCCCCAAATAGGTTGACGAATTGCGATTGTTTTTTTATTTGTGTCAGTTACATTAACCATTTCGAACATGACTAATCCAATAAACTTGAGTACATGTGACCTTTAGGGGCATAGCTGCCGGAACGTGCTATATGCTTTAGTCACAACATAGGGGCACTTCGTAAAACTTTAAATACATAGTATCTGAGCTATTTTAGTCCATTTCAACATCTAATTCAATCTCATTATTCAAATGAAATATCTTACATCGGAGTATATATTTAGGATTCGGAAGAAGGTAAGAGTGCAAAACATTGCTTTTTCATTTCATAATGCCGAAATTTTTCGATTACAAAATTTTGTAATGATGCAGTTTTATAGGGAATACTTGAATACTTTTTCTAAAAAGTCATATTTTTTTATTTCGAAAAAATGAGCCAAATACGGTTTTACGCGTGAAACTGATTAACTTTTTCATGCAATATGCAAAGAAAAAATTATCTGGATTACTTAAATAGTTTAAGAGACATCCGTTAATTAAAATGGAGCGTTTGTAATTTTCTTCGGAAAATAACTATTTTGGCTACGTCTAGCTATGTCTTTTAAGATAAAAAAACGATTGCTGAGAGTCTACTCTTTCAATTTAAGTTAAAAAAGTTCGACATATTTCAAGCTAATCATTCAAATAAATCCCCAACTTTATGAAAAAAGGCAATTGATTTTCATTGTGAGTTTGTTGCAATGTAAGTAAGTAAATGCATATGGAAATAATGCCTTTCATACCTATGGATATAAAGTATTGCATACCTTTAGGGATAAACATTTTTTAGCTACGTTGACGTATCACTATCACTGAAAACTGTTTGTAGAGAATGTAATTCTCCATAAAAAAAGACCCTTGGACTTTTATTCGTGCGACTCACTGTTTATGAGTTATTGCAATTTGAAAATTAACACAATTGTATATACGCGTTAAAAGATACACAGCTAATGTTGCTAAAAAATGCCGCTTGAGTGAAATAAAAACTCTGAGGCTTAAATGACTCAAACTTGTATGCTACTCTTTGGAAATTAGTGCAATTTTGACACCCCAGGTTTGAAGGAATATACTTCATGGATTTAAGTGTCATATGGTGACATCTACACAGCAAATATTTTGGGTGTAAAACTCAAACCAAATTTGAATGAATACAAATCCACACCAAACTTGGTATAAAACCTATGCTGCAAGTTGGTATACAAACTGTTTATGCTTGTTCGTATAAAATTTATACAAATAAAGTATTATTGCAATTTGAATTAAAAAAACAACCACAGGAGGATTCGAACCTACGACCGTCCGTGTGATAAATAGAAACATTTTATTTTTACTTACAATTACAAACTCATTAGACCGCTACACCATCGCCCGATATGATGAAGCGGTAAAAAATTTGTATATTAAGCAAACGTTGTTCAAACAGATTTTGATATTAGAATTATACAATTTTGGTATGAAATTCATAGAATTTAAACATTTTTGGCCTAGAATAACTTAATGAAAAAAAAAAAAAATTTATAAATTATATCAAAAAATTGGAAAACATAATAGAGACGAAAAGTTGATCAACCTTATTGATCTTACATACACCTTTGATGATTACTTATCAAATATGCGACGCGATCTGAGAAAACCATACTTTGCCTGATAAAAAAATAGTGTTCAGTATACAGATCAAAATCTTCTCTTCTTATACGAGCTAAAATTGTATATTTGTTTCAATATATATATATATATATATATATATCTGTGCCAAATATTTTTCTCGAAAACAGCTGCAGCGATTTTAATGAAACTTGGAACAGTGTTAGATATTAGCATACAATGAAAAATTAGCTAGATTTGAACTTTGTAAATCTTCACCAGGGGGCGTGGCACCGCTCTAAATTTTAAATTTAATTTAGTCATATCTCGCAAACAATTAAAGGTATTTAAATGAAAATTGGTAGGCGGGTACTGCTTGATAATACCTTGTAAGAAACGGAAAGTGGGTTGGATCAAATAAGTGTCACGCCTACTTTTTAACCGTTGAAAATTTTGGTTCAATATTACTCGAAAACGACTTTAAAGAACAATTTTAATGAAAATTTCGGAGATGTTACCTCTGTGAACAAAAATTAATATGTGATATGTCGTTATATTGGGAAAACTCGTTGAAAGCCATGGCACCGACCACAAAAATTGAATACGGTATAAAAAGAAAACTAATAAAGCAATCATTCTGAAATTAGCTGCGGAGAGCCTACTTGCTATAAGGCATCCCTGTTTTGAAAGTGGGCGAAATATCGCTGCTGCGCATGGAACCTCCCATACAAGCAAAATACGTTAAATGCTATTTCTCGCAAATGTAACAAGGTATTTTAATGAAATTTGGTATGTAGGCACTACTTATCAATGCCTTGTAATAAACGAAAAGTCGGCGGTATCGAAGAAGTGTCACGCCCCCTTTTTGATCATTGAAAATTTTAATTCAATATTACTCGAAAAAGACTCCAAGACAAGACTAATAAGGGATATGTCGTTATATTGAGAAAACTCGATGGAGGGCGTTGCACCGCCCACAAAAATATAACACGCTACAAAAGGAAAACTACTAAAGCAATCTTTCTGAATTTAATTGTAGGGAGTCTACGTGCTATAAGGCACCTACGACTTGAAAGTGGTCAAAATATCGCCCGTGCGCGTGGAATCTACCATACAAGTTAAGCACATTAAATGCTATTTTTTGCAAATACAATAGTAAAACATATTTTGATGAAATTTGATTTGCGGATCTGGGTCATGAGTATCTAAAGCATAACAAAAAGTTGGCTTTGATCAAAAAATAGACAAAAATGCATTTTAGTAATTTATCAATGAATTGTTTACAATTTTTCCATCGATTTTCTTAAGTGATATCTTATTTTCTTCATAAATATATAGTCTATGATACAAAAAAACAAAATATTATAAAGCAGTTATTTTTTCTTGTATAAATTTGAAGTTGATTTTGATTTTTTCTTAATTTTTTCGAAAAAAAAAAATGTTTTTTTAGAAATCAATATATTTCGCCAAAACTCACAAACCAACCAAAAGTGATGTGAATATTATTTGTAGGTAATTTAACTACCTTTAACATGAAATATAACACGTTTAAATGCAAACATCGGTTCTAGAGATATTTGTATTTAAATTTTTTTATTTATTTATTTTTTTGGTCTAAAAACCGAAAATGACCGATATCTCGAAAACGACACGAAAAAAAAAATAATGCGATTTTTGGAATCAGCAGCTCATTTTACATATAAAATGAATAATGGCATTCACTGGGAATTTTGGCTGTAAACTAGTGTTATTATTCTCATCGGTTAATTTACCATTTTGAAAGCATGAACATTGGAAGTGAAAAGGTACGAATTTCATAACAAAAAAAAAGCTATGAATACAAACATCGACTAAACTAATACTCGTAAGATCAGATTGTTGACCGAGCAGGGATCGGTCTCCAGGTACTATGGCATTAAAGGCAAAACTTCATATTATATGTTTATGCACCAGACGCTGCTTACAAAATTCCAGAATAACTGATGAGTAAGAAGAGCTGATTTGAAGCTAGCGATTATAATGTGTTGGTTATTGGGAATATAAGTCAAATTTTTGATCAGATTATTTACCTCATAATTTTTGCTTTGATATGTATATGCAGCTTTCCATATGTGTTACCCAACTTGTATTACTGTAAAATCGAGTTCTAAAGGTGTGAACAATTTGGCCACCCATACCAGTATATTCTTTCTTTTGCGCTAGAGAGATATTTATTGAATATACAATAAAATAAAGAAAAGTTTCAATTTAAATTTATTTTGATTTAATAATTTAAATTTACATAATTGACGCGAATGCACTTGATCAGCACAACAAGACGCAGCAGCAGTATAAAACTTTAAGTTGTTATTGTTAATTTAAAATTGTTGTTGGTTGTTTTTCTTTTTGCATTTACTTTAACGAGTTATCAACAACGAACATTCGTGAATACCTACACTCAGAAATGCGGTCCACATGTTGGCCCCTTTTTCTTTGCAGTTCAAGTTGTTTTAGTTGACGTCGTCAAAAAACTGCGTATTTTATGATTACTCGTGTGTCATCTACATTATGATGTATATGCCACCTCCCTTGCGTGTGGTCGTTTTTGTTGTTGTTGCTGTTTTTTGTAGTAACCTAAATTGCAGTTATCTACGCAATTTGTTGTTTACTATAACTCAACAACCTTTTCATTTTTATTTTTTTATATTTTTGTATTTAGTTTTGGAACCTTGATTCACTCACTCGCTGTAAATGTACTGTGTATTCACATAATCGCGTATTGTTATTTAGTTATTTAGTACTAAAAACAACATCATATGATGTTTTTCTGCTGAGGTGACTTAATTTTATTCGTAGTATCCGTACTATGGTTGAATGTGGGTTTTGTTTAATGAACAAATATTATGATTTCTCACATAATTTTGCGCGTTGAGTGCTGGGGAAAAACACTCAATTAATTGATTGAAGATAGGAAATGTATTGCGGAAATTTCCTTTGATAATAAATCCGCAGTTAACGCATGTGCGAATACTACGAATACTTATAGTTAGATATTTAGTTTTCCTAAATAAAGTATCGAATAAATGCGTTTAAGTGTAGCACACTTAAAATGTAAACGTTAATACACAGAGCCAAAACGACCACTTAAAATAGAACAAAAGTAAGAAGATATGTTTATGGTTTTCATCCAAAAAGAAAGTCACATCAAAACAATAGAGAAAAGTTTTTTTGTCCACAGCCGTTGAGTGAAATCCACAAAAACAAAAGTCACCTAGAAAATGTGGTTGAAGAAGAAAATTCAAGAAACAAGAAAGTTCAAGAAAGAGATCAAAATCATTGCCGAGGATCGCATTTATTTTGACACTATGCTAACCCTTAGAATTAAAAGAGAATATAGAATTTATCTCGGTAGTCAGATAGATCAGTCAAATTAAAGACTGGCTATATACACTCTAAAAAAACTGGTTTACCACAAGTGATATAATAATAATCTTTTGAATCAAACAATTTAAATGTTTGACGTTAAAAAAAAAAAAAAAAATATCGCACGACCGAACCAGGGTTCGAACTCAAGACCTTCCGACTGATAGACTGAAGCTTATCCTTTACACCAATGACTCAGGTTATAAACAGGAATGCGATTTGTATACAGAATTTCATATTCCAAAAAATCATTTGGGCGATTCCTTTAAACGTGTAAAAGCCTCAAAAAACTCGTAAAACTGTTAAAGTTTGTATTGATTTTGACAACTTTTACGAGTTTACAAGGTTTTCGAGGCTTTTACACGTTTAAAAGAATCACCCAATTGTGTATTCAATTTCAATTTAATTAAACAAAAGTAAATAAATTAAAAAAAAGGAAAATACAGAAGGGAACTAAAAAAAAATGCAAAATAAAAAAATTTAAAAAAAAAAATAACCGACACTAGGATTTGAACCCGAGCCCATGGATGCCAAATATTTTTATGATTTGTCGCAGGCAATCAAAATATTTGGGTGCAACAATTCATGAAATGGTTCGTCGAACTAACAGAAAGAGTATAAATTAAGTAAAAATTAAGAAGCGAAGTTGAAACAAAAACTGGCTATATCCACTAGAACTTGCTAGTCAATCCTGTAAGGATACACCAAAATTCATCAAAATGAAACCAGAAAGAGTTCCAAGAAACAATGGCGTCGTTAAAAGTGTTCATCTCTTCTTAAAGATTTTATGAAGGTTTCCATTCAGTTTAGGTACATTTTTCGTACAGATAGGTATGTATATCAAAAATATATAACAGATGTGTATGTATATATTTTTAATAAATTTTTTATCTCTTGGGAAATTTTTTAATTCAAAAGTGTGTCCATGCAGATACATAAAGAATGAATAAAAATATATAAAAACAGCATAAAAGACGTTTTCAGTTTCATTGACGTCAGTGCAAAAAAATAAAATTGCGAAAAAGTGCGTCGCGAAAAAAGTAGCCAAAAAAGCTTTGAGAAAAACAAAATTATCTATATATCAACAGAGTACACACCCCCCATTTAGATATATACACACTCGTACACACCTAAGTTTTTACGTGTGGGAGTTTTTTGCTGATTTGTTTGTTTATTTAATTTATAAAAGCCACGGAAGCTGATAATACAGCGGCGACAGCCCCCACCCTCCCACAGACCTACCACTACAGTGCTAAACACGAGCGTGGAAAAAATCATAAGATAAGAAATTTGTAGCTTAAGTACTCAGATAAAAAAAACAGACTACCAAAAAGTTATCTACGACGTGCCACATGATCATTTATTTAACCTGACTTTAATTTCATTTCAATCATCCTGAATTTGTTTGCCAAATGAATCAGCACAAAATGCTTTTTAAAAGCAATTTCTATTGGGTTTTGCATTTATTTTTAAGGCAATAAATTATCGGCTTTTTGGGCGATCAGCTGAAAATAAATTACATAAATGGTGTACTTAACGAAAGTGTGTTAACAGATCACAGAACACGCGAAAGAAAAGTAAAATAAAACGGCGTGTGTCAATCTAGATCTGAAACTAGGCTGACCACCAACAGTCCCAGATTTTTCGGGACATTCTCGAAACTTGCAGCCGTATCCTGGATTCAAAAACGTCGCGGAAATGTCCGGTATATTCATAAATGTCTCGGAAATATTCCAAATTCATGGTGGGCGCATATTTTATTGTATGATTTTTGTATTTTAGTTAAGCATTTCCATTTCCTTCCTTTTCTGCCTTAATCACGTAATATATTGTCCTTGAATCTTCGATTTAATTTGGCAAAACATTCAGTTAAGTACTCAGATTGTTTTTCGTTTGGTTAGGGTAGAAAGGGAACAATATGTTGATTTTCATATAAGTTTTATTGAAGAAACAGATCATCAAATCTCGGGTTGTACCATCAAGAAAATTATAAGCTTATCTTAAACACAAACACGATTTATTCTAAAGAATTCATCTATTCCTCCACTTTAACTTGTATCTTTCATTCTCTCAAATATTTCTCCGATTTTCTGTTCCAGCATTCGTTCCTAAGAAGCTTTTGAACGGGCACACTTACTTTTGCTCATGCCTATGCAGACCGTTGTTGATAATTTGTAATTTCCATTTTCATTTTCCCCGTTTGGAAACCGTTTTTTTATCAGGTCTAAGATCGCCGAAATAAGATGTCTTCCCCCTTTTTTTGCAGTGAAATCGGTGTTCCAGTATGTTGATTTAAAAGTATGTTAAAATCAATTCCTACTTTCTTGACGATTCACAGTGCGGCAAAATCCAAAAATCCCGGCCAAAAGAATAGCCGTAGAGTTTTCAAACTATGCAGGCATGGTTCTTAAATAATTCTTAGCTACACATGTAAATTTTGACGAAATTGACCAACGGACATGCCCACCACCCATATGACATAAAATTTATTTCGACCATAATTCCACCATTTTTATTCAGAAATTGTTTAAATTTAGTAAAATGAGAGTATACGACTCATAAATGATGTCCGCAAAAAATAGGCGTGATCAAAACTCAAATACGCCCATCTCTCATATGATATAAAATGAATTTTAATCATAACTCTTTCATTTTCATCAGAAATTCTTTTAATTTAGTAAAATATTAGTATAAAACCAATTTATTATGATTGCAAAAAAGGGGCATGGCCAAAACCCAAGTTCAGCCACCTCCCATGTAACCTAAAATCAATACTTAAACATTTTGAATCTGAAATTTTTTAAATTTAATAGAAGAGCATTTTCAAAGAAAATGGCCCTAGTCTAAAAATGAACACGCCCGCCACAACTTCGTCATGCCGAGGTCTCTTTGCCATATTGTAAAAACTGCATACCTATAAAAAGTGATTCATACCAATTATATCTACTCAAAAAGCCCGAAATAAAGATTTCAGAAATTACAGAAAAGATCAAGGAAAATATCAAGAGAAAAAACAAATGAAGATATACTTCATATGATGTTGGTATCCTCGGATCCGATAATCTCCTAGTTCAGAAAAAATCATAAAAAAAAACCGATCCAGCCTTTCTCAAAATGTTGTTAATCTTTTGAAAAGTCCAATCCTTGATTTAGGCAATAAAAATGATGAAGAGAGTGAAGCTGAGGGGAGTGAAACCGAGAGCTGTGACTCAGATTCAACATAAAAATTTTTTTTTTTTTACTGGAGCAGGTATGTATTATTATGTGTAACTTGAGTAGTGGGCAAAAGTGGGGGCTGCAAATTGAAAAGAAGGTAAACAATACTTCAATCTATCAAATCATGCCAAAAAATTGCTGGAACTAAGTGGAACTTTTTTTTGGCACTCTAGCGTTCTACGTACTTAAAAGAAATTTTTGGTTTCTTAGAAATATGCCACTTTTACCTTTATTTTTTCCATTTATGAATGTAAGTGATACACCAAAATATTCAAAAAAGAACAGAGTTAAAGATTTGTAGCCGAAATATTATTAAAAATTGTAAGCAAAACTTGTCCAGTGATTTTCATTTGGCACAACTTTAATAAAAATTTTCGATATCAAAAAATTTTCTATGTTTTGACGTTTGTACGCTATAAAGTAAAAGTAGAAACCATATTATTGTCTCGGTTGCTGATATCCTGGACAGTTGTTTTTAAAAATATCTAACTAAAACTTCCCGGAATTAAAATTTATTTTTGGACTTTTGGCCAGGATATTTGGATTTTGCCGCACTGTGCGATTGAGAGAAAGTTGTGCGCAATGAAGCAAAATTTTTTTTGCTCAGCTAATTATACGTATCCCCCTGACTACCCCTTATTACCTTTTTGGGAAATTGAATACATCGCTTTTTGAGAATTTGGGCCTAGCTTGCGAACGGTTCAGAAAACTTTCAAGGTCTATGCGAGAAAAAATTCCACCCTAACAAATAGTTCGGCTCTTTATACATTGTATGGGAGCAAAGATCAACCGATCACGCCGATTTTCATTACCAGACATTCTATATAGTAAAATTAATGTTATCTGTACCAAATTTCAGCTTAATTCGTTTCGCGGTGATCGTAATCAAAAGCTCATACTTTTCTAAAGTAACCCTTAAAATTTTATTAAAATCGGATGAAAAGCCGTGGAGCTATGCATTTTAAAATATGTATGTAAGTATTCAAAAGTATGGTCGAACTTTCTATGGCCGACATCGGCAAATCATTTACCACAAGCATATGCCAAATACTAACTTTTCACCAATTTTCAAACAAATCGGAGATGTCAAGTCAAATCTTGATCAATTACTTATTCGCTCATATTCAATACATCCCAGATACCATGAAAAGGGTGTTACTGCTATCAAGTTAATTGCAATATGATAAAAACACTATATGTATGTAAGGGTTGGCTTACCAACCATTCCGGATTTCACCCTCGTGTTCTGAATTCAAAAACGTCCCGCAAATGTCCCGGATATTCATATATGTCCCGGATTTATGATGGAAGCATGCTGTAAAGCTTGATTTTCTTCTATGGATGTTGTTCTCACTGACTCTGGAAGGATATTCATCAGCACTTCGAACAGGGTGGCAACATCATTATGCCTATGGCATAGCGCTAAGTCTTTGGACATTATTTTATAGCCAAAAATCATAAAGGTTAATTGAAAATTTGCATATGCTCTACAATAATCTGCACAAAACGATCCATATGTGATAAGAACGGAAGTGAATACTATCTTCACGTGGGTATGGGTGTTTGTTTCGCAGAATTCAAGTTCAAAAAATTAATTTAATTCAATTTTTTTCGAACATTATTGTTTTTTTTTTTTTTTTTTGAATAATGGGTTTTTGAAATCTCGACTCTTTTACGCATTACGCCTTTTTCTTTTCTGATAAACATCAAAACAATTTTCCTTTCATTAACCTTGAAGTGATATGTTGTTTTCACTTATTTTCATATTATTTATGATTTACATACTTACTGACATTTCATTTTAGTATATACATATCTACTTATATCAAGGTTAATATTTTTTAAAATGCCTTTTTATCTTTTTTTTTTCGAACGAATAATTTTTGTTTTGGTTCTGAAGAAAATAAAAATCATACGATTTTTGTTTTGCAGTTTTGATATATAAATAGGAAGTACGCAGAAGGAAAAATGTCTTTGGCACAGAAGTTTTGCCTAAATGAGAAATAGATTATGAGGAGTCTTCAACTGATTTATTATTGAAAAATATACCCAGCGGGAAAATAATGAAGTAATCGAAATTGAAGCTAGAATAGAGCATATCGATCGAAGATTTCAATATTTTTTAAATATAATGGATAGATACGATGTCAGCCACTAATTACAATGAAACAATGAAACTTAATCTATAGTTTTACCAACTATCTTCAATAAAAGAAAGTGTTTTTGAAAGTGTTTCCTCTTGATAAAAAAAATATATAGTTTTTAGGAACTTGTACAGTAAATGCACCTGTTGAAACAATCAATATACAATATACAACAAAAGCAAATTATGATAAAAAAAACATCTGAATTATTAAGTACACACACTTTAAAATTTAAATAAAAAATGTCTGTATTGTTAATATAAAAGTAAATAATATAAGATTAACAATGCTATACGGTTTAAGCTGCTCGTGTTAAACTTATGAACCAGATTGTTTAAGTTTCTGGAAGAAATAATTTAAGTCAGAAAATATGGCGACAAATCTTTTAAACTAACATTTTTTTTTCGTAAAAAATAGCAAGCTGGATCCAACGACACCAAAAAGTCGATTTGTGTTTTTTTATCAGATTTTTGCAACTGGCACCAGGCACAAAATAAAATTATGAGTTCATGATTTTAAATTAATAAAATGACTTGAGCAAATGTTACTCATACGTCATGTTGTGCAGAATCAAATGTTCTTAATAATGAACAAATATGACTTCGAAAAAGTTTATATCATATTTTGATGAATGTATCCTTAACAGAATACAATAGACATCTTATGTTATAAGCACAAATATAATAAAGTATCAATAGATAAGCCTTTATTAAAACCAACCAATCGAAAGTATTATTGAAACTTGAGTCCGAAAAGAAAGCACCTAAGTTTTTGAACATCTGGTAAGATTTAAGTCTCTGCATTTGGAACCAAATATTGCAGAAGAAAATAAATATTGAAAGATTTTACTGGATATGAACAAGATGACTATAATTTAATCGATCCCTTGAAATAAACATTATCTTTTTAAGCAAAGGTTTAATGTAATTGATGCATTTATTTTTGCATGACAACAAATCAAAATTATTCCCAAGTGTGACATAGTCAGCATCTGTTGATAAGAAATATGATTAAACCACACACGTGGACCTTTAATGGCCCTGCTTGATAACTTTGGTACCTCAATTGCTATAACATTATTGCATAGATTGCCATAGAAAATTAGCACACAAATTTGCTCTCGCTCGATTTCATGGAAATTACAGATATGTAGAAGTATGTAATTTTAAGTAACGTCGACGAGCCCCAGCATTTTAACCAATCCAAAACAAGTTTAACTTTGAATTTGTGTTTTTTCTCGCTCTCTTTTTAAATATTTGTTCGCTCTCAGATCGCGTATTTGCAAAGTGTGCACGAGTACTAAAAGCAAAATAAAAAAAAATACGTCTTTTCATCATATAGTACATACATATAGATTTATGTATCTACATACATTCACATGTAAGTGTATTGCAAATTCTTATGAGTTTTTGCCCCCGATATGCCTCTAAAGTTGTTTTTTGTGTCGTTGTTTTCTTTCATTTATTTCTGCTCGTGGCGTCTCAGATGATGCTTTATATAACAATCTGAATCGGTTCATTGAAATTTTGTTATTGTAGTTAACTAAGTTGTTGTTGTTGTAACATTGGGGGCCTGTTGACTTGTTTTCGTAGTTGGACGATTTTCTTTATTTTTTTTTTCATTGTGAGTCAATAAATTTCAATGAGCAAAAAAAAAAACAGATTTCAGTTATTTTTTCTTTATTGTTAAAGAAATACGATCCAAAACAAATGTTGAATTCGCATTTGTCCTTGTACTTATCTATGTACGTACATATTTATGATCCTTTTCCATATAAATTGCATGGCATTGGGAAGTATAACAGACTTGGATCTTTGCTTATATTTAAGTACTTAGGTATGCATATTCACAGAAATTACGGATACCTAACTTTCTCCGAAATGCATACCCTTCCTCTTAAAAAAAGTCTGTTATGGAATTTGCCTTTTTAAATTTTTTATTTTTTTCAGAATTTGCTTTTAAACAATTAAATTCCGAAAAACTTGTGAAAATTCACCTAAGAATCAAGCATTATTTGCGTAAGTCATAGGTATATGTATATGCTCCAGCTAAGTTCTTAGGCAATATTACAAAGAAAACTTAGGTAAATTTTACTTAGGTAATTCATATACTATAAAAGTAATATGTAAATTTGGCAAAGATACATAGGTTTACAAAGTTCTTTTTTGGTCGCCTAAAAGAAGTCGTCGTTAAAATCCATTGAATGATACTAGATGATTGGAGAATGAGGTGGCTGAGGCTGTTGGCTGTACACAGAACGAAAAAACTATGATAAATTAACCTAGTTAAAAATGTTTGTATGAGATTCAAAAAACTTTGGTATATTACCTAAGTTTTTTTTTAATTTTATACATGACTTAGGTTAGTAGATCTTAGGCAACTTGCCTAAAAAAACTTTGGTGTTTTGCCTAAGTTGTATAAGGCAATTTACCAAAGAACTTAGGCAGTATTACATATATGAACTAAAGTACTGAGGCAAAATATGATATTTACAGATTTTTCAGTCAAAAAAGAAGTCAGAAAAATCTGTTTTTGAATTAAAAAAATAAAAATTAGAAGTTTTGTGATTTGGAGGTGCTATTTTGATTTTAAAGCAAACAAAAGTTCAATGGAACTAGTGCAACTAATGGAGATTTTCAGAAAAAGCGACGGTAAGTTTGTTACAGACATCCATCAAATATAAAATTCTGAAAACAAAGACATTTTAGTACTTTGGTGGTGGTTTCGAAGCTGAATTGGCAGTATTTGAGAGGGGAACATTTGATTAAACGCAACTGTAATATTCAAGAAGCTAAATTGGAGGTGCAAGTCAAGGAGTGCTAGATATTAACTGTTATATGGTCAACGAAAAAAAGTTTAATTTTCTTTTATGTAACTTGGTATAAATTATATGTATGCATGTACGTATGCATTGAATAAAAATAAAGTTTAAATTTAAAATAAGGATACTAATTTTGATTTAAAAGCACCTATGAAATGAAGGCAAATATTTGTAATATTACCTTAGTTATTTTTGGCATGTTACCTTAGCAGCTTCGGCAATTAACATAAGTAATTTTTTCATTTTACCAATAATGTTAGGTAAATTGCC
Source organism: Calliopum simillimum (assembly GCA_951812925.1). NCBI lineage: Eukaryota > Metazoa > Arthropoda > Insecta > Diptera > Lauxaniidae > Calliopum > Calliopum simillimum. The sequence goes on from OX638372.1 coordinate 10,066,592, forward strand.
TTGGTAAAATTTACCTAAGTTTTCTTTGTAATATTGCCTAAGAACTTAGCTGGAGCATATAGCCCTAAGTCCTTAGGCAAATTCTATTCGATTCTTAGGTGAATTTTCGAAGTTTTTCGTTCTGTGTAGGCAACTCAACTGAAGTGTGGTACATCACATTTTACATGAATTTTTGGACATAAAAAACTATCCGCAATTGCTGTCATTTACATTGATTATCTTGAAAAACGGCTAAAATTATCAAAGCCAAATTTTATTCCGAGTCTTGGACAAATTCGATATTGATTTAAAGCAGAAACAATCAAATTTGGCAATGAAAAAAGTGCTGTTTCGTCAAGACAATACTCGGATGCACACCCTTGTAATCACCATGGCAAAAACCCATAAAATTGGCTACGAACTGCTACCTCATCTAGCATATTCTCCAGAATAAGCCCTCTGTGACTATTTTCTGATTCCAGACCTCACGAAATGGCTGGGAGATTTGCGTCAAATTAAGAAGTCATTACTGAAAAAACAAGTATTTTGAGGCCCTTGAGGAAATCTTTTTTTTTTTAAAGAGTACAAAAGTTAAGGAAAATCTGGACTAAATGATTCCAGCTATAAAAGAAGACTATGTTGAGAAACACAACACTTTTTTCCCGAAAAAAATATACCTTATTCAAAATGTCTCGAACTTATCAAACAGCCATCAAACAACTCTTAAATTCGATAACTTCCAACTTGGACAAAGAGTTTTTGTTATTGTAGCTGGACTTAAAAAGCAAGTTGAAATATAACGAAACAATAACTAAATACAAAAAACAAGTAAGACAATTTGGATTGAAGGAGAACGACAAAACAAAATTGCACGTTTAATGCAGCAAATGCGAAAAAAACCACCAAACACCTTAGACAAGTGACTGGGCAGAGTAGAGAGGAGCAAACTTGCAGAACAGTAATTTGCTGATGCAAACAAACAACACGTTACCATAATAATGTACAAACATTGTTGTTGTTGTTTTTGTTATTTTGATTTAATCAATCAATAGAGTCTCGGACTCACCACTCGATCCGCTATGCTGAAACAAAAACCAAGGCCTTTCAGGTGCAGTGACCGACCGCTTTTCTTCTTTTACTTCACAACAGTCGATAAGCGTTAAGACAAAAACGAAAATCCGATCGTATGATCGTTTTTGTCAAATTTTAGATTTAAATTGTAAACTGGTTTTAAAATGAGCGGTAAAGAGAAAACTTTATTTAAGTCGAATTTTTGTAATACAAGTTCATAATTTTTCAGCCATTATTAGCTAAATTGCACATTAACAAAGTACTTACTGCACAGCAAATAGTTGGGGTGTAAAATTCAAACCAAATTGGAATGAATACAAATCCACACCAAATTTGGTATAAAATCTATGCTACAACTTGATATACAAACCGCTTATACTTGTTCGTTTAAAATTTATACAAATAAAGTATTATTACAATTTCATTAAAAAAAAAAAAAAAAATAACGACCGCAGGAGGACTCTAACCTACGACTCGCCCGTGTGATGGATAGAAACATTTTATTTTTTCTTAAAATTACCAACTAGTTAGACCTCTACACCATTGACCGATATGGTGAAAAGGTAAAAAATGTGTAAATTAAGCAAACGTTGTTCAAACAGAATTTGATATTAGAATTATGTATATAATCGTGGTATGAAATTTATAGAATTTAAACGTTTTTGGTTTAGAATAACTTTGTGAAAAAAATTATATAAATTATATCAAAAAATTGGAATAGATAAGTTTATAAAACAAATATCATAAATAAGTTTATACTTTATCTTCAAACTTTTTGCTGTGTAGGTAAACTAGAGGGAAACATCTATGAAAGACTATCAACTAGCCTTAACTGATAGTACTCTGTGACACCCGAAGGTTCCCAAAAAACGTGAAGGCTTAGTAGTAAAGACGAAGAATATCTAGATATACATGAGGGAAAACATCAATGCACACTATTAACAAGCTTCAAGTGATTCATTTCCTGGGAGACCCGAGTGTAACCCGATGGCTCAATAGCCAAAACGAAGAATATCTAGACATACTAGAGTGAAAATATCTAACAAGCTTTAATTGATTCACCCAAAGTTTTCCGAAAGCATTTTTTTTTTTTCGTCGATATTTTAACTAATTGTATTGTACATACGCCAATTTTTTGTTGGTTTTTCTTTAAGTGCCTGAACACCGATATCGAAACATATGTTTGAATCAAGGGTGCAAGTGTTTTAAAATCACTGAGCCAAGCGCAGTCAGTGCAGGATTTTGACTTGTCTACAAAAACCATAATATTAAAATGTTTTGAAAATCTCTTGAAACTACAACAATCATAAAAAATATTTTTTGTTGTTTTGTTTTTTTTTTTTGCTCGTCTCAAAAAACAATACATATTTCAATAAAAAAAAAATATTTTTTATGATTGTTGTAGTTCCGAGAAATTTGCAAAATATAGAAATATTGTGGTTGTTGTAGGCAAGTCAAAATTGTCTCACTTTTGTTCTACTCTGACATATTTGATTTGGAGCAGCATATAAGTATGTATTATCTAATTTCAAGCTAAGTATCTGCAAGTTAATCGCAAAATATTTAAATATGTGCATATAAGAGATCAGCGATAAGATAACATTTGTTTTTTTCGTCATATTTGACAAATTGGAATAATGTGACTTTGTGCTAAATACGTAAAGCTCCAAAATTCACGTGGACTTTTTTTATATTCACATAGGTAAGTACTTATCATTCAAAGTCATATCAAGATGGAATTTATCTAAATTTCGCATTACCATTATCATTTTTCATTTTACTTTTATTATTTGCATGTTTTTTTTTTTTTTTGATTTTGAATTTTTTTATATTTTTTATTTCCTGAGGAGTTCTTTTGCTAAAATATGTTTGTATGAGTGTTTTTTCAGAATATCCGTTACCGCTCCTCCATTCACGTCAGCGCAGATAACACATTCGGAATGTTGTATACAAAATTTGCACTTAATTTATTTGATAAGGAAAAATTGTTACTTATATTTTTTTTTTAATTATAAAATTTTACACTAAAAAAAACAATTTGATTGAAACATATATATAATATTTTGAGTTCATGTACATTAAAGTAATTCATGAAATAAAATATGTAAATATTAGCATCCTAGGCAGGATATGTACCATTAGATAATCAGCGAAATTTTATAGGCTGAAACTGAACTTACAAACAAAATGTATTCATTCGAATAACCCCCATAAAATCATCATATCATAGCCAATTGTCCTTACAAATATACCAAAATGTTTAGAAAATTTTCACCAAAAAATTTAATGAGTGAACTTAGCTTCGTTAAATGGGTACCCAACATGTTATGCTTAAGAAACAAATTCCGCACTCTGGATTGAGATTGATACAGGTCACCGCAGTTTACAAAAAGTTTAAAAATAATAGTTTATATCAGAGTCTAACCCGATGAAAATGAAAGTTGACCTTTTCATTCGACCTCCGTTTAAAATATTTTGTATTTCACAATTCTTCGGTAGAATTTGTTTTAGCTGTATCTCTTTTTGACGATAGATTAATGTATTTTTTTGTTTTTGTTTTTTTTTTTTTTTGTTTTTAAATATTTAATAAATAAAATTTCCAATGTGTTTCTGATTGTGGCCTTGAGTGATAAGAGTTTCTTGTGGTTGAGAGACAAACATGAGAATCACCATGCACTTGAATGCGAATTAGTGAAAGTTTACATATACAAATGAAGGTATATTCACTTTGTTCGTCCGTTGGTAACGCAGAGAAGGAGACGTGACAGATATAGAAAAGTAAATATATATATTCTTGATCAGCGTCACCTTCTGAGTCGATATAGCCATGTCAGTCTGTCTGTCAGGCTGGCTTGGTGTGCGTGGAAATACATTTTTGCGGAAACTGAGCAAGATAATTCAATGAAATTTGGTACATGCCTCCGTCGTCAAAATCGTGGGATTGAAAATGAGCAAAATCGATCAACGCACACGCTATTCAAAATGCAACTTTAAGAGTATTTTTCACGACAATTCAACCAAAATACACATAAATACTCAAATTGTAAGCGCAAACTCTGAGAAAAAAATGGGCGAACTCGGACAAGAGGGCGTGGCACCTCCCATATATTAAAAAGCTTCAAAATGTTACACTGAAAGAGTTTTTTGAGATAATCCAACTAAATTTCACTCAAGTAATTACTTAAGACTATATATACACGCTCTAAGCTAAAACTTGAAATTTTTTTGTTAAATTCTGGCGGATAAAAATTTTTTAATTTATTTTCGCGCGGATGTAAGTCGTGATTTTGGATTTGTCAATTTATCTGAAAATAGAGACGTGATGGAAAAATTTCGGAAATTAGTGTTGAGCAAACCAAGACCAAGACCAAGACAATAGCAGTCTTGGTCTTGGTCTTGTTCTTGCACATTGAGTCTTGGTCTTGGTCTTGGTTTTGATATTGAGTCTTGGTCTTGATCTCGCTCCTTAAGTCTTAGGCTCGGTCTTGGTCTTGGTCTTGAAAAAATTTCTAGAGATATTGAGTATTCAAAGTTTCAAAACCATATTTTTCAAAAGCAGTTGAGCTTTAAGATGACAAATTTCAAATTGAGAGATGATTTTATCTTCGAAACGGGCGGTAAACACCTTTTAACTATAAATTACCAAGACTGAAAAGCAGTCTTGGTCTTGACGTTTGCAAGACCAAGACCAAGACCATAGCAGTCTTGGTCTTGGTCTTGCAAAAATATCAGCGTCTTGGTCTTGGTCTTGCTCTCGCAAAATTACCAAGACCAAGAACAAGACGCAAGACCAAGACTAATTTTGCTCATCACTATCGGAAATGCAGTTCTATTATGTCAATAGCAAGGAATAATAATTTTATGGTCTGAACTCAGATAAAAACAAAAACCTGAAATTCGTTGAAAAGTGTTATCAATGGAAAAATTAATTTTCTTAACTCACTTAGCACTTGTACATAAAAACGTTGTGAGTACGTTTATGCTAAAAAATGTCAAACTTTATTATGGTGATGCCAGATTTTAGCTATTGACATTACTGTTGCCTAGGCCAGAAATATATATAGCAGCCCACGTATAAGCAAAATTTTCGAAATACTCAGTTTTTCTTATTTTAACTGTTATTTCTTTAAATATTGAGTAAAAACTGGAAGTGACGAGAAAGAGGAAATTCAGTACATTTTCAGTTTAGTCAGTTTTGGTTTTTCGATAGTGAGGGTTTTTTTTAAAAAAAGTTTAAAAATTTTGTAAAGAATGCATGAGTGTATCATTCTCCGCGTAAATTTTTTTATGCTACTAAGCATATTATTTTATCTTTGTATAATTAAATCAATATCTAAACAATTAGAGGAGCTATCCAACAGTTTTAACTTTTTTTTTAAAATTATTGCTATTTTCATCGTGATATATGGAAGAAGGGGGAGGTTTCGACACCCTAACAAGAAAGTCCTTATATCTTCCAAATGCAATTGTGCATGTTATTTTGAATACACATAGACTATGCAATAAAATGTGTGCTTCTTTTGTAAATTACCAAAAATTCGATATGTTCGCTATTTTCCGAACTGTGACCAAAAAACCATAGTTAAAATAAATGACGAAACCTCCCACTTTGGAGAGGCTTCGTCAGTCATATAAATTCTTGATCCCCTTGATTTTTTGAAACCTTCAACCTTTTGAATTTAGATGGTAAAAGACGAGTTCCTTCCGGCAATACAATGGGAGAACGAAAATCAGTGATGTCGCCTTCAATCGGGGCCATATCCAGCAAATCATTCGGATCAGGAAGGTCAGAGCCTTGAACGAGTTCAAGACATGATTTAGACTGATTCTATATCCATTTGTACATCGGCATTAGTACCGAACTCCATATCTTGTGAAAAATCAGATTCATGGAAAATAATTGAATCATATGTATAAATTTCAGTTGTCGAATCCTCCCATTTACACTTGACGAATCCTCCATTATCCACTTGTTTCCAAACTACCAAAATTTCTTAGTTATCTTTTATTTATTTTGCAAACTTTAAATGTAGTTTTAACAGTAATAATATGTTTTAGTATCTGCTAAAAAAAAAAAACGGAAATTTTATGGTTTATTAACCAAGTATCACACAAAAAGCAACAAGCAAACATTACATCAACTTGCTACGTGGGCTGCTCGATATATTTCTTGCCTAGTAATGAAAATGCGAATATTTATCATCAAAAAAGGTTTTATTGATTTTCAAAGTATTTTTCAGCATGATTTATGCACTTTTGCATGCGCTCAAACCAATTGTCGAAGCACTTTTTCCACTCCGATTGAGACACCTCCACAACATGGTTTTTGAACGCTTCAACAGCATCTTCTGGCGACGAAAATCTTTGACCACGCATTTTTTTCTTGATTTGCGGGAATAAAAAGAAGTCATTGGGTGCCAAATCAAGGCTGTACGGCGGATTATCCATCAATTCGACGTTTTGGCCGGTCAAAAAAGCATTGGTTTGAGCCGATGTGTGAGAGCTCGCATTGTGATGGTGAACAATGATTCGTCTTCTCTTGTTCGTTTTTCGAATTTCTCCGAAGATTTTAGGCAAGCAAATTGTAGTGTAGCACTCAAAATTGACCATCCTACGTTGCTCAAGAGGAACAGTCGCCACATGACCAGTTTTGCCGAAGAAACAGGCGACCATTTGCTTCGAAGTGCTTCTTCCACGAACAACTTTCGTTGGATTTGGCTCATCTTCGAAGACCCCCACGGTCGATTGCTGTTTTGTTTCGGGCTCATACGCATAGATCCATGATTTGTCACCTGTGGCGATCTTATAAACGTCTTTTGAAGCACCGCGATCGTATTTTTTCAACATTTCTTTGCATCAATCGATACGAGCCTTTTTTTGAGCGATTGTCAAATTGTGCGGGATCCAACGAGAATAAACCTTTTTTACGGCCAGGTGTTCATGCAATATCAAATGTATGCAAGTGGGAGAAATACCCGAGGATGCCTCTATCTCACGGTATGTCACATGACGATCTTGCATTATCAGTTCACGCATGGCATCAATGTTCTCTGGCACAACGGCCGTTTTCGGACGACCTTCACGGAATTCGTCTTTGAGCGAGCGTCGGCCACGATTGAATTCATTAAATCAGTTTTTCACAGTGTTATAGGATGGTGCTTCATCGCCATACAAAGATTTAAGTTCATCAATGCGCTCTTGTCGTGATAATCCACGTCGAAAGTTGTGAAAAATGATCGCACGAAAATCTTCACGAGTTAATTCCATTTTTTTGCCAAATTGATTTTTCAAGTCACTGTAAACAACACAAATGATGGTCGTACGTCAAAACGTTCTGAGCACGTTTATGCTAAAAAATATCAAACTTTCCAATAGAAATGTCAGATTGCACCTGGCAACACTTAGTGTTGCCTAGGCCATATATCGAGCAGCCTACGTATAAAAACACAAGGCATTTGAATCATAACTGGCACGTTATGTCAGTTGATAAGATTGTCGACTCATAATTTGGAAGTCACAGGTTCGATTCCCAGCAAACATAAGTTTTTTTTTATTTTTTATTAAATTAAAAATGTTTGGAAAATGTTGTTTTATGAACTTAATATATACTAACAAAATATTAATTGAAAAGTTAAAAAAACAATTTAAAAATATTGAATAAAAAAATTTTAAAAATATTGTATAAAAACATTTCAAATGATGTTCATAAGCTTGCTATGAAGAGTCCAGTTTCGATTATTAAATAATTAAAATTCAAGAATTTCCAAACATTTTGCAAGTTAATTTCCAAACGAAATGTTTGCTTCAATAAGTTATTTTCCAAACGTTTTTGTTTGTTGGGATATTAAGTGACATTTTTAAAAAAGTATAGAGCTAATAAAAAAAAAATATATACATACATACGTGTATATATATCATGAAAATCGTACCTCGGATTTAAAAGTTGGTAGACCCATTTCGCAGCTTGTTGGAATACCTTTCTAGTGAACTGATCAAAAAGGCAAAAGTGGGTAGTTTAGCAACTTTAAGGTTGATCTCAAATTTATTAAATAATTACTTAACATATTCTTCCACTCAGTTCTTCAATAATGTTCAAAAAGTATCAAAACTGAACTTGACAAAATAAAATTAAACAATAAATTTTATTTTAATTGTTTTTCAACATACAATTTAAGAAAACGAGAAAAAATATATTTTATTATAAAAGTTTTATTTAAATTTTAATTAGTTAGTGTGAATTGAGAATGCAGACTGAATTGACAAGTGATGAAACTTACTCCATTGCCGCGTGCTGTTTCATCAATTTCTGTATGTATACAGACCGTTTTTGTGTCATTTCAATGGCAGATCATCTTTGTAAAAACTATAAAGTGGGCTTCCATTGGTATGAAAAGCTTCAACTCGGATTTTTAATACCGTATATGTTGGCATCACCAATATTTGGTTATCTGGGTGATCGAAATTCTCGAAGGAAAATAATGCTCACATGCAGTCTTCTCTGTTCAATTTCCATCCTTGTGAGTGCTATTGCACCCAATATGTATTTTTTTTTATTCATGCGCATTTGTGTTGGCGCTTGTCAGGCTGGATTTTGTGTAGTTGCACCAAGTGTACTTGCAGATATTGCTAGAGATGAAGAACTTACCAAAGTATTGGGATATTTTTATATTATGGCACCAGTGGGTTGTGGCGTTGGATTTCTACTCAGCGGTGTATATGAAGGCAAACCTGGTCATTGGTGGTGGTGCGTTTTAGGTGTGGCGCTTATAACTTTTATTGGCTCAATATTCTTCTTCTTTGGACTGGATCCAAAACGTGGCTATAAGGATTCATTAAAAATTGGAAAAGGCAAGAGATTAAAAGCTAGACCATATCAGGAAGACTTGCACAGTTTGTGGTATAACAAATCGTTTAGATGTGTAAGCTTTGCATTAGCTTCCCTATATCTTGTTTCTGGTGTTATCACTTTGAATGGACCAGAACTACTGGTGTTAGGATATGAACTTATTCAAATTAATCCTGAAAATTCGGGAATCGCTCCAGATATGGATGTAAAATTTGGTGCAACCATATTGCTCACCGGAATAATAGGAGTGCCACTTGGTTCAAAGTGTTCAAGATTGTGTCGGCATACGTTACCACGTGTTGACACCATCATGTGCGGATTTGGAATTTTAATATCCCTGCCAATAATAATCATATCAGTTCTAACTACTGCTTTAAGGGCTTGGGAAACATTTTTCTATATATTTTTTGGTGGACTTGCATTTAATTTAACTTGGGCAGCATCACATGATATTCTGCTGTACATTGTTATACCCCAACGAAGATGTTCGGTTATTGGATGGCATATGGTTATATCGCATTTTTTTGGAGATATTATTGGAACGAGTGTCGTAGAGCAGTTGCGTGCTATATTTTATAGCCTTGATTTTAGAGACGTATTGGAACTTTATGATGATCCTGATATGGATATTAAGAGATTTTTCGCATTACGTGATACCGTCCTCACGATAATGTTTTTTCAATTTTTAAGTGGTATTCTCTTCATATGGAATGCTTTATACATACTTGAGTATATTGAGAAAGCCAAAAAAGAAACATGGGATATTGTTTATAAGCATAAAATACCATATATCAATACAGAGACGATCAATAATAATAATAATTAGAAGGAGGGCCGATCACACTAAAAAGAAGGAAAGATTTAAATTATTTGTATGCGCGGTGACGAATGTCACGACGCGTCATCGATGACTAATAGTGACAATTTTAAATCGTAGGTGAAGAACGGAATTCATGCATGAAGTCAAACGAATGTCCCAAAGTTCACTGATAATGTCATTAAGTCGTCAGCGTGCTAGTAGCTCATAGCAGACAATATCAGTGTGATTCACTTATGAATAATTCACCAATCAGTATACTCCCGAATGACTGGTAAAGAAAAATGTCATCGAGTTGTCATTATGAAAGAAAAAATTCTATATTTTTGTTTTGTTTTTTATTTGTTTTTATTTTGATATAAATTATATACCTATATTTTAAATTAAAATAATTTATTTATATAATTAAATCTAACTCTTTCTACACTTTTTTCTCACTTATAAAAATTTAAAAATTTTAAATGTGTGTTGCAATTCGAGGAATTCTGTTTTCTACCGTACATTCGCGCCCTATAGCTTTGTTATTGTTTTCTACGTAAAGCTGCGTCCAAAATAATAGTAGTGCTTTTTATAAAATTGAAAACGACCTTAAAAATATCTGAATTTTTATTTTAATCAAATTGAAATACATTTTTTTTACAAGAGTGGTATCCTAAGGAGAAATTAAAAATATAATTAACAAGATTTCAAGGCAGTTGGGATAAAAAAATTAAAGTTTTCACAAGTTCTTAATATTTGGCTGCTCAAAATAATAGTAGTGGTAACTTTGTAGTCGTGTAAATTTTGCAAAATAGCCACGTTTTTTAAATTATGGGTTATTTAAAACACAACGATATCGCTAGGATTTAGTTGCATAGCCTTTATTCGCAATAACACAAGCACAGCGCTTTGGCATCGACTCCACAAGATTTTGGCATCTTGCGAAACATTGGTCGGTCGACATTGGGCGACTGCATTCTTCACGTTGCACCATAGGTTCTCAATGGGATTCAGGTCTGGTGACTGGGCGGGCCATTCAAGAACATTTATATCGTTGGCCTGAAAACATTGTTTGGCGACTTTACTTGTGTGCTTGGGGTCGTTGTCCTGTTGAAAAACCCAATTCAGTGGCATTTGGTCGCTAGCGTATGGCAACATGACTTCCTGCAGTATATGGACGTAAAGGTGCCGATCCATGATTTCTTGGATCCAATATATAGGCCCCACACCGTTATACGAAAAGCATGCCCAAATCATTATGCTAGCTCCTCCGTGTTTGATTGTTTTTAAAGTAAATCTTGGATCGAATTCCGTATATTTCTCCATTTTTGAGCTGGCCAGTCGATGTGTTTTTGAGTGAATTTTATTAATGCTGCTACACGTTTTTTATTTAGAAGCGGAACTTTTCTTGGGCTATGTGCTGCCAAATTATTTTGCCGCAAATATCTCGTATTGTTTGTGTACTGGCATTGACTTTAAGTTCATCCTTTATCTTGGAAGAGCTCGCAAAAGGATTTAGTCTTGAGTATCTCACCACACGATTTTCTTCTTTCTTGGAGATTATACGAGGTTGGCCGCGTTTTTCAAGGCGTGGGGTGAACGCGATAGCATTTCGAACCATCATCGGTGAACAACATACTAAATTTTCCACTTCCTTGCAAGTTTTGCCCTTCGAAATCAATTTTTTTATAAGTGCACTCCGCTCAGAACTGTAATGCTTGCCTCGTCCCATTTTTGGAAAAGTTTTTGTTGCACGCCGATGAGAAACTGATAAATGATTATAATAATACCCTTTTTGTTAGGAATTTCCGGTTTATTCTAATTTTTTGACAAAATTTTTACATACACTACTATTATTTTGATCATACAAAAACCAGCTCAGCTGCGAATTTTTCAAATAAAAATTAGAACAGGTACGTAAAAATTTAAAGTAGTGGGTCTTCTTATTATGCTTTCAGAGCGTTACAAATTGGTAAAAAAAAATATCGAAAATTCAAATAATCAGTTAAATATGACAAAAACAAGCTAACCGGTAGTATCACTACTATTTTTTTGAGCACAACTGTATATTCGACCAGCCAGCACGTTAGGTTCATATTTTGTTGATAATTTTCAAAAACGCGAACGGTATCAACTCGCTGCTTTCATCTTGTTGTTTGTGTTTTTGTCGGTTGTCACGAGGATATCTTGCATATAATGTGGGCGAAAATCGATTTGGAAATAACCGCCCGTGATTTCACTGGGCTACCGAAAAAGTTGCTGGCGAAAGAGGCGAAATAAATAATTAAAAACAAGAAAAATAGTTACAAACTTGAACAAATCGGAACTAACATCACAATTAAGAATCCTAGAAGAATATATCAAGCGATAAAAGAATAGACTAAAGGTCCAACATTTCCAAAAATAAAGATGGAATAGTCCTTAGCGATAAGTAATAAATTGCTGAATGTTGAAAAGAGCGAGCATTTCAGTGAGACGCTTAATGTCCAAGGAGAAATACAAGAACATCCTATTGTACAGAGCTCCGAAATATACACAAGAGAGCCAGAATTTGATGAAACTATGATTACTTTAAATAAGCTTAAGCTTAAGAGGACGAAGCCAGGGAGGGGGGTGTTTGGGTGTTCAAACCTCCCCCAAAACATTACAAATAATATGAAAAATCAAATAATAATATTAATTTTTGCAAGTTAATCATGTGAATCCCCTCCCCCTCAAAGCAAAATCCTGGCTACGTTCTTGGCTGCCCAGAAAGATAATTACCCGCTAAGTTTTTGACGAGAAAAGGACGACTGAGAGCACTTGTATCCATGGGAAAATTTTCTCTCATCTTACCACCTCTAAGGTCGGTGCAGATCTAATATATTTCAAACACATTCTAAAAGTTATATAAATGCTGAAATTTTGACCCAATACCCCAAAATCACTTTACTTTGCAGCGGTGTATGCGAAATTTACCTGAGGAACCAATGAAAAAATTAAAAATTTTGGAAACATTCGTTAATTGAAAAACGAAAAGTCGCGTCAAAGTAAAAAGATTTGAAGAAAAAAGTAATTATGCTTTCAAAATATAGCACTCGTGAAAATTTCACCGTTTTTATACTTTGTTGCATCAGTTTTGTTTCTTATGTGGACCGCACATCCACTTTTCAAATATCGGATATAATTCGTCAACACTTGAGTGCTGCTCCTGGTTTTAAGCAGCGGCTGAGTGGTGCATTTATTGTTGGACATATACTGGCAGCGCCTATATTCGGCTATTTGGGTGATCGACGTTCACGCAAAACGATAATATTCGTATGCGTTTTCCTTTGGGCAAGTCTCTTGTTAGCGAGTGCTTTTATACAACACGAAACTTCGATATTTTTACTGGCACGTGTGATGATTGGCATATTTCAATCAGGATTTATTGTTGTTTCGCCCAGTGTACTAATGGACACAGTAAGAGACGATGCACTTAGCCATGCATACACCTATTACAATCTAACGGCTATACTTGGCGTTTTATTTGGAGGTCTACTCAAAGAAATGGTGATGAAACATATTGGTCAGTGGTGGCATTGTTTTTACATCCTATCTACATTAGCTTATATATCTGGATTTTTGCTTTTATTTGGAGTTGAACCGGAGCGTGGTTATAAGGATGTTGAAGAAATATTTGGCAAAGGAAGAACACTGAAGGCCACTTCGTATAAAGAGGACCTAAAACGTATATTTCGAAGCAAAACATATTTATTGTTCTCTTCGGCATTGACATGCACCTACTTCTTTGCTGGCATTTTCGACTGGTATGGAACGGAATTGCTGGTGCTCGGCAATGAAATCATTGTAGAACGTGAGAAAAGGGAACGCAAAATGAATGTATCCACCGTATTTTCATCAATGTTTCTACTTTCGGGATTAATTGGCATAACGCTTGGAACTTATTGGTCAAGATTAATGCGAAGCGTAATTTTCAATATCGACCCCATGATATGTGGTTTGGGAGTCTTATTGTCTGTTCCATATATAGTCGTAGCAATTTTAACGTGTCATGTACGAACGGGGGAATCACTATATTATATGTTCCTTGGACTAATGTCATTTAATTTGGTATGGGCACTATCAATGGGCACACTGCAATCATGTGTGATACCCCCTCGTAGGTGTTCAGTTCGGGCATGGCAGGTGTCTACATCAGCTTTGTTTGGTGACTTCGTTGGGCCCTTCGTTGTAATGCTGCTGCGTACAATGTTTTATAAAATGTATAAGATAAAAACACTTACGATTGAACTCGATGCGGAAGTGACCGAAAAAGATAGTGCAGCGTTCCTTACGTTGCGGTACAGCCTTTACTGTGCACTTTCTGTTAATTCTTTGGGTAGCATACTTTTCCTTATGGACGCATTTTTTCTTGTCGATGATAAGAAAAAAGTTAGAGAAGAGATTAAAGAGATAGTGCATAAGGAAATTGAAGCAGAAGAAGAGGAGGCACAAAATCCTACCCAAAATGTTAAAACTATTGCTAAAAAGTAAAAACTTGTAGCATTTAAAAATAAAATCCAAATCAAAATATGTGTTCATATGGCCTTCGAATTTTGTTTTTTATTTTATTCTTTTAAGGAAATAGAATACTTCTCATGGTACAATTACTTTCTAATAATCACCCTTATCATGTAATTCCATTTCGAATCAAACTCAATCGAATCGAGATTTTGTTATCATATATTTTGACATCCAGGATCGAAATCGAAAATTTTATCAATCAGAATCAAATTAGATGATATCGATACCTTAGAGCGCTATAGTCCTATCTCCACTTTTTGCGATTTTGAGATTTTTGCAGTAATGGCATCATTGTGGGCTTCTTTACCGTGTGGAAAACTGTGTGATGTCAAAATACCACTAAAACACCAAAATATTCGAAAATTAAAAAAAAATCCTATCTCCAAACTGTAATTTTTTCAAGAGCGCTACTGTCCACTGAATATTCAAGTAAGTCACATTTTTAAAAAAAATTCTTCGTTTTTTCGTGTTTTCTACGCGTTTTATGACTTTTTACGACATTTTAGTGGAAAAAATTCCAAAAATGTACTAAATACGTCGTTTATTTCAATAGTAGTGGAATTCTATATAAGGGCAAAAGTAATGACATACTATAAATATGCTGGGATTTCGTTAAAAATTAATAAAATTGGTTAGAAACATTAAATTATGTTAAAATATACTATAGGTAAAAATATTGCATATATCGTTATATCAAAGTAGCAGCCAATCCTAAATAGCCACTGTTTGAAATCTTCTTTTTGCATTTTCCAACAATTGGAAAAATGGAGATAGGACTATAGCGCTCTAAAGTATCGATATGTATGATTATTTATCGATTGTCGTAAAATTTTAATATTTACCGTAATAAAATTTCTGTACGACTGGGCAAATTAGACTATGGGGGTTATCGTGAATCAAGACTCCCGGGGAATTTTCTTAAACAGCAATAGAGAATGCACGGCAGTCCGAGAAAATTCCCCGGGAATCTTGATTCACGATAACCCCCTATATGAAGTCGACCACCTATTGGGGGTTATCATGAATAAAGATTCCCCGGGAATTTTCTTAAACTGCAATAGAGAATGCACTGCAGTCTGAGAAAATTCCCCGGGAATCTTGATTCACGATAACCCCCATTATGTTCGCAAAAAGAGTACAACTCTGAAGTTCATTCTACTACGTACAGAGATAATTTCGAAAAGGTCACAACTCTACACAGTGTTCTTGAAGAAAAGGATTATAACAAGAGAATCCCGACAAAAACTAAAAATGGGGGGTGATTCTAGAGGCTTTTGAGATCATATTCCCACGGGCCAGAATACTATAAACAATAACCGTTTTACGTAAAAACACCGTCAAATCTAACTTTTTTTGAAATTTCTTCAGTATTCACGTATTCTTTCGGCTTCAATATCTCGAAAAAGAAGCGATATCGAATAATTTTATTAAATTTTTTAGACTTATTTTGGGTCGTTCAATATGAAATCAAGGGGATTCTTTGATTTCCGTGGCCCCTCGATTTGACGATGTTTTCTTATAAATCGACAAAAAATAAGTCGAAAATATTAGATAAAATTTTTCCATATCTCGCTTCGTTCTCGAGATATCAAGGCTTAAAGAATACGAGAAAATTGAAGGAATGTTAAATCTCTCGAAAACGAAGGGAGTTATCGATAAATTTTATTTAATATTATCAACTACTTTTAGGTCGTTTTATGTGATAACAGTCAAATCTAACATTTCTTAAAATTTCTACAATATTCTCGTACTCTTTAATCTCGAGATCGAAGCGAGAAATGGAAAAATTTTATCTAATATTTTCGACTTATTTTGTGTCAATTTATAAGAAAACATCGTCAAATCAAGGGGCCACGGAAATCGAAGTCGTGCCGAAATCGATTAGTGCATTTTTTTTCATGTGCTATTCGTCCATAAACTGTTTGGCAAATAAAGTACGAAAGAAGTTACAGTATTGCGTTATTTAATTATTAAGCTAAGAACTATACATATAAGTTCATTTGGTATTCATCTTTATTTATGCATCACCACGATGGCTGCTCATTGGGTTTACGTTCACGACCATACAGTGCGCTTTTATCGCGGAATCTTGTCATGCGTTCGGTTTCCTTTTTATCCAAAAAATGACCAATACCCAATCCAATCAGCGGTAGTACTCCCAAAACGTATGTTTTGTTGATTCCAAGCACCATTTTGTTTGTATAGATTTGCAATTACTGCCTCAGAAGTTCTTCGCTCTTAGCTTTTTCTTTGACTTGGCGTTTCCAAGCACGTGTATGTGACCAATCGGCGTATATAGTGCTTACTGTAAAGGTTGGAAATATAACAACAACTGCGTACCTCTTCACCAAGTTACTGACGACTCCCATGAAGCTGTGGAAAAGAAAATTAAAAAGTTACGTAAGTATTTACAATTGATATTCAATGTGGTTGCTTAGCTTCACATTTATTTTTTTATTTCATTAAGTATCCACGCACGATAAATCAGGTTAAATATTCATTG
Organism: Calliopum simillimum; assembly: GCA_951812925.1. Taxonomy (NCBI): domain Eukaryota; kingdom Metazoa; phylum Arthropoda; class Insecta; order Diptera; family Lauxaniidae; genus Calliopum; species Calliopum simillimum. The sequence goes on from OX638372.1 coordinate 10,083,332, forward strand.
ATTTCACAATATTATTTGCTATTTTTTATAACATTCTTTTTACAAAAAACAAAAAATAAATTGATTTTGCTTACTTTCGAAGAAAAATTTGCGTGATTTATTTGAAGAAACGTCAAAATTTTTACAATAAAATAGCTACGTTCGATAACAATGCAAATATTTTGATTAAATAAAAACGTAGAAAGCGAACGAAACATCTGATAGTATGGTTAATACGTTCGTTATTTCATGTAATTCGTTTACTTCATTTTTAGGCCAAGAATGACTGATAGAAAAAAAGGGAATATTCATCCATCAAAACGAACAAAAGAGGACAAGAAGGTGTGGGTTAGTGCTGGCTTACGCGGACAGTGCTATATAAACACGATTCAGACAAGGTAGTTGGCCAACTATTTCTGCCATGTGAACCTCGATATTACCTCATCAATTTACAAAAATGTACCCAAAACGGTCACTTTGAAAGCCCGAAGATACCTCTGTTCATGTCCAAAATACATTTTCGCATTTAACCATCAATTGGTGCAATAAAATTATTTTACAAAAGTGTCTAAGACGGTTACATTGACGGTGAGATGTACCTCTGGTCTTGTCTAAAATATATTTGCGACCTTTCCCCATTGATTGCTGCAGTAATGTTTTTACAAAAATGGGCCCAAAACGTTCACCTTGAGGGCTCGGAGATTCTCTGATCACATCCAAAATAACATTTGCGACCTTTCTCCATCGACTGGTGCAATATCTTTTTTTTTTTTTAAATGAACGCGGTTATTTGACTTAATACCATCAATTCCATACAATTAAGTAAACTTTTCGTGAAAACAGAGATCAATTTTATTCATTTTTGAAAAATGTCAACCAATTCATACTATGGCATTACTTTGCTACGTTTTAGATGTAACTCAATTGTAAAATAAACGAACCATATATTAAATTCAAATAGTTAATGATTCGGGATGACCATCACCTTACTCTTTCCGCTCTTTCCATTTTCACAACAAACACGAAATTTTGCAAAAATCACAGAATTACAACAATCATGCAAAGTATCAAATGTGTGCTGTAGTTCAAGGAATTCAGTTTTCTACCGCATATTTGCTTCCCGTTGCTTTGCACAAACAATCGATGTTAGCTCGCTGTGGTTGCATATTCGCTACTAAAATAATGTTCAAACACATTCTATGAAAAAAATTTATTTCTAAGTTTTTTGGTATTTTATGACACATTGTTTTGATCTTTCACAGCTGTATGTAATCAAATTATTATTATATTTATTGCTTTTTAGCCAAATTGCGCAATGCCTTTTGGCGCGTCGCTAAAAGTTTCTTCAAAACCATTTTTCCTGTATATTGCTCTCCCATAACGCATGAGAATACCCGTATGGACAATTGCATTATTGCATGAGGCCAATAACCCGCTGTTTGACCACTAATCCCCAAAGTACTTAAAGCAGATTCTACATAGGTTTTAGGTGATGGCGCAAACAAGCTTGGTTTGCGTATTTTCGTCATATTGGTTGCAACAAATCCAGGCTGTACACTCTGCACTATAATGCCTTGAGATTCATATTCGGTATGAAGATTAGCGCTGAATTTGTTCACAAAAGCCTAGAAAATAACGAAATAACTTTTAAGAAAATGGTTTTTACTTTTTTTTATCAAACAACCAACCTTTGTCGAGCTGTACACTGTCATTAAGGGATTTGGTATTACTCCAGATGTAGACGAAATATTGATGATGACACCTTTCTTCTTTTCAACCATAATGGGAAGAACTAGCTGACACATATGGGTTACGGAATGTATGTTTGCGGAGACAATATCACGCAAGAATGTTGGATTTTTATCATTAATCTCAATGAAAAATTCAGGATATGGAAAACTAATGCCAACATTGTTCACCAGTACGCCGATATCGATACCCTCAATATTTTTTTTAATTTTATCATATATTTCAGGACCACCAGTAAAGTCGACATCGATGACTTTGGTTTGAACTTTATACGTATCACCTAAAAGAAAAAAAAAAAAAAAATGCATTAATATAAGTAGAACTTGTATAGTCAAAGTATTTTATGGAGATATATCACATTTATAAGCTACATAAAAGATCATCATCATTTGCTATAGTTCTAGAAAAGAAAGTGCTTAAAATTCTGAATAAAATTTCTCAAAGAACATTTAAGGTGTATTACTGTATAGAAAAATCGTACTCTATTTTGATGAAATGTTTGTAAAATGCTAGAGATACTGACGCTAATATGTTCTATTTGAGAGTTTACTTAGTCAGAAAAGCGTTTGGAAGGGTAGGATTTTTGTTTCTAAGCTCCTGCCTTGGCATTATTGAAATGGAAGCGAAACTCAAATGTTACAAGCGATTTCGTAAGGTACGGAGTATCATCTTATTTAGAATACTAGAGTTCGATCTATGGCCGAGAGCCTACCCTTTGAATTTGTCTTTTAAGATACTAAGCAACTTTAAACTTAAGCAATCAATTAATAAAAATGTCTGCATATTTTCATTTTAAAGACGTGGCACTACTCCTTCCTTGAGAGTGCAATAAAACACAAAAAATTTTTATATTCCTTCATTGGGGTTAAGCCTATCTCTATAACAAATTTCATAGAAATCGATGAAACAGTTTAGTCATGATAGTTTTTTTTTTATTTAGGGGTGTGGCATCGCCCATTTAAAAATACAAGAGTCGTATTGTCGTCCTTTAGTATTTAACCTATCTCTATAACAAACTTCATAAAATCGATGAATTGGATTAGTCGAGAGCATTTTTACAATGTAGGAGCGTGACACCGCCCACTTTTAAAAAGAAAATTTTGTACATTGCTATTTCTAACGACTTTTCCAACAAAAACAGAAACAGGGATTGAACCGATTTCAATTGCATATTTGTATAATGATTATATGTGTAACAATATTTGCCGTAAACGCCACTTCCTTGAAAAAGCAAAAGCAGATAGCTTGTGCTCGTCTCTACACAAGTTATGTGCTTTTGCTGTTTCAACGAAGTGGCGTTTACGGCAAAATAATACTCAGCCGACGATATGATATGTCAATTTTTAAAAATTTTTAAGAAAACGGAATTAAAAGCTTATTTGAAGAAAAAAATCATACAAAAGCTGTCATATCCTATTCTCTCATATATTTTATCTCGGAAACTGGAAGGTGTAGTGATATACGATTTTGTCAGCTCGTGGATCTCACTGAGAACTGCATATATAAAGAAAAAAACCTTTTACGAAAAATACGGGTATATCATATTTTGACATCTTTATGCATATTGGGGGTTATCGTAAATCAATATTATTTCAAACTGCAACGAATTTACCGGGAATTTATTTACGACAACCCACATATATGTAGATGTGAACGTGATTTTGTCACAATTCTCGTACTTTCTTCATTATAGGACTTACCAATATCCTTGGCAACAGTTTCCAATTTGGGCAAAGATCGACTAATAAGCACCAAATTTAGTCCTTCCTTGGCAAGCTGGAACAATAAAATTCATTTTTTTTTTTTAATATAACTATTGATAGTAGGTAAAATTAAGAATAATTTTTTGGACTAAGTAATTCCTTAAAATGTAGCTGGACTTAGCCACATTTATATTTGAGCGGAGATATGTATGTATGTAATCGTTGCAGATTTGTTGAATTTTACCATGAGGGACACCTAATTATAACAAATTTTAATTTTTACAAGTATCGCCCAGAGGAGGAAACTCAAAAACAAAAAATTATATAATTTTGGTACTTTTTGGGCACTATTGGTTAATTTTTTTTACTATGTACGAGTAATTGGTACAAAATAGAAAAACTCTTATCATTCCTGGTACGATGTAAACCCTTGTGCCGCATCTAGATTCCAATGGATTAATATGGATAAAGAAAGTGTCCATTTGAATCTATTTGGATCCATACAAGCCAGACCACGAAACCTCTGGATTGAATACCTATCCATTTTAATCTATTTGAATCTAAGGGCTAGTTTACATAGACATTCATAATCAAAATAATCATATATTTGTTGATTATTTTAATCATGAAATGAATGAGCAAACGATGCCACTTCACGAAATCAAACAGAGTTGTGTTGTAAAATATTTCACAAAAACAGAGTTGTGTTGTAAAATGTTCCACAATTTGTTCCTTTTGGGAGTAAAATAATACAGTTTTCGTGAAGAATACTACGAGATGGATGAAATAAGTGGTTAGTAGCAATCTTTAAATCAGTACCATCAAAATTTGAGAGACCAAACAAAATTAACTCACAGTTTGACACAAAAAATATTAAAATAAATAGCATTAAAAAAGTAGTAAAATAATACTAGTAATCTAAAGTTACATGAATGTGAACAAAATATGTATAGTTTTAAACATGAATCAACAAAATTTATGATTATTTTGATTATGAATGTCTATGTAAACTAGCCCTAATGGATTGTATGGATTGAAATGGATTTAAAAAATAAAAAATCAACTTATTATGCGAGCAATGTTTTCACTTTAAACATGGCATTTACTTGATGTTTATAAAGTGCAGTAACAAAAAAGGTTTACATACAGTTAACCTAAATAATTGCAGTTGGATTAAAATGGATTAGACTGGATTGACATTGATCGCGCTTTTCTTCTAAGTGCATACTTGGATTGAAAAGGACTCAAATGGATTGGAGTTGGACTTTATTTCCAGTGAGAAATAACGCAATCCCAGGAACCCACGATATTGTTCAAGCCCAATATTATCTCCTTGATGATCACAAATCAACAAAGTCCAGTGGATTTGACTGGATTGACGTCGATCGCGTTTTTTTCCAAGTGCTACTTGGATTGAAAAGTACTCAAATGGATTGTAATTTTAATTTAATTCATCGCGGGGTGCGATTGGATCTTGTAATATTTCCCGTCGCATTTATCGCGTACATCTGGTACACAATTCTGGATCGAAATCTGGATCCAGAAAGAATGATAGACGGCGTCTATTTGAAACCATTCCAATCTTTCTTAACAATCTATGTTCCTTGGATTTAAATAGATTGATTTAACTTTAAATTCAAATATATCCGAGAAATCTGGTACACAATTCTGGATCAAAACCGGGATCAAGAAAGATTGATAGACTGCGTCTATTTGAAACCATTCCAATCTTTCGCAACAATCCATATTCCCTGGATTTAAATGGATTAATCCGATTTTTAGTCCAAATCTATCCGAGTATTCTGGTACACAATTCTGGATCAAAATGGATTGTTAAAATTTAATCCATTTCAATCCAGACGCAGCACAAGGAAAGCGAAACGTAAAAAAACTAACCTTAAATCACTGATTTGCGTTTTATCTTTCTCTTTGAGCTTCCTCATATTTTCAGCGCTGTTTGATAGCGTATTTTGTTATAAATATTGAAAAATTTTAAATTAATTTTACTTGGCTTAAAGGCAACGTATTAAAATAATTTTAACCTTATGCAAATCAACACACAGATAACTTTCTAATGGTATATGACTCAAAGTCATACACTATTTCTAACATAATAAAAAAGGGTGACAAATTTTTGTCCCGCATATTTTATAGATATATTAAATTAACGTTTTTAGCATATTATTTGACATAAGATTTTAACATGCGAAAAGTGAAATGAAATTCTGTTTTTAGATTTAGCGTTGGTTCTAGTAGCTAGATCTAGAAAATTTATAATTGGATGAAATTTTAATTTAACATTAATATATGATTTTGCCTTGCTTTAGGAAGTTAATATAACAAAACAAAGTTCAATGTTTTGAGTCTTGAAAATAAATACATTGCCTACGATGGGGGAAAATTCTCTTTATTTAGTTAACATTAGTTCAACAAAAATACACAAGTCATTGTTACATTCATTTTTTAAATGTTTATTAAGCGCTGGATAAGTAAATTTGTTTTTGCACTTGAGAAAAAACCGCTGATGAAAACAAAAAAATGCATTGCAATGCATTTATTAAACAATTTATTTAAAAAACCAAATCAAACAATTTTTAAATAAATATTTAAGCGTTAATTGCTTGCACTTTGATCACAAACTATACAAATTAACTTTTTATATTGTAGGTATGATCATTTTGGAGAAAAAACTTTTTTTCTTAATCACAAAAACAGTACCTATACGAGTAAAAATTGCTCTAAAAAAAGACCATTTTCCGTAACTTTGGTACGTGATCAACTTAATTCGGCCAAATTTTTTCTCTTATAGCCTTTGATGTACATATATGTATTCTCAAAGGCTTTAATTTAATAATAAAAATTGCATTTCGGGGAAGTCGAAACGGAGAAACTGGGTCTCACTAGAAGAATATGACCTCAGAGGTCCAAAGGTCATGAGGTAACTAATTAAGATCCTTACATCGCTATGTAATTTTTAAACATCGGATATCACCTGCCGAAGTTATGGAAAAAAGACAATTTTGGCTGTTTTTGGAGTGGTGAAAAAAAAAATATTTTTTGTTTCCTACATTTTCTCAAGGTAAACCCAAAGTAATTACTCAAAGAATACCTATTTTCCATCAAAATCTTCAATTTTGAGACGACGATTTTGCTCATTTTCAATCCCTCGAGCTAACTTTTACGGCAAAGCCACTGTACCAAATTTCACCGAATTATCTTGGTTAGTTTTTCTGTAAAAAATATTTCCACAGATAGACAGACAGACACCCAGCCAGACAGACGGACATGGCTATAGCGACTCAGGAGGTGGCGCTGATCAAGAATATGTGTATATACTTTTCTGCATCTGCCACGTCTTCTTCTCTGCGTTACAAACGGTAGAACAAAGTGAATATACCCTGGGTGTAGGGTATAAAAACGACACTTTTAGTTCAATATATGTACTTAAGAATTCATATTAACGCAATTTTACAGAAACCGTTTGATATTTCATTTATCCGAAGCAATTTACATATTTGAAACCTTTCTTCGTAATAAATATTCAATAACTGAACTCGAGGTTGAAGCTTTATTCTATGCACGTTTTTCTTTTTCTGTCTGAATGAAAAAATAAAAAAAAACATTCCAAATAATGCTTTACGTAGTGATAGAAAAAAGCAGAGAGTAGCATGCGTTTTTATGAGGATATGTATTTTGTACACACAATAATATAACAGGGTGCTCGCCAGAAAAACCTCTGTTATTGAACAAACTTAGAAAAATAATAGTTTCTACCTTTCCTTTCTTTATTAAATGCTATATGAGAAAATTTTTAGACTTCTTAATTATTATACTACCAATATTCAGCTGCAGAGCTATGTATGTATATATATTTATTAGCAATCGAACTAACTTTTCTTGTAAATATATTTATCTTCTCTCGAGATCCTTAATGTAGTCATCTAAGTCCTTCAGTAAAATATCAGTTTCAAAAATTAATTTTGCTGCCCCCTAAAAGTCCATTTTCCGTCCGGAAGGTTTCGCCCTTTGCCCCCATAGCTAGGCCACTGCATAGAGCCTACAAAAAACTCATTCATCGTGAATAGTGACTAGCTAGTGACTTCAATTATCTCGATATGTGTATTAGACCGGAGCGTTTTGGACGAATGTTTAAAATTCGTCGCGGATCCGGCAGAATTGTAAAGTCAAACTATCGACATGAAGATTGCCGCCATCCTAGCTCTGAGAGATGACGGGAAGAGGTGCCGATATATTTTTGAAGGTTGAAAAACGTGGTTCAAAAATGCATGCTCATCGGTCCGAAATGAATCAATTCTCAGCTTCGTAGTAGGTCGAAAATTGAAATCCAAGACATGGATTCTTATGTTTTGTTAAGTTTAATTGAATTAATTAATATACGAATGAAAAGAAATAAGAAGCAGTTTTCTTTAAGAATCGAGTGCTGTAGAAAAATAGTGGGTTGCTTACGCAACATTCATGAAAAACGAATTTTTAATATTAAAAAATATCACGAAATCGGCCGAAAATATCACCGTTCGGACGGTTTTTTTTTCGGTGGCTCCTAGTAAAATTTTTTTAGAATATTTTTGGAGAATTTTTAAACCTATTATAAACAAGTTTTTGGAAAAAGGAGTCAAAAAGACCCTTAAAAACGCGACATAATGGGTTAAGATAATCTAAAATATTCTGCCGTCCTAAGAAAGAATGCCGTAACTCCAATAAATTTTTATTTCTGTAAAATGAGTTTTTGTTTTTCTTACTGTTTCGTTTCCTCAACGGTTTCAGCTTTAAGGAAAACTGGTTTTTATTCCTCATTCCTAGAGTATTTTTCACGTTCTACATAATGGCAATAGTAGAAATAGCCAATTTCGTAAATTTCAGTCGAAAATGGAGTTATGGTAATATGTTTTGCATCGCACTACTTCTGACGAAGCTGATACAAATCAAAAATGCCGTAAAGGCAACTTTTGATTAAATTTACTGTGAAGAAAGAGTAAATCCGAAGAAACACTCTTGTCTTTTGGTGACCAAGACCAATACCAATTTTGTGTCTACTAGTTTTTTCTTCCTGGCAAGCTCTTTTCCGTTGTTCTGCAGTGTCTTTGTAATATTTCCGCTTACGCACAGTTCCTTTTTTTGTAAGAGGGATTTGATCTGATTCGTTGTCCGCCATGTGGGTTTGAATTTCCTTAAGTTGTGAATTCCAACTTAAATCACAGATTAATTGAATCGGTCATTTTTAAAAGGGGATATGTGTCGGTTGACAGAGAATTATTCTTTTGCCTTTTTGTCATTGTGGCGATGGCACTGGTTGGTTTATCTATTTTCCAAGTACGCAGATTACTGCTTATTATTATTGTTAGTTAATCCCCATCACTAAAATCGCACTGAAATAAGATTTACCAAACTTATGAGGACTTTTCTTAAATTTTTTATAAGTTTCAATTTAGTCACATATCCCCTTTTAAAAATGACAAATTCAATCAATCTGAGCTGCTACAATTTTCCTCTGTGGAACCATACTCTAAAATAGATCCTAGAGAAATTTTTACTGACTGACTTGTCCAGAGGCCATAATCGAAACTTCCTACGCGCACAATATGTGTCATAAAGAAAATTTGTTTGTTTTTAAAATGATTTAGGGAAACGAAATGATTTTAAAAATGTATGATACTACATACATTTTTATGGAGTTGCGGTGTTTTTGCTTAGCATGTGGAGATACGGTATTCTTAAATTGTAAAATGTGCACGGCTGGGAGTTACGACAAAAGTCGTAGTTGATTTTATAGGGAAAATAAAGGTATAATGCAACCTGTTCTTGTGGGTTGACAGACAGAACCGTGATGACCCAAAAAACGCCATAAACTCATTTTTTTTGAAAATTGGAGTTATCGCATTCTTGCTTAGGACGGCAGTATTGTTCCATGCTTGATTTTACATTAATGATACTCGTGAAATTCCGATTTTCGTCTGCTTGATCTTTACTTTACTTTTTTATACGTATTTAAGTGTATCTTTCATTAGACACTGCACGGTAGCCCAATTGAAATTTTAGCGTAAATTTCGATTACAAAAATGTGTTTTTTAATTGCATGATAGTTTTGCATGTCCCTAACATGAATTTACTAAAGCTGTACAAGCTGTTTTGATGAAGTTTGGTCGGTAGTTGGCGAAAATAAATAATAGTAATTTGTTGAGTTATTTTAAAAAGAATTGTAGCAATCGTTTTTTTATTTATTATTTGAAGAAAATTTATTTAATCTGTCTGAAAATTTTCTTAACTTTACATAGAAACTTTGTACAAATAGCATTAATAAATTTCGTGTTGATATTTAACTTTTTCATCAAAGCGTTAAAGTTACAATATAATTATAGTCTATTGATTTTAAAAGGAACTAAGCCGTTTACGGTTTTTATTACAGACATCGGTAAATGGGTCATTTAAGAAGAAAAAACCGTGGTTTGCTATTTAATTAGTGGGTGAAAATCGAAGAGGGTGAGAGGAGAATAAACTCTTTACAGTTTTTTCAATATATCTAGTGAACAAATTTCGATATTTTAAAAAAAAAAAATTTTAGAGAATTAAACTTGCCATCGAAATTAAAAAATTATTTTAAATATTTAAAAATAAATTGCTTATGCTAAAAATGTTGAAAACAAAAAAAAAAAAAACCAAAAATTTCGAATTCTTGTGATTTTTTTTTTTCAATCTTTTGCCTCTAACTTTTGTATGGTCAGAGATAGGTAAAAACATAGCGAAATATAAAAAAAGCAAATAAAATTTCTTTCAAAATGCTATATTAAAGAATTTTTTAGGTTAAAAATATGGCCACTCGAACATGTGATCGGAAAAACTGTTTTACTCAACACCAAGGTGTCTTACGAAAAAAGTGCATTAGACAAAAATTATTTAGAATCGTCCAAAAAATACATATGATTTTTTTCAGAATTTTTGGGGACATTTTATAATTTTTCAAAAATTGATAAAAAAAAATAAAAAAAGTTCCAAAAAATTCTGACAAAAAATTCAAATGTATTTCCTGTACAGTTCTAAGAATTTTTTACCTTATATACTTTTCTCGTTAGATGTCAGATGTCTTGGTTTTGAGTAAAAACCGTTTAATCGACCGCATAAACAAAATTTCCATGTTCGAGTGGTCAATTTTTGATGCAAGAAATTTTTTAATAAATCATTTTAAAGAAAATTTTATCTTCTTTTGTTATATTTGGCTATCTCTGACCATAAAAAAGTTAGAGGCAAAAGAGTAAAAAAAACACCCATTCGAAAAGTTCATTGAAAAGTTCATCGAAAAGATGTATAATTCTCGATGCCTGTGATGAAAAATTGGATGTTTTATATGCATTGTAGAGAAATAGGATGTTTCTAACGAAATAAATAAGAGGCATCGAAATCCCCCAGTTTTCGTCAAAAATTTGTAAAATATTCTTCTTTTCGACATAATGAATAAAAAGTCCTCCAAAATACACTTTTTTCACATTAGAACGTACGCGTAGTAAACTTTCTATTTATTTGCACTGTTATTGAACATTGATTTATGTGCGCAGAATAAATACAAAGTTCATGGATAAATCAATATTAGAAATGCACTTTTGTGTAACATACCGCTTTTGCATAGGACAATCCAATTCCATCGGTTGCTCCAGTAACAACTGTAAAATGAAATAAAATAGTTGTCACCAAATGGCTTATCAATTCTTATCAAAAAAAAGCACATAAATTACACATTTTTATCTTTCAAAAGCGAAAAAATGAAGTAATCGATTTGTGACCTCCATATCAAAGTGCAAATGACGACTCACCGGCCCACGAGCCCATGCTTTTGAAATTAATTTTGGTGCCGAAAAATTTCGGTCCAATAATATTCAAATACAGCCATGGCAGCACCCGTCGTACGATTTGGAAGCCCACTATTGAAATCGCAATGCTGCCTAAAATTCTTGATTCTCTGGAATCGAAATCCATTGTAAAAAGTGCAGAATTGTCGAGGTGTTTAAAAATGCAGCGTAATTTCTTAATTTTTTTTTAATATTTTTAGTTGACGTTCTATCCGTTGGTTTGCCCGATTTTGCTCCGGTTTATTTTTTATCGCACGTTTCCCGGCCTGAGTTGCTAACGAACTGAAAATGTGTCGTTTAACAAAAAATTATTCTCGCTACTTTTACAATTAAAAAAAAATTTTTTGTTTATTTTTTTTGTTTAATTTTTTTTCGATTAGAATTTAAATTCAACGCGTATCTTCAAGAACAGTTGAAAACAAAAACTCATTCGCTTGCTTTTTTTTTTTTTTTTTGTTTTGCTGCATGTGTGTATCTATGTCGTTGATTCGTTCTCCCTAAATTCCCGTTGTCACGATTACACAACAACAACAACGCATAGTTATTTCCATATAGCACACATTGCAAGGAGGAGGGTAGGGCGCTTTTCATTTATTTTGCCGAGCGTCAACCCCGTACATTGGCACAGTGACACAATAGTGTTTAATGGAAGACAAAAACAAAAATAAATAATAGTTAGGGTGTTATCTTTGGCTTGGTCAAAAATGAAATACCCTACAATGCAGCAATTTGAAAAAGTTACTTACAAGGAAGATACCACGCCCTCTTGTTCGAAATCACTTAGTTAGAGTTAGAAATTTGGTTGCATTAACTCAATACAGCATATTAAAAATGTTGCTTGTATAGAAGGTGCAGCGCTCTATTGTCTTAGTTCGTATAGTTTTTGCTCAGAGCATTTACTAACTACAATATTTTTAATAACTATGCGAGATTCTGTAACATGACTATCAAATAAGGATTGAACTTATTTATTTTGAAAATTTTGTTTCTGTTTCGATCATTAGTATCTGAGTGAAATTTTGGTTGGATTATCTCTTAAAACACTTGCGGTATAACATTTTGAAACTTATGTTATATGGAAGGTACCCCGCTCTCTTTTCCGAATTTACCCAGTTTTTGCCAAGAGCTTGCACTTACTATCCGTGGTATTTATGTCTCTTAAAATTGCGATAGGTGGTAGGCGTGTCCGTTGACCGATTTTTCTCACTTTCAATCCCTTGAGCTAACTTTTACGACGGCGCACACTGGTTCAAAATCCTTAAAAGCTGGCCAAAAGTCGAAATCATCATATTTTCGAGACGAAATTTTTTACCCAGGAGTTTTTGGGGTCACTGATTACGAATCTGATATTAGATTTTTAAAAAACAAAATGGCGGAATCGAAATGGCAAAAAACAACACTTGCATAACTTTTATATCTTATTTAAAAATGTATTTCAAAACTTTAACTTTGACAGAGTTGTGTGCAATGGTTAATTGATCTACATAAAAATGGATTTTAGATTCCTTTATCATGTATAATAATATAAAAACTTTATCATTTCAGGCAAGCAGCACATATTGATGCTTTGCTAGTAAAATGATTTAAATTTTTCTATGGGCGCCTCAGAAAGGTTTGTGTCAAACAAAAAAGGTTAAAAAAGGCACCTAAATTTTTTTATATGTGTTAGAAAAGGTTTCAACCTTCTTAAATCAAAAAAATAAAAAATCTTGGCGGTACCACGCGGTATAAATTATTTCTAGGCTTTTTTCATAACCTATAGAAGATAGAAGATATTCAATAGAAACCGGTTTTTTGGCATTTTAAGGGTTATTTTTTACAGTATATAGAAAATTAAATTATCTTTCAAACGGCATTTTAATTTTGTTTGTACAACTTCCCATTGAAGAGTTATTGCAATTTAAAAAGTAAGATATTTTAATATGAACTCATAGGTAGTATTTCATATCATAACTGTTAACAACTTTTAAAATTGGGTTATCTCCTAAACTAGAAGTCGTACGCAAATACTTTTAACGTATTTTCGTAGGAAATTTCCTGTGCTACAAAATTGGAGACCAACATTTTTCTGTAAAAGTTAGCATTAGCAAGATATTTGCAAAAAACTGATTTTAGCAACCTTTGAGCCCGAATAACTTTTTATGCGTACACGACTTTGCAATGGACTTTTCACAGTTTGTGTATCATGCATAAATAAAAACAATTCCGATGAAAAATTTCCACAGGGAATTTTTTCGCACAGAAGCTCTTTTTTCGTCTTATTTTCCTGGGCTATTAATAACACTGGAATTTTTTTTTTTTTGCGCTGAAAATACAAATTTTATATAGAAAACTTTTTTCTTTGGCTATCTAGCGCAAAATAAAAAATTTACGAAAATAGTACATACAAAATATTTTAGTTCTGCATCAAAAGTTTTTGGATACTTGCTTCCTGTCCCAGGATATTGATTTTAGAAATTGTGACAAATTTAAAATTTCAAGAATGCAGCCCGTTAAACGTAGAGCCTTAAAATATGCTACGTTTTTGTGAAGTTACTTTTGCTACTTCCGGTTACTTTCAAGCGTGGCTTGTATTGGTTAAAATGCAGTTACAAGTTTAATTTAATTCTTGTTTTGTTGTTAGTCTATCAGACCTGTTCCGGAATTCGTGGGGTTACAATTACTTTTAGTTTCGAAAGCTTTTCAATTAAAATGGCGAATCGCATGGATTAGCAAATACATGTTCTTAAAAATCTGCAAAATGCTTAAAATATTCGTTTTTTAACGAATATATCCAAGTGTTTACTTTTTGGCTTTCAAATATGATGTCTAATAATGGGTTCGTGATTGTTGCAGCGTAGTTGTTTATAAATTCCGAAAGAACTTTTGGTGTAGAATCCGAGTCCAAAGTCTTTCAAACTTTTATGTTTTTTCTTATAATTTGATCGACTTTACCACACTGTATATTTTATGTTCAACTCAATTCTTATCGGAGCCGGCTGATATTTCAATTATTCTGCCACTGCTCATATTCTTTCTATTACCAGAGAGTGAGAGATTTTTGCTCTTTTCTTTTAGCGCATGCTCGTACCAATCATTTACTCGTACTCTATGGCTAAACAGTGGGATAAACATTTTACGTTTTATTTTCAACAGTACCTTGTCAACCAATGCATTTAAAATATATAATTTTTCGTTGCATACTTTTACGGGACGTCATAAGACGAAATAATGGGGGTTATGGGGGTTATCGTGAATAAGTATTTCCGGGGAATTTTTCTGACTGGCGTGCATTTTCTATTGCAGTTTGAGAAAAATTCGCCGGGAATATTGATTCACGGTAACCCCCAATATCAAATTTCTATACCAAAAGTAAATAACACTTCAGCATCGCATTTAAGTTCATTTTTTATTTCTGAAAAATACTACAAAAACCTTACAAAGTTATGAAACTACCGACGTATTTTGCAAATCGATTAAAATGCTTTAATATGAATGTAACAAAAACTTTAAAACATTTATAATTATGTTATGTATTTAAGACAATTGCCAAAAACATCTAAGTAATTATTAAATACTGAAATAAGCTTTGCTTAGTATTATGAGGAGTAAAACGTTAATAAACAATGAAATTCATATTAATAACTGCAGGATATATAAATTACGCCGTAAAGTAGCAACAGAAAGCTGTGTTGAGATTCAATTTAAAATTTTTTTGTGTTAGTTTATGCACCGCCAATCAGAGCACATAAGGCACGCTTGTAGTCTCCGGATGTTTCAGACTATAAAAGTGAAAAATTACTCATTACTATAGTAAAAGAAAAGAAATAAAAATATAAAAATATAAGTACCTTTACAGCACTGACAAGAGTTCGATTATATAAACGTTCAAACTCTTGTTTGATGTTACCCAAATCGATTTCTGAGCGACTTACAATGATTCGTATTAGCGTAGTATCATCAGTGCCCATACCATCCATTGCCTTAAATAAGCAATTAGCGAAAAATGCGGGTGGTGATTGAACGCATTCAACTGCAATATTTAAATGAAAATTAGAATATGTATGCATACAATTAAGATTCAGATTACATATAAAAAGAGCAATTATATCTCGGAATATTAAATAATGCTATGCATCTAGCTTAAAACTGACCCTATAAGTTTTAACTTTACCTATGGCCATCATTGCATCCTGCATTTCTCCACTCATCTCATGTTTGATAGCTTGTTCAATAGTTTGTCCGGTCAACTGTTTGTACTCTTCAAAAACTAAACGCAAATGTGCAAAACTACCATGCGCAAGAATGCGATTAAAAACTTCTTCATCAGTACCCAACTTTGCTTCACCAGCAGCGTATAATGCCTCTGCTTGTTCTTTTGCCTTGACGGGATCAATAATTCCTGCCGAATCCCGTACTCCAGTGACTATCAATGTAAGCAGACGACGAAAATGACCTGATGTTTCGCTACACATATGCTCTGCTAGTGGACGATCATATTTGTTCTCATATGCTTCCACAATTTTAGCCATTTCTTCATTGCTTTTGGTGCAAAGTATTTCCACTAGAGCGCTTTCATTGGTGCCAATACCAGACATTGCGTTATTCATTTGCTTACATAAATACTCTACCGGTGGAAGCATCAAAGCTTTAATGACGTCTTCAAATTTCCCACCCAATTCACTCTTTAAATCCTCGATAAGATCACGCCCATAATCGCGTAAAAATTGTTCTCTGATTAGTTGACGTTGAACATTGGAGCGTGCAGTTAAAATATCAATAATAGCTTGCTCATCCGTTCCAAATCCTTTCATGGCAGCGCGTAGCGTAGCACTATCTGCTTCAGCATCGAACGGATTTGCAGGTACAACGGTTGGAATTGGCTGCAAAAAGAAAACTTTATTTACAGTGGCTCAGCTTATTTCGTGCAGTGATTTGTTTTAACTTTAAAACACTGCATCTTTAAAACTAATACAAATATCATCAAATTTTAAATGCAGGCTTAGACGGGCATGTCTCGGGCATGTCTATTGTTTATAATAAGTAAAAAAAAATCCACAAAATTTGATTCCAAGACGCCCAAGGCGGAAAAGACCGATTGAGCAGGTGAAACTGAAGTCAGATGCAATATTAGAAATACGAAGGCATGATACAATTTACAATTGCATATTGCATAACCAAAATCAGTGGGTTTAATTCGTATATCCTCGCGTATGGACAAAAGTGACATTCGCTAAGCAAAGTAAGCATTTTTTCTTAGATTTGTGACACTACTCCATAGTCAGTAAAGCGATCAGTGAATTTGCCGCAACTCCTCCAGCAACACCCACCAACACTACCACCACTAACAAAGGAATCCTAATCCTGTCCTATATTTGCTAAACTTCATCATGCGTTGCTTCTTTTTTCGTATGTTGCGGCGATTTGATTCCAAGGTCTGCGACCCGACAAATTACTGCACGAAATAACTCAAATACTTAGTGCCATTGGTACTTCAACTTTTTAATTGTATTTTACATACAGTATAATCCATTTCGTTCAATATGAAATATTTATCAAGCAAATTTAAAAACAAATTATGATTTAATTAATATGCACAGTAATTTGTTTACGTCAGTAAAAAATTTGACTTCGTACCAGGTATGATATTCGCACTTCTCCAATAGTACTTTTTTTAAAAAAGCCAATAGTACTTTGGGTACTTTTTGTTTTTGCAGCCTTGTGTACATGAAATATAGAAAAGAAAAATTGTGCATAGTAAATTTATTCACTTCACTCGCGCATTATTCGATGAAAAGGACTGTTTATTTCTATTTAAATATATTATTATATAGCAAGTTTCATAAGCAATTTGTTTCTCAAATTACATAAGTCTAACTTCAATTTTATAAAAAATTTAATTATTTACTTGAATAAAGTTGAGGAGTGATTTTTCAAAAGGGCGTAAAACCACTTCCGACATCGAATAAACCTAAGAATGCCATCGGCATTACTATGCTAAAATGCATCCTTTAGTTCAAAATTCATCACAAAAAATGCATTTTTCCAAGATAAAATCGTGATCAAAAGTCGCATTCCGGAACAAAACTGCTTATTTCCATACAATTTCATTGAAATTTTTAAAGTTTGATACAAAATGACGTATTTCGAATGGTCGCCGAAGAAACCCTTAATATTTTTTATATGCCCCAGGCTACATACCATGCCTATAGATAGCAGCTTAGATTTCAAAATAGTGAAATAAGAGTGATTTATAAAAATTTCCTTTTGTTTGGACTTATTTCCAAATGTTTTTTACATTTTGCAATTACTACAAATTTGTTAGAATAAAAATGTTAAAGGGATTAGAATCTTTGATCAACTCACTATAACACTGGAGACATTAAAAAAATAAGTTATTGTAAACAGCCCCTAAAAGCTTTTTCTCATTACTGAAAATTTGTTTAGCATGGTTTTACTCCTTTTTGAAAAATCACTCCTCAGTTCATT
Source organism: Calliopum simillimum (assembly GCA_951812925.1). Classification (NCBI taxonomy): domain Eukaryota; kingdom Metazoa; phylum Arthropoda; class Insecta; order Diptera; family Lauxaniidae; genus Calliopum; species Calliopum simillimum. The sequence goes on from OX638372.1 coordinate 10,101,090, forward strand.
TTCAAAAAAAAAAAAAAAAAAATACTGAAATATTTGATGTCGAAGTTTAGCGAACGTTGCGAATAAATATAAATAAAATACTCGTAAGGGTTAATGAAGCACAAAATCGTGAATCAGAAATCCAAAAAAATCACTTTCGTGAATAGAAAAAATCCTGCACCCAAATCAATAAATGTACAAAGTTATGTTTACTATCTGTGGGCTTTTGACAAAACAACCAACAACAATTTGTTGACTTAATTAAGTCTTTAGCTTGGATCAGAGCTGAGCACGTAGATACCGTCAAACGATTTTGACATCTAGTTTTTATCAAGTTTTATTCAGAAAATGTTCTTCGCACATTTGCAGAACAAATCCCAGTGAAGTATTTTGTGAATTGCAAGTTTACATACTAATTACACAAAAAATTACGAAAGGACTTTTTCTAGGCGAAAGTACTTCAGTACTTTTGTAAAGTCAATAGTACCGAAAAAAGTACGATTCCACTACAAATATCATCCCTGCTTCGCACTAAATTTTGACATTCGCTGTCATTAGGGCCGTTCGAATTTTCAAATTTTGTAGTTTTTAATTTGACGAATTCGAATATGTTTGGCATCACTAATTTTGAATTCACTTTTCAAATTTTTGTTTTGCTTTGTTCGCCGATGAGGTAACATCACAATAACGAATAAATTTTGACTATGCAAATTGAAGCGTCGACGAAAAACAAGGAAACTTATTATTAAAACGTAGTGAAAATATCGTAAATGAAATTTAATTTGCAGAAATAAATTATTCCATCCATTGAAAAGACAACTGGAAATTATTTCAGAAAAAAATTTACCTTTGTATATAGAATTCTTCAGCAGATGCATCTAAAATTACAAATGTATATGCAAATTGGCTAAAAAGTTATTTAGTTATTGAATTAATTTATTTAAGCTTTTTTTCAACCACAACCTTACTCAAAATAATGAAAACAACCCTTATTGTGTAAAAAAAAATCATATTCGTCTTTAATTTCATCATCCAATCAAACCTCGTTTTGAAATGAAAGTATGTATGCATACAGAAAAATGTATTTGCGTTCATACTTCGAAATAACACATCGAATCACTCGTAAAATCAGTGAAAAGTCAAAAATTATTGTTTTTCTTCCAAGTTTTTAACAAATTATTTGAAGAAGCGTTCTCACTAAAACAGAAACTAAAAGGGAAAAAGCCATTTATTTTTCTGGGTTGAGTTAAGCATTTTTGTTGCTTTTCCACACGTTTGTCAGAAGACCAGATAAAGTGGCCACAAGAATACAGCTATTATATATCTTCTAAGCGGTTACTCTTAAGTGTATACTTGATGCTTATTTTCCATAGATCTTGTGATTGCCCATAAAATAGATCTTGTTACTTTTTATCGAATGATTCACAGTTCCTGAGATATTAATCAAAAACAAATTTCTTCAAACACAATTAATAAAATGAAACATATCAATATGTACTTATTCACAGCATTTATATCACAAATGCATAAAATTTTTTAAACTAGCTAATCTTCTAAACTTTGTATGTATATGTATTCTCCTTTAACTCCTAGGAGGAGTATAGGGCCAATATGAGACGTTTACATTTTTTGCGATGACTTTTATCTCTTGCCACGACTTTCCCAATTCTTGTATTTCCTTCTCCAGCGACCTTTTCCAGTTGGTTTTGGGTCTACCACGTCCTTTACTGCCATGTGGATTCCAATCAATTGCCTGGCAAAAAACTTCGCTGTGTGGTTTCCGGAGAGTGTGACCTCGTTTGCTATAGCCTTCTGATGACATTTTTGATATAGCTCGGAATTTCATATAGTGCGAGGCCACCAAACCTTTAGTACACGCCTTAAGCATTTGTTGATGAATACTTGTAGCTTGTTCGTTAGTTGTTCAGTAACAAGCCATGTATCGCACCCATATAACAAAACCGATTTCACATTCGAATCAAAAATGCGCACTCTCGTTTTGGTGGATATAACGGATGAAGACAATATTTTGTTCAGTTGAGCAAACGCGCCTTTTGCTTTTGCTATTCTTGAGTTGATATCATCTTTTGCTCCACCATCCATGGAGATAATGCTGCCAAAGAGGCAAATGTCGTCAGCGTAGTCGAGATCTTCTAGATGTTCGGTAAAGTACCATTGGATACCCCTTTTGGCCTTATTAAGAGCTTTATCTAGGATATCGTCAAGAACAATAAGGAAGAGATATGGTGATAGTAAACACCCCTGCTGTACGCCTGAATTGGTGGTGAATGTCGGTGACAACAACCCGTTGTGTAACACACTGCATTTAAAGCCTTCATATTGTGCACGTACTAAGTTTATGGCCTTTGCGGCAATACCTCTTCGTTGCAGTGAAACCCAGACGTTTCCTCTGGAGACATTGTCGAAGGCAATGCTATAGTCTACGAAGACAAGTTGTCTAATGGTGTTGATTTGATCCACACATGATCGGTTTGGCCAAAATCCTGCTTGTTGCCTTCGGATGGCCGAATCAAGTTTTTCGCGTACCCTGTTTAGAAGCACTGGGTTCCAAACTTTAAGTCGTATGAAAGCTTTACAGGAAAAAAAGTACCCGTTTCGGTGAAAAACCACCACTTTTGAAAATAATTAATATAAAACAATTTTGCAACAAGTCAGAATACGTAGAAAATCCGCCAGGATATTCCTTAACCCAGATAGACCTGAATTTTTTTTTTTGGAAATTTACCAATTTTTTGTAGTTTTCGTATATTAGAGGTTGTTTGACAATGAATATGGTAATTTTAGAATTTTTTTGGAATCGGTGACGTCACAAATTTACATCCTTCTAGAAGGACGTCAGTCTTATATGCAAGCAAAATTTGTATCATTTTTGTTTATAATTTCCTTATCAGTATCAGTATCTGTAACTTAGTTTCTCATTTTATCGAGTCTAAAAGAATAACAAAAACAAAACCTTAGTAAAGCTGACTCTTGAACGCTGAAAATGTAAGTTTAGCTTGAAGCTTTTTGGTGTTTACTATCAGAATGTCGGTTTTTTGTTGGGATTACAGCAGAAAACGTACTTTCTGATATTCTTCAATTCTTCTGTATTCTGAAGCGAACATTTCTTATTAAATTCACCCAAATGTCACCACAAATATCTTATCAATTTAAAGAGGGCTTATTCGTTAAGGACTAACCTCTATGGTATGATTACAACCTGGATATGAAGATGGTTTTGAAGCTAAAATTTGTTCCCATACCTGATCGGCTTTCTTTTTGTGAACTTATTTATTTCAAGACTCCCGAGTGATAGGACAATACCCTCAACGACTGAATGTTTTCAAGAGAGCAGGGCAAAAGCATGACATCTCTTGTTCAAGAGGGGAATAACTTCGGTTAAACGGTCATTGCTACTCAGGTTCTTATTTTCACAGTTGTATAGGTAAATGTATTGCCTATCACAAATTGGTATCAATCCCTTGAATAAGGCCTCCATCGGCATTATTTGGTGGTAATAAAGCAAAATTGACCCCTCTATATCCTATGTCATCATCCTTTCCTTCCAAAAGTTCCACAATTTCTTCCAACGGAAGCAGTTTTCTGAGTATGAAAAAGAAAATTTTATGACGTGGATTCGACTGACGTCCTTCCAGAAGGATTTTCGAAATAACGGACGTTGCTGATTACAAAAGAGGCAATATTTTGTCTTATTCATTATTAGCAGTATCTAGAGAGTTGAGGCAATAAGACAATCAAAACTATACACAAAAACAATTAACAGGTAATTAGCCATGAGCGGTAAAATCGGAGTAATCGCTGATGAGAAATAGGAATAACATATAAACCGCACTGCTCACTTGGTAATCGACAATTGAATAAAACAGCGGCCACCTTCCTTCCATTAGGATGTCAACAATAGTTTGAAATCAAATTTAAGTCCACCGACAAGTTTAATTGAGAAAAAAACATCAAAATGTCGACCAAAGCCTCGAATCCTTCCAGAAGGACGTCAGGGCTATCTGGGTTAAAACGTGTAAATGCCTCGAAAACTTCGTGAACTTCAATACGAATTTTGACTGTTGACTGAGGGTTTTACACGTTTTGTTGAATAAACTCAGTGTGCAAAATCTACCACTTTTGATTTTTCCCTTCTTTGCTTAAATTGTGTTTAAATTATAAGTATTTGGTAAATTTACTACCTTCTGGCAACACTACATTAGACAAATTTGAAAGCAGCTTTTGAGCTTTTGCTTTGCTATAAAAGCTTTTGTAATAGCTTTACCATCGTGGCAAAAATGTTTTGTTGAGCAACATTACATGAGTGTTCATTAACTAGTACAGAATTAAAGTTTTAGCCAGTTTTATGAGTAAAAAGTACGTAAACGAGAGCTTTTCGAGCTAAAACTTAATTCTGTACTAGTAAACGAACACTCATATTATTTTATGGGCTGTTACACTCAGGCTCTTTCAATAGAAGTGCTGATATGTAAAGACTTTGCAATGAAGCTAGAAATCGCTGTAATGCCACGAATCAGCGCGAAAAGCATCTTCACGAGCTCAATATGCACAAAACTTTTAGTCGTTTGATAAGAGAGTGAAGAAGCAGCCTTCATCGCCTATTACAACTCTCTTAACGAACGGCCAAATCTTCACTGATACCGTTGATAAGGACATTTTTTTCTAAGAATGCTACACTGCCTGATAGCAAACAATCAACGTCCGATGTCAAGAGAAAGACCTCGGCTATGCCAAGGATCTTGTGGTGAATTTCCGTAATGTTGAATGACCAATCTAATAATTATCGGCCCAATATGCAATATGCTTAGCGCTCTCCAAAGTAATGATGAGCGTTATAGATTTCCAGAGCGCAACGAATTACTTAATGATCGCTTAGACGGATTCCGCAAAGCTCGCTCTATTGGAGACATAAGCCGTGTTTTTTTTGACGCGTATATACAATTGTGGATACCTTCAAATTGCGATAACTTATGAACGGTGAGTCGTACGATAAAAAGTCCAAGGGGGTTTTTCAAGGAGAACCACATGCTCTACAAATAATTTTAATCTTTTGTAAAAAAAAAATAATTATTTAGAAGTTATTTAAAAAAAAGTGATTGTTTGCCATTTATCGGCGCTAACCAGTTTTTATAAAATACCTCCTTAAAAATAAATTTTTTTAAATATAAAATGAAAAAGAACGTGATTCTCCATAAAAAAGTTTCTTAGAGTTCTATTGTGTGACTTACTGTTCATGAGTTATCGCAATTTGAAGGTATCCACAATTGTATATACGCGTCAAAAAAAACACGGCTATAATGGCGTTAGTCATGCACATCCATCCATCCATGATTTGATCAAATTAGTGTCTCCCAATGATTGTCCAGCATAGAAGACAACATTTAATATCTTATTCATATACCATGATCCATTATGAATTAAAGAAAATGTTCACTATGTTCAAGAATGTTCACTTTTTAGCAGCATTACTATGACCTTTTTTACAATTATGATTTTTATTATTAAATTAGCTCAAAATCAAAATCAGCTGATTAAAATAAAAAATTCTCCATGTACGTCAAAAATTCTCCATGTACGTCAAAAATTCTCCATGTACGTCAAAATTTTTTGGAGAATTTTTGACGTACATGGAGAATTTTTGACGTACATGGAGAATTTTTTATTTTAATCAGCTGATTTTGAATTTGAGCAAATTTAATAATAAAAATTAAAAATTTCAACAACGTATTAGCAACAGCCAAAAGGAGTATAGTAATTTATTTAGCAAGCTTAATAATAACGTCACAGATGCTTCATCATCATCCGAAGTTCTTACTACAACAAGTTCATATGAAAACAAGAGTGGGAAAAGAAAGTTAAGTGAATTTGAAGAGCAAATTGACTTCATTGAAGCCGATGAATCGTTCAGAGACGTCCAAGCACACCAAGTTCTCTGTTCAAATTTTTGACCGTACATTAGCAGCATATTTCTTTACAAGTTTTCTAATGTAGATCTTCGATCGTTGGAGTCCCTACAGTTATCAAAATAATCGCGAAAAATATAAAGATGATGATGAAAACCGCGAATTTAATTTAAAAGAATGCTTATGGACATCGCTAACACCACAAGGAGGTGGAGAAGCGCCGAAAAATCTATCAGGACGTTTAACTTACAACAGTTATGGAACCTTCATACTCTAGTGCAGTGCGAAACCTCTTTTTGAGGAGTGTCCTCCATATTCGATGTGTAGGTTAAAACACCAAAAAGAATTGTCAAAATCACAGCAAAATGTTTTATATACGCTTTCTTATTGACTGTAAACACATAATAAATAACTACACATATGCATATTCCTTATACATTTAAGGAGTTAAAAAATTTTGTCATAAATTGTCATAACTTTATTATATTCACCCTTATCATCTAATTCGATTTCGATTCGAACTAAATCGAATCGAGAGTTTGCTTTCATTTATTTTGAATTCCAGAATCGAATTCGAAAATTTTTACAATCAAAACCGAATCAACCTTATCATCTACAAAGTAGATTCTATGTACATAATTCGATTTTGATTGGAAAAATTTTCGATTTCGATTGTAGAATTAAAAATACATGATAGCAAAATCTCGATTCGATTTAGTTACAATCGAAATCGAATTAGATGATAAGGTTGGTTATACGATTTTTCCAAAACTTTTCAGATTTTAAAAATTTTTTTTTTTACTTCATCCGAAACTGCAAAATTCTTCAACATTTTAAGCAGCCAAAAATTAAAAGCATTCTCAAGTCCATCACGTTCACGATACTTTAAACGTTCTATATTGAGAAATGGTGCTATATTCTCTAGTTTCTCATCATGAGTGTTTTCACCTTGCCCATCAGCCATATAAGTATTTGTATAAATCCTCATACATATCCCACATCGAGTTCCTTAACTACAAACTGATACTAGTATCAACTAACAAACTGATAGTCTGGTCTGGTCTGCGGCCAAGCGAAAGAAGATGCCTTTTGCTCTGATCAGCTCTGATCCTTTAACATTTTTCATTTGCATTTTTCATCAGCATTTGGCGTGAAATAATCTCTTTACCTACTTTATCATCAATGGGTATGAGTCCAACTTGCCATTCAAATTCAGCAAATTTCTCCTTACGATATTTTTATTTCAAATTTTTGATTTTTATTATTATATTACCTCAAAATCAAAATCAGCTGATTAAAATAAAAAATTCTCCATGTACGTCAAAAATTCTCCATGTACGTCAAAAATTCTCCATGTACGTCAAAAATTCTCCATGTACGTCAAAATTTTTTGGAGAATTTTTGACGTACATGGAGAATTTTTTATTTTAAACAGCTGATTTTGAATTTGAGAAAATTTTCCTTAGGGCATACAATAAGCAATATACAAGACACCACCACAATCACCAGTATTTCAAGTACCAGCAACAGCCGCCGATATGGAGCTACCACGTTCAGCAGTATTTCAAGGTCCTCTATTGTCCTCAGCTCAGACTGAGCAATCGTCAGAGGTATCACAAATTGTAGCTGCAGATGCTGCTCAAATTGATTCCACCCCAACAGTCCAAACTGTAAATGTGCTTACAGTGTCGTCGACTGTTGACGAACCAGTAATAGCCGCTACAGTTGAATTGACTGAAACAGCAGTTCTACGTAAGGTCCAACGACCACAATCATTGGCACCAGCAGTGCCAAGAGAAATTTCAGAAAGACATTATGAACGTATGGTGGAGGAACTAAAGTGTCCAGGCTGTGCATCACCAATGAAAGGTCCAGTGCTGCTCTGTGAATCGGTACATAAAAATTAAGAAACTGCTCAAAATTTTTCAAGACATTTTATAATTTTTCAAAAGTTGGTCCGGAAGAAAAATTTCATTACATTTCAAAAAAACTCGCACGTATTCCTTAGATGATTCTAACCATTTTATGCCTTATGTACTTTTTTCGTAAGACGAATTGTTTTTCTCTACTGCTGAAAAAAAACTTGCACGGCATCACTATATTGTTAATAACTTTTGAACCAATATCGATTACCCCAATTTTTTCTGGGGTATAGTTTCTACACATGCGGAGAGTGTCCACATATTTTTTATAGTTTTCTCAGAGGCGGAGAAGTTGCTTGAATTTAAATTTATTTCTTTGAAATAGGGATTTTCAATAATAAATTAAAAATGTTGGTCCAAACAAAAATACCATTTTAATCCCTGGTCTATGCTAAATATTTTAGAAAGTAAGTTTTTTACAAAATCATTACTTTTTCACGTTTAAATTGTTAGGTGGCTCACTTGAGAAATTTGGCCAACTATGATATTTATAAGAGGGATCGTTCTACAAAATTAAAAAATAACCGAGTTAATCCTATTAAATGTTTTGTTTCAAAAAAAAAAAAAAACTAGTAAGTGTGGCCAAAAATAAACATCCTACACTGCAGCATTTTGAAAATTCTTGTCCGAACTCATTTAGTTTTTTGGTCAGAGTTTGCGCTTACTATTTTAAGTATCTTTGTGAAAATCGCTTGCACTAAAGCATTATGAAAATTTCGATTGTATGGGAGGTGCCACGAATTACTGTCCAATGTCGCCTAGTTTTTGCTGAGAGCTTTCATTATCTATTCTTGCAATTCCCATCTTAGTATCTGAGATGAGCTCGCTAGGAAAGGGTCATCAACACAATTTGTAGGTCCTACTCCATTCTGCGGCCCGCCATGGAATTTTATTAAATTAAACCTAAACAATTGACAATCAAAAGCATTCATGCCAAAAGTTTCCAAACAAAGTACAAAACAGTAACTTATGCTGAATAGAAAAGGTATATGGACTAAGTATTTCTGAATTTCTCACGGGGCACTGCCCAGTTAGGAAACATCTGTACAACCTGGGATTATTCCAGGATGAATTGTGTAAATCCTGCAATGAAGAATAGGAGCATATTTTATGTCGCTGTGACAATCGTTCTATCGTGTACCCCTCTTCTTCTGAGGTGGGTGCTTTACCCCCAAGGGATATACTGCCATTCATTATTGCCATCCGCCTATGGACTGACTTCTAATTAAGTCTTATCAGGATTAGCACAATAGTCCTTAAAGGCTGCGGTGATTTTTTGCGACTGGATCCCAACCCTTTTCTAATTCTACTTATAGTATCTGAGTGAAATTTGGTTGAATTATCTCATAAAACGTTTTCAGTATTTTGAAACTTTTGTTCATATAGAAGGTACCAGGCCCTCTTTTCTGAATTCACCTAGTTTTTTTCTCAGAACTTGCATCTGCTATCCCTCTTATTTATGTGCATTTCGGTTGCGTTATCGCAAAAAATGCTTTTAATAGTGCGTATTTAATAATTTTTTTTTTTGTATGGACTGTATAGCAATGAGTCATATCGTTCTTGGCAAAAGTATAGTTAAAGTGTATAGAACTTCATATGTATGTATGTACAAAAGAGTTTGACTTATTTTATTTCAATTGGCTCGACTCCAGCTTAAAAGTGTTCGGCGTTTATTGAAAATTATGTACAATTAAAATTGCATTTTCATGATTTCGTTTTGCAGTTAATTTATGTTCACAATAACGTACATTACACATATATTGCTCTTTTCGTGTGCATGTGTGTGTGTGTTCAAGATATGTGGCTGTATTCGGTAGCGACATTAAGTGCTCTTCAATTGCACAACATTAACTGCAGCTGCAGCTACTTTGCTCAACATCTGAATTCGCTAATTTATTGCGTGTTTGTGTATTTGTGGGCGGGTGAAATTATTTACATAAAGTCAAACGAAACAATGAGTAACCTATGATAATATACATACGTAGTACCCATTAGATGATATTTTCCTTAACCTTTGAATCATAACGGCCTTTTAAACTACGTAAATACTAACGCTAAGTAAACTTACGTACTTTTTTTTGACAAAACAGCGTAATCGGCGTTAAAAACGACTTCAATTACGAAAGGAATAGAAAAAGAAAAAATAAAGAGACACGTGGCGTATGGGTGTTCATAAATCTAAGTTGATTTTCAAATTGCGATATCTCATGAACGGTAAGTCGGACAAAAAAAAAAAATATTTGTGGGGATCTTCATAGGGAATTGCAAGTTCTAAAAAAAAATTTCTAGTGGCCATCGTTTCGGAGATATTCTCCAAAATCTGTATTTTTTCTAAATTTTAGGATTTTCAAAAAATATCTCCTAAGCTATAAGCTGTACAAAATAGAGATAGCAGTTTCAGTAGCAGTTGCAGTTTGTAGAGCAATAAATTTTCTATAAATAGGTATTTCTTCTTTTTAGTTGCTGCAACTCTCCGTTCATGAGTATTGCAATTCAAAAGTCAACACATGATTATGAACAGTCATACCCCAAGAGGAAAAATTTCTAGCGCTTCTGATCCAAGCACTTCAAAAGTGCTTTCCCCATAGGGCTAGTTTACATAGGCATTCATAATCAAAATAATCATGAATTTTTTTGCTTCATGATTAAAACTTCTATTTAGTTCACATTTATGTGATTTTAGATTAATTGTACTATTTTACTACTTTTTTAATGCTATTTATTTTAATATTTTTTTGTATTATTTTTTCATGCGACAAATTTGTGTCAAACTGTGAGTTAATTTTGTTTTTTCTCTCAAATTTTGTTGGTACTGATTCAAAGATTGCTATTAACCACTTATTTCATCCATCTCGTAGATGTATTCACGAAAACTGTATAATTTTACTCCCAAAAGGAACAAATTGTGAAACATTTTGCAACACAACTCTGTTTTTGTGAAATATTTTACGACACAACTCTGTTTGATTTCGTGAAGTGGCATCGTTTGCTCATTCATTTCATGATTAAAATAATCACCAAATATATGATTATTTTGATTATGAATGTCTATGTGAACTAGCCCATAGAAATTTAGAAGCACTTTCACAATGATTCTTTATAAGGCTTTATTTTATATTCAACATCTTTTGTTTCACTTCCCTATTTTCCTTTCTCTTATTAATTTACTTCTGTTTAATTGAATTGAAATTGATTACACAATGATTCCATATAAGGCTGCAGTAAGAACAACGTGAGTTCGAACCCAGCCCGGGTGATTTTTTTTATTTTTTTATTTGTTTTTGCTTTATTTTTTTTATTAAAATATTTTTTATTCAACCTTTTTTTTATTTCACTTTTCTATTTTCCTTTCTCTTTTTTATTTACTTTTGCTTACTTGAATTGAAACTGATTGCACAATGATTCTATGTAAGGCTGCAGGAGCATTCGTATGTCAAATTCTGTTTGGACAAAATTTGCTTAATAACATACAAATTTAATAATATCATCGGGCATTGGTGTAGCGGTCTAAAGAGTTGGTAAATGTAAGTAAAAATATCTAGCACGCGGACGGTCGTGAATTCAAATCCTGGTGCGGCCAGTTTTTTTTAAATTTTATTGAAAAAAAAAACGCTTACCGCAGCATTACAAATAAGCGTTTTAAAAACTCTTTTTTGGTAAGGCTGCGGTAAGCTTTTGCTCGCTTACATTCTATAACATGCAATGTTAAAAAGAAAGTATAGCGCTTACGGAGCGGACGCGCTTATTGATTGATTTTTGTCACATTTTAATTGGGATATCTCCTAAAATATAAGTCGTACAAAAACAATTCAGAGCTCAGGCCGAACTTCTTTTCTTATTAATTACTCCCTATCTATAAATATTATTAAGAACAAATAATTGGTTTTAATAGGTCTACGTCACACAAAATAAATGTACCAGATGCTTTTTTTGATAACATTCTGGTTTGTCTTTAATTTAAGGTTTAAACTCAAAAAATGCGTACGATTTGTCCCGGAATGCTCCTTCTACTGTTAAATTTGTTTTTAGTCGGTTGAGTCTTTTTGGCGGTTAATAATATTGTCGAACAATATTTTTCTCTAAAGGTAACAGTTAGCGAGATATTTGCAAAAAACTGATTTAAGTCCCCATTTTTTCAATATGGCGGCGCAAGCGGCAAAGATACTTAGGTGGCAAAGTTTAAATCTATAAAATAACTCATTTGCAAAATTTCTGGAATACTTTCCAGGTAACCCCATTTTATTCTCCAAAATGGCTGTATTAAGTATATAAGCTATGCTCCCGAACGAATTTTATTTTATAGTCTTTTTAAACAAACATTTTACTTTGAGTATGAATGCTCCTTTTCATGTTGTACTTGGTATTTAAGCGAAATAATGTAACATTGCGAAATTTTACATTATCTGCAGATAAGTACTGAAACAGATTCACATGAAAACCCAATAAAAATGTTAAGAGGAAATTTCATAAAAGTTCTTACTTAACATCAAATTAAATTAATACAAGACAAATAAAATATGTTCACGGTATGAAAAATTCGTTTCATAATCAGCATTAACATTTTTTAGTTTTCTTTGCTTATCACTATCAAAAATAGACATTTTTGTACGAAAAGTCGAATTTTAAATAGAAAGTCCTTGAGCGTATTCCTTAAAAATATGTAAATCCTACAATTATCTCAAGTTTCTTATAAAAAAGTTTTCTGTAAAACATTGGGGCGACCCAAGAAAAATTTTTTTTTTGTAAAACAAGTCAGAAAAGCAGTTTGAACCCTACAATTCCTCAGGGGTAAATTTTAGACCTCACTCATGTACAATTTTTCGTTAGTCTAGGCCCCCTCTATCACCTCTCACCAAAATATAAGATTCCTGTGACTATTCTGAACAACTTTTCTTAGTTCAATTTTCCGAAATTCGCAAAACCAACGGAGTTATTGAAGAAAGTTCATAAAAAGACAAAAGTAATGACATAATCTAAAATGGCTCACATATTGTTAGAAATTCATTAAATTAGGCTCTGTTTCACAAAAAGTTAACCTGATGGTGTGCATTTAGTTGAAAAAATTATATCGGTCAAATATCTGATTATTATGTTGCAAAATATGTATAATATTACTTTTACTCCAATATGAACTTATTCCTCCTTTAAAAATAACTCCGTTTGTTTTGCGAATTTCGATAAATGGAACTAAGAAAAGTTGTTCAGAATAGTCACAGGAATCTTAAATTTCCCGGTGTTCTACCCATTCCCGCAAATTTCGCATAAATTTCCAGTAAACTTAAAAAGTAATTGCATCCTATTAGTGATGAGCAAACCAAGACCAAGACCATAGCAGTCTTGGTCTTAGTCTTGTTCTTGCACATTGATTCTTGGTCTTGGTCTTGGTTTTGATATTGAGTCTTGGTCTTGGTCTTGATCTTGCTCATTAAGTCTTGGTCTCGGTCTTGGTCTTGAAAAAATTTTCAGAGATATTGAGTATTCAAAACCATATTTTTCCAAAGCACTTGGGTTTTTAAGATGCCAAAATTCAAATCGAGAGATGATTTTATCTTCAAATCGGGCGTGAAACAACTTTTAACTATAAATTAGCAAGACTGAAAAGCAGTCTTGGTCTTGATAATTATCAGCATCTTGGTTTTGGTCTTGGTCTCGCAAAATTAGCAAGACCAAGAACAAGACGCAAGACCAAGACTAATTTTGCTCATCACTACATCCTACATTGGTAGCTTATCTCAGTGAGATTGTGCAGGATTTATCAATACATTTTGTAACTAGATTCACAAATTATTCTGAAGTTATGCAACAACACGTCATGCAGAATTTTTGCAATGCCTTAATTCTTTGCGTAACTAAAAAAAAAATCTTCTTCCTAAGAAGTTAATTTTTTTTTTGGTTCTTCAATTGGTTGCATTGTGCGCTATCTCACTGCGAAAGATGAATACTTAAGCACGTCCAGTAGAGTTTAGTGAAAAAGAAATGTAATAAAAGGAACAAAGTCAAGTACAGCCAATTTATAAGATGATTGATGAGTTTAAAAATTCAAAGAAATTTGATTAAGTTCTTATAAATTTTACGTTTTACACTTAAGTTCGACGTCAGAGTTTTTTAACCATCTATTCCTGTTTCATGTTCAAGACTATTTATATGGAAAAAACCGAAACAGGGACGGTTAAATAACGCTGACGCTCGAATAACTCCGCAATTTCGGGTATGGCTGTTATTAGTCCAAATTTGACTTCTACCATGAAATCAAAAATTTAAATTGTTGCTATATATTAAGCGGATAACAAACCATTAAATGGTGTTAGCGTCATTTACATATGTGCATATTTTATGTGTTAACACAGTCGAAAAACTGACAAAACCCCAACGACAACAGCGATAACAGCTGTTAGAGAATTACGTGCCAAGCACAAGGAACAAAGAACTTACCGCAAGGGGTTTATTGGGTTGGTTTCTAGTTGCTCTACCTACTGTACCTATATGCTGAATGTTGCGCAATATATTTATAGAGAAAACAAGTGAAAACTCTCACAAAAGCTAACCAAACAAAATGAAGGACATTTCATTAGTACGAGGACTAAAAACTCAAAGCAAGCGTCGAGTGATGGTGAGAAGTCAGTGACAAGTGAAAATAAGACAATTACAGAGATTGTCAATGATGTCTGATGGTAGAATTTTGCATAAACTTGGGAAGTCATTAGCATAATATTGATTGGCAAAATTGACATTATCTTTTAGCGAAATGTTACAAACAATCGCGAAACAGTTCACTTCAAAGATTGTTTTCGATCGGGTCTCAAAGATTTGCAACCTCTTCCTATTTATTAATCAACCCAACTCGTTTTCACTTAAGAGTCCGACTAACTTATCTTGATCTCTTGGATTTTTTTGAAATCTCTTTCATATATCCTAAACATTCCATCCGAATTCCCCTCCGCCCAAAGTATGAGGAATTTATGAAGAGTGAACTGTCCGAATTATGGACACTTGAGATGTAGCGGAGTGTTAACATTATACACATAGCTGTGCTCAACCTCTGGAAATGGTAGTTAACATTATTGACTAACAGCTAATGCAAGAAGGCGCGTCACTTTTGGAAGAGAATGGGGACCTGTTCTCCATAATCTCTAATTGTTGCGTTACGCATATGGAATAGTGGCTAAAGTAATCCAAGAGTGGCTACAAAAATTCACGCTTGGTAACGTGTTCCTAGTATCCAAAGAAAGCCGTTCCGCCACTGGGTGAAGCAATCCAACATAGGATTTCGAGGGTTTTTCTGAAAATCCGTAAAAAGTCGTGTCATATATGGACTGCGACTACCAAGAAAATGAGAGCTTTCTTGAAGAGAGAACAGCAACAAGTAACGCGTTCCCACAATCCATGACAATTCGAAATTGGTAACTAGTCCCTGGCTGGTCAGAGCTATTCTGGTAGTAGCCTTGCGGCTACGTAATCCGACCGGAGATTCTTCTGGTACCACGGGAGTCTTTAGCGCTTTGGAGTATCCAGTTCGCTATGTCTTCTAACTGATTATTAGGTTAGCCCTTCGGGAAGAATTCGTGGTGGCAGCGGTTTGGACCCGAAATCGCAGGAAGAGCGAAAGGAGCTCGATGTGGAGTTGCAATGCAACTGGATGCCATGATCCAAAGAATGGAAGCGGTTTAGATACTTAGTCATCAACCCCCACCATTGTGGTGAACTCGTGTCTGACCGCATGATTCTAAAATCTATGGAAATTAAAAAAAAGCGACGCAAATGAATGATAAACCTCAGAGAAAAATGTCTTTACCGGGTCAATTTTAATGCTCTTAAGGCTTATATTAATAGCCTAATTCCAACGCAGCTTTAAAAGGTGATTTAAGACAATTTCTGGACTTAGCTCTAAGTCTGGGCGTTGATCACATGATTTACCATACAAAAATAAATCTATTTCTGCTGAGATTTAATTTAAATCTGTGCATTAATCACAGCAAGGCTACCGGTTTTGGCTATGTTCGACCAAGTGGCACCCCTGAGCTTTGACAATTGGCATAAACACAAAGCAAATGGAAAATAAATATGAAGAAAATGAAATACAAGCTTAATTTTACAGCTTCTAACGTTTACCGTCAAAAATAAATCTATTTCGACCGATCGAAATGGGTAGGATTTAACGATGTGATTAACTAATCTCAGCAGAGCTAAATCTCCGGTTGAAACAGGCTATAAGTGTGATCTGGCAAGCAAAGGGATTACATACTTATGTCTGTTTTAGACATTACAAGATCAACTAATCCTTCTTGGCACAAAAATGACACAGCTCAGAGGATAAAGTTTAGTGTTATCTTATAAATGAATAGATAGGTGTAGATATTACGAGATCCTATACACTACACGTTCTGGGCATATTGGTTCAAAAGTATCTGATGTGGAAAGATCACGTGTTACTTCGCCACCTTTAATTCCATTCACATTTGTTCGATTTCGAAATTTATACATAAATTTTATGTGATATTGAAATTTTTACTTTCAATTAGCCAAAAATGAATAAATATGCAATGAACGAGCGAATATACACGTATTGCGAGTTCAAAAGATACATTTTGCAATTTATTTTTATATTCCATCATAAAATTCAGCCCGTCAACCTGTGGGAATTTCGAAGTAAGTTAACAAAATTGCTATCTCGTCGTAATTTGAAAGTGTCGTCGAAATAAAATCGCGCTCAAATCGAAATTTGCAAACATCATATTTACGAATATGGACGCCATTCTGTAGTTAAATTTATAAAACGTGAGAACACAATACAATAAGGGAGTGCAGGGGCAAAGTGGAGTGATACAGAAGAGTGCTTAAAGTACGCACAGTTAAAAAAAAGGATGTTGAATTTCCACAATTTATGAGCCACAGATATTTTATTATATTTTTTTTATGTATTTAATTTTATTACCTTACAAATGCTCGTGGGAATAAATTTTGTCGATGCTGACGCTGAAACTGATGGTACCGTCAACGCGCTTCATTAAAAATAAGATGAATTCCTGATGCTTCAGCGTTTTGAAGCCAAATTTTTGACGTTGTTATGAAAAGAAAAGAGAAAAAAGGAAGCAGCATTTGCAAATACAACAACAATACGAAAATAATGTGGCAACACGCGGCAACAAGGCAGCCATAATGCAGCATGCTGCTTGTTAGTTGCTTGGCTTGAAGCACCAAAAAGTGTAGAATTCCATATATATTTACTTTGGAAAAAATTATATTTTTTACCCTATAAAGAGGGTAGCATATTCACTTTAGCCTTTAATTTATCGTTAGTACCTATACAGTTCCAAATTGGAATTGGTCACAAAACTAAAGAAACCAACGATAATATGGAGGTGGCGGTTTTGAAAGAAATGGACCAACGTAACGTTTCCGAAACTTTATCAAATATAGACGAAGACTTTGCAGAGCTGACAACTCGAATGCTAACGAGGAGATTTTAGATCAAATTACCCCTGTTGAGGCTTTGCAGACTTTGCTGAGCAGCCAACTCAGATTGCTAACGTGGAGGTTTAAAACCAAATGCACCGTCATGGCGTGTTCAAATCGTCAGATAAACATAGAGGAGCAAGAGGAACAAGGCCTTGCAGGGGGACCAACTTCAACTCCCTTGAAAAACTCAAAAATAATGGGTCCCGGAATAAATAAAGAAATGCAGAAAAGATTACCTAACATGAATGAAGAGTTACCTCAGAATCATCTAGATAAGCGATGCTTCATTCTCTTCGACGAAATGAGACTTTAAGGAAATCTCCGCTTCAATGAACATTATGATCTTCTGCGCTGGGCATGTAAAGTATAGGATGAGGAAAACGATCTTCTAAAATTGCAAAAACGCTTTAAGTCGTTAAGTTTAAGGGTATTAACAATGATTGGGAACATAAACACGGTTATTATCTATATGAAAATTCTGTCTCTAGAGTTCTAAAAAAAAAATAATAAAAGACGTGATTGAAACCACGAAGAAATGTGGTTTGATCAAAATTCAACCAATAAAAAAATGTTTACACTCCTAAAGGCAGACAAAAGTTTCAATAAACGTAATGAAGAACGTATTTTATTTAATAAATGATTTTCCACCTTTTCAGAACTACTTCAAGAAGTAGTATAATCTAGGAAAGTGTTCAAAAACTTCATCCTATTGTGATTTTAAAATTCTAATGCGAACTTTTACTTTAAACGAACGGTGTAGGGTATTTCAATTCTAACAATGCCAAAGATAGTACCTTTAGTAGTTTTTGCTTATATTTATTTTAGAATTTCTTTCAAGACATCATTTTAAATTTTATAGTGCAGCAGCGAAGAACGTCGTCGTTTGGCATTTAGTTTTTTCTTTTTTTTTTTTGTGAGGAAAAATCTAATAAAATATGGCGAAAACGCGGGTGACATCCGCTACAACTAACACACCTTACTCTGCACAGTTTTAGCACAATTTGTGTCGCGCGCCACTCTGTCCATCAGTTCATTGCTTGATACTTTATGCTGCCTCGCCTTCCTCCCACAGGAAACCGGAAACACTTTCGTTTTTGGCGGCAAACTTTTGCCGCACTTTATCAACTATTCGTTCTTCCTGCCAACGTTTGGCACTGATGAAGCAATACTTTGCTGGTCCTCGTCGTATCTTAAAGATTTTTTCTCGAATTTTTTCTTATTCTCTTTCATTTTTTCCTCTGACGTTGATGTTTCGCGCAAAAAAAAAAGTGCAATTTAGATAAAAGTGTAAACTTGTTTCTATAGATTCTTCTCGATTTTTATGAAACTCAAAAATATGATTTTTGTTTGTCATAAAATCGCGTCTTGAATGAAAGATTCAATTTGTTTGGTTGATTTATGCAAAAATTACTACTTGTTCTGTAGAAATTGAGTTAATTCCCCGCAAACCAAACCTTGCGACTTTGTCGGAATTCCGACTCAGTCGAAACTCTTTCGAAATTTCGTTACGCATTCGTAACTATTTCGTAACGTTTCGTCGTTATAATTTTTTTAAATTTTTCTTTCGACATTTCGTTACGATTTCTTAACTATTTCGTAAAGATTTTTCATATCAATTTTTCTTTCGACTTGTCGGAATAAGGTCGGAACTCTTCTTCAATACGAATTCGTAACTATTTCGTTAACCCTTTAATCGGTAAGCCGGCCATATGGCTGGCATTGGTCTAACTAAATTATTTCAAAATATAAATTATTATTGATCAACATTGTAGCTGCATTCGTCAATCAGTTATTGTCAGTTGAGTGCAACGAGTGGTCAATTTTTAAGTGTAAATTACTGATTTTATACAAGTGTATTGAAGCAATAAAAGAAATAGTTTCTAAATGACTAATTAGTTTCATATTTTTTTGGTATGTATTTATAATGACAATTTGATATTATTTTTTGTGAAAAATAATTATTTTGTGTTGTTTTTGAGTGTTTAGTGATGCCGGCCATTTGGCCGTCTTGTCGGTCAAAGGCAAAAAAAAAAATGTTTCAATAAAATTACGTTATTATATTACACAGTGTGACAAAAACGTTTTTTTATTTTGTATCATTGATCGAAATAACGGTTTCGTGTAAAATAACACCTGCTATTCCCAAATCTATAAGTAAAAATTCTTCAGTACATCACTATTTTGAAAAAATGGGATCAAAATGCTACTCAAAAAATTTGAAAAAATCAAAAAGCTTTTTAGCTTTTCAAATAAAACCTATCGAATCAAAACAGGACAAGTCGGATATGATCCGCTATTTCGAATTCAAAAAGTGGCCAATATTTTAAATGACCGCTTTAACTCAATACCGAAGAATGCTTGTTTGTGCGTTGACAAACTAATGTGTTCGACAAAAATGGTGCAGCACTTACGTCAACATATGCCGGACAAGCCTCATAAATGGGGAATACATTTATTTGTCTTGTGCGATACTAATATCTACATAGTATTAATTCGAAATATATAAAGGTGCTGGAGATAATATCATCATGCCAGAAACACCAGATCTTGGAGCCACCAGCAATATTGTCATAAGGTCCCCAAACCATTCCGAACTTTTATACATCGTTGCCACTTTTAGTTTACCTGCGAGCTCGTGACATTTTTTCTCTAGGCACAATACTGGCTACTAGAATTCCTAATTCTTAACTTCCGCTGGACTCAGATCCTCAAATAAAATGCGCAAATCGAGGTCACGCAGTAGAATATATGGGTTCTGCATACGGTATCGACCTAACATCAGTCCTTTGGATGAACACCAAGAATGTAAGGCTATGTTCAACTTACGTTGGACTTAGTGATGAGCAAACCAAGACCAAGACTACCACAGCAGTCTTGGTCATGGTCTTGTTCTTGCACATTGAGTCTTGGTCTTGGTTTTGATTTTGAATTTTGGTCTTGATCTTGTTCATTAAGTCTTGGTCTCGGTATTGGTCTTGAAAAAATTTTCAGAAACATTGAGTATTCAAAATTTCAAAACCAGTTGGGTTTTTAAGATGCCAAAATACAAATTGAGAGATGATTTATCTTCGAAACGGGCGTGAAACAACTTTTAACTATATATTACCAAGACTGAAAAGCAGTCTTGGTCTTGACGATTATCGTGAGCAAGACCAAGCAGTCCATCACCTTCTCGATGTGGCTGTCACAAATGCGTTCATTTTATATCACAGATCAACTGCAGAAGACTCTGCACAAGATGAAGAAGAAACTCAAAGGAAAAAACTATGAGAGTGCACATCCTGTTGATGACATAAGGTACGATGGAATAAATCATGTTCTTGAATGGATTTCAGGACGTAAAAAAACTGTAAGAAGTCAGAAGCCCATACGTTTTGCCAAAATGCCAACTGAATTTGTATTGTTCCGGTTGTTGGAAAGACTACCATTCTTACCACTAATGTATATATTTACCTATATTTTCTGTTTTATCTTTGTTTGAATAAATAAAAATATTAATTTTTTGCACAAAAAAATAATTTTTTAATTTTTTTTACTCGCAAACCGATATATCGGCCATATGGCCGGCATTCTTTTATCTCACCTGGCGACCAAACTACAAAAGATATCGTAAAAAAGACCTTGGATTCGTGTTTCTCATGCCAAAATTACCCCGAAACCAAAATTCTTAGGATACGAAACTCCATATTTCTATCTTGCCGATTAAAGGGTTAAGATTTATCTAAACACTTTCTTTCTTTTTTCCATTTTGTTTGAAAAAATTTGTACGTCAATCTTCAATCATATGCTTAATAAAATATATATTCCACAGACAAAATAATATTTTGTTGTTATTAAATATCGTGAAATATGTTATGTATGTATGATGGGAAATTTACAAGGATTCGCACATGTCTTTAGAAAACACACATGCACACTTATATATTACATAAATTGAACTGAAATAAAAAAAAAATAGGAAGAACAAGACACGAAGCTACGATTTTGTTCCGAAAATTCGTAACGAATTCGTAAAGACACGGCGTTATGAATTCGTAAAGAAACGGCGTTACGAATTCGTAAAGACACGGCGCACAATGGGAGATTGTGGCCATAAATAGGTAAAATTTGAAAGTGCTATGGATTTAAAAAATGTTTACGCCAATCGTCAGATAATACTCAGGGACGGAAAAAAAAACTATAAAAGTTTAAAATTTTGTTTTGGTTTAGCAACACAGTGAGCCCAAAGTTGGACTTTAAACAGAAAAAATGCTCTACAGAACTTTCAAAATTAGAAACTGCTGGATAAACGCTCTAGTTAATTTGTTATAAGCCCGATTCACTAATGTAGCATATCGTTAGAAAGAATATTGTTCCTACTTTGTTAGAAATATAATTATTTTTTTTTTGCCGACTTTATGTGAATTATAGTGATTTTTCAAATATTTAAAAAAAAAAAGGTAAAAATGGAAAAATTGCAAACTTTGACATTAAAAAAAAAAAAAATACATTTTCTGATTTTCATTATTTTTCAATATAATATGTGGCCAAGTATGCTTAATCGATATGCAAAGTCCCTACTGCCTTTTTTGAGAACTTTTTTTTCTATGAATTTTTTCCTGTAGCAGTTTTTGAGAAAAAAAATATTTTTATTTCTTTACATTCTGCAACGTTTTACAATATAATTATCAATTTTAAGCTTAGTCTTCTTAAATTCCAAAAAAAAAAAAAAAATTTTTAAGAGAAGGGTGACAGGTAAGGGGTATATTTCCTCCTTTTAATCCCCCTTGGGACTCACCCTTTCTTAAAATAAGCCAAGAGCATATTGAATTTAGTAATAAATGATGATTTCTATCAGAAATCATACAAAAATTCCGACTCAATACTTTAATTATAAACTAAATTTTTTATTTTTTTTTTTGGTAACCTTTGTTTGTTGTTGGATAATTTGGTAGGTCATATAAAATCAAATTGACTTTCAGTCAACTTCGTTATAATATTGGTTGTGGTGCTGATGGCTAACGTACGTTTCTATCACACAATGCATTGCAATCCACACGAAAGGTTTCCCAGTCAAATTTTTACAAATAGTAAAAACAATTGCTAATTTTTTATATGGTACAGTAGAAAATGAAATTAAAAAAAGCCAAAACCGAAAAATTTCTATGACTATGTTTTTTTTACCTATGCATTTTGCCTAATGTAAATCATTATCTGTTCAAAACAACAAAAATAAAAAAAAAATGCATTTCTGGATTAACGTATTTTCGGAGATATTGATAAGTTAATTTTTTGGTAGGTGTGGCACTGCCCATTTTTCTAGTGCGGATTATTTGTTCTGATGGTCTTTTAATATGTACCAAATAATATCTATCTTCGTCAAATATTTTCAGAAACATGATGAATTTTTTTTTTTCTGAAGGCGTGGTACCGCCCATTTGTCCGA
The DNA here is from genome assembly GCA_951812925.1 of Calliopum simillimum. NCBI lineage: Eukaryota > Metazoa > Arthropoda > Insecta > Diptera > Lauxaniidae > Calliopum > Calliopum simillimum. The sequence goes on from OX638372.1 coordinate 10,123,796, forward strand.
TGGACATTATTTGTCCTGATGATTTTTACACATTTACCAAATCTCATTTATCTTCGTCAAAGAGTTTCGGTGATATGATTAGTCAATTTTTTGGGGGGCGTGGCACCGCCCACTTTTTTAGTATATAGCTTAGCCTTTTTTTGTACTAGCATAATATAAAAACTTCTTTAAAATCGGTTACTTAGTTTCCGAGTTAATAAGGGACAAATACACAAACGAACAAAATCTTGTTTTTATAAAGTAGATTTTCGTTTATTCCTCATAACTTGAAAACTATAAAAGAAATTAGCGGGGTGAAGTTATTGAAAATTGATACCCATTTTGAAAAAAAATTCGGACCACGCCCCAACTTTGTATGGGAGGTAGGCGTGTCCGTCGGCTGATTTTGTTCATATTCACAGATTTCTATTATTTTAATGTAAAAAACTTCTGTACCAAATCTCAATAGCTTAGCTCTATTATTACTATATATGACCGCCGTTCCATACAAACCCTCCCATTGTGCGGCGTTACGAATTCGTAAAGAAAAAGCGTTACGAAGTCGTGTCAACCCTCTCATACAAAATTCGTAAAGATTTCGTAACGAATTCGGTACCGAAATCGGAAAAGCTTGCCGACTCGACGCGTCGTAACAATTTCGTTACGAAATCGGAACGATTGGTTTGTTGGGTTTATTCGAAAAACTAACATGCATACATACATATCTGAGGCACTTTGCTTAAAAACCTTTCCAGGATTTTAGTCTAAAATATAAATACGTTTCTTGTGGCGTAATCGTCATGTGTATATAATTTTAAGTTCCATAGATAAAAAGGTGTCCCATTATTCATGCAAGATTTGAATTGGCCGCAAATTGTGCGGTAAACGGTTGCCTAACCAGCTGACAATTTAGTGTTATTAAAAATGCATTGATGGATCGGCGCGAAATTCAGCAGTTTTTTAGCTCTCCTGCAAAGTAGCCAATTTCCAATTATGTTGTTTTGTCAAACTGCACAGATATATGGGAAGAATTATGGCATATGTATTTCATTGGTATTTGACATATCCAATGCTTTAGATCTTTTTTTATCAAGAGTTAAGAGCTATGGAGACAATTTACTCCAACCAATTTATCCGCCATATTTCACGCGAGATTTTTCAACATTCGCGATTTCAGACTTTTCGTACAGCCGTTTTTTAGCACAATTTCCCCAGTAATCAAAAAGGTCTGCAAAAGTTTAAGGCTCTAATAAACAATCAAAGCGATATAAAAAAACTTAAGAAACATATTTTTACATAAAGTAGCCATTTAAAGTTGTGTTTCAAATAACACTTTTATGCTTGTTTTCTATGACATTTTAATAAGACTAAAACAATTTTACAAAACAAGAGAGACACAAAATTCTACAAGAGATTTCACTAAAAGAAAGAAAAAAAAAAAACAACTATTAACAAGCTTCCAAAGTTCATTTAATGGGGGACAAGAAAACTCAAAACATGTTTCCTTGCAGTTTGCAAGAAACAAAAATAAAATCTGTTGGAATGTTGTAAAGTTGGCCCAAACCTGCACTGCTGTGTGTCCAGTTAGTAAAAATTTGTTGCGAAAATGTTTTGCACAAAACTATTTTTTGTTTGAAAGTATTTTTTTCAGGGATATATAAGACTATGACAACTTTTGTATTTTTCTTTAGAGAGTAGGAACAAGTTACGTAGATCACTGCTACCAAAAAAAAAAAATGTTATAAAATTGTTTTGTCGAGTGTGGTATTTATGTTGTACATAAGACGATAAAATGCACTTTCATGATTAAACATTTTTCAAATTTTTTATTGTTAAAAATTTCATTGTTCATTAGGGTCAGAACATAGAAATTAAAAACAAATAAACAAACAAAATTGGTTTTTATTGTTGTACATATGGGACTGTTTGTAACTATCCCCATAAATGAGATGAGGTGAGGTTAATGACCAAAAATTTTAATGTTTTTATTAAGATTCGATTTATTACAAAATAAAATTATTAAAAATGTATAACTAGAAAATAACATTAAAATTGTAAAAATTTCAATGAAAATAAATTTAAGTAATATACAAAAACGACTTAATGCTGGGAAATTAAATTAATTACACAGGCTTGTAAATTTACAACTTTTTTTTTTCATTCGCGGATTTCATAGCCAATTAGGGGGCTTGGGATTTCCTATTAACGAAACTAAATTGGTTTATTTCTAACACATCAGGATTTTGAGTTATACTTGCTTTAAATAGAATGTAATTTATTGTAGCCAACTGGATCAAATAGCAATGAAGTTCCTCAAAAAACTACAAATCATAACTTTTCCAATTTAGATTATAACTTTACGAGTTATCATGCATTGAAGTACAGCCATCTCTACTCTACACAAATATAAATTAGTCATTTGTATGGAGTTGAAAACCCATTATTTCTATGAACGAAAATTTTGAAGGTAATGATCCAATTGAAAATTGAATGAGTAGATTCCCACGCCGTTGGCAAATATCAATTACGCCATTTACTGTTAGAATGACAAGGTTTCCAAAATGCTTTGAAACGGCAATATATCGACTGCTTATATTCAATACCCTCTATCTACAGTTTTTACGAAAATGTGTTTTTGATGGCAAACTCTTCATTGAGTCAAATGCCATGTACGAAATTAATCACAACCGGTAAAACCACCTTTAGAGCTATTTAATTTTCATTTTTATTACTGCTCTATCTACAATATTTCTTTTGTGAATGTAATATTCTCTATCTGTACAAAAACTTCTCAAAATACTTTAACAAGTGAAAAAGTGTAGATAGAGGATATTGCATTCACAAAATAGCTTCGTAGTAAAAAATTTTAGTGTTTATTTGCTTTGGAATAAGCTCTATCTACTGTAATAACGGGAATAACATACGTTTTTAAAAAAATTTTTTTGTGGAGCGAAATAGAGCTTTTTAATTAATGTTGTAGTATTCCAATTGATTAATACTTCAAAGATTAGTGATTGAATCGGTTTTTCTGCTCTCCTGAAAATTGTGTTTTTGAAGATAGAGGGTATTGAATATAAGCCGTCGATATGCACTTTGAAGCGGGGTATCTTAATATCTTGATTTGATAGTTGAAAAAGGTAGGTCAGATTCGTAAATAGGAGGTCCCACGCTATCATAATCAGATATAGAATACCGGAATGGAAAAGCTTTGTAGGACTGTGATATTAATATTATAAGAAATGTGAGGCGGTAGAAAACAACCCCAAAATATAAAAACGAAATAACGCCAAAATAATTTTCATATAAATTTGGGCGATAATCATTTCGGAATTTGGGCAAAGTTTCGCTGTTATTTTGGGCATTATTTCTTAAAAAAAAAAAGAAATAACGTCCAATTATCGAAATGAAATATTGCCCAAAAACCAAAATGAAATAACGCCCAAACTATTTTCATATAAATTTGGTGTTAGAGAATAACGCAAAAAAAAAAAAAAACAAATAACGCCCTAATTATTTTCATATAAACTTGGGCGTTATTTCCTAACGGCTATAAATTTCTCAATTAATTATTATTATAGGCTAAATTGGTCAGTGAAATAATATGTAAAAAATAGTAAAAACGACTATTTTACATTTACTCTCTACGTTTCGGTGATATGAAAGAAAACAATATTTAAAACACAAACATTTTTGAAGAATGAAAACAAAAACTTACAGAAGAAATTACATTAAAAAACAGAAGCAAACAATTAAAATTATCAAAGATTTTAAATTTAAAAATTAAACACTGCCGGTAACTGAACGAACATTTTGAGTTTAAAGTGCAATATGATAGCTGCAACTAATATATAATCATTTTGGAAATAAGTTTTTTTTAAGAAGGCTTTGCCACGACCCTAAAGAGAAAATACACAGACATGGTAACTTATGAGAATTTGTTTGCTTAACAGTTGGCTGGTCTTTTTAAAGTTAAATCGACATGGTCGAATTTCGGCCACAATGCAAACTCTACTTTCAATAATTCGGCGTTATTTCGTTTCTAGAGCTTTATTTTCTACTGCTTAAATGCAAATAAGAACTTATTTTCTATGCGTTTAAATTGAATTTTTTAAATAACTCACAGGATCTCGCAAAAAGACGCTTAAAAATTCTAAGCCTATTGGCACATGCTCCAAGTCGCTACGGAACAAATGCAATGGTGGCGCAACAATATCTTTAACACATATTTTACGAATATTTGTGATTTCAATTTTAAATTCTGTACGCTGGATTTGGGTATATTTAATACTCTCATTCGGTGGTATTAGTTTTCGCACAGTTTTGAGAACATATATAGCATCATGTTGGCCCCTAAAATTGAAAAAAAAAAAATTAAATTTAACCGATGCCATTAATTTAAAAGTAATAATTTTTTTAATACCTTATGAGCGTAGCTCTTTCTCGGCATACGGTTTTCCAAAAACGCATGCCTAGCTCTTCAACACACACACAAACTTTATCGATTTCTGCTAAAGCATTATAAAAACCATCATCAACATTGCTTTTATTACAATAAAGTCGATTTAAGTTAAATGGCAGTTCAAGTTTAAGTTGAAAATCTAGAATAAATTCGATTGGAGACCACCGTGCCTTTGGAACACGACTCGGTTGCAATTTAATGCATTTGATAGTGACATCTTTTCTTAACGGATCCCTTGGCTCAAACGTTGCAATTAAAGAGAATGTTATTATCTTTCTGTGATCGAATTGGAAATAGTTAAGTAAAACTATTTGGGAGTTAAATATCCAGTTTGGCAAATGTTTGCTATTAGAAATAAAATATTTAAAATAAATGTCAAAGTTTACAAAGCCGATGGAAAACGCTTTTTGTACATACCTTAAACGCATATCTAAACGTTCGTGGAAAGGTTTGCGTTCATCCATTTTTTTCAAATGAAGCACATGTTCTTCAAACTTTTTTTTCCATCTGAAATATAAAAATCGCTTTATCAAGTGGCATAATTGTGAAAAAATGGTTTCATTTCAACTAAAATTTCCGCAAATAACTCATATTTACTAGAGAAATTTTGTTGAGTAGAAATTAGTAGCAAGTTGCGCGGAAGAACTTTCTTAAAAACCATTTGATAAGCGCTCAACAAATGTTAATTAATGTTATTCTGAGTCTGATAAAGGTGCTTTCGTAAAACATACACAAAATTCTTGCTGAAAAACATGTATTGTATTTTTAATTTTTAATAGTAAGCTTACCTTTCCATTTTCGCATCGAATTCTTTCTCCATTAAATCAATTTCATCTTCTTTTTCACTTTCTTCATCGGACGATGATGAGTTTTGGTGTGTATCAGCGACTAAATGCATACGTCGCCAATATTCAAGTGTTTCTTCAATTGTTGGTTTTGCACGCAATCGTTTTAAACGTTCTTGGCCTAAGTCAGGAAGCGGTGGCATTTCTGGCAACACAAAGGAATCACTGGTATTTAAAGTATCTCCGTTATTTATTGTATTTTGGCAGATTTTGCACTTGTGACACATTGACGACAGTTTGTCATTCGTTATTGCTATTGTACACTCCTTTGCTGTATTGTGCACTTCATGCAAAATTTCATTAATTTGTTGCTCCTCATCGTCGTCCTCATCCAGCAACGTTCCGACTAAACTTATACGTTCATCACTAATATCACTTTCTTCTTCAGCACAGATAAAACCACTTTCAAAAGTCATATCGACAAGTTTTTTCATTTTAGTCTGATTGTCCTCTTTTCCTTTAAAAATAACATCATCTTTAGTTGTAGCATTTTGCTTTTGTGCTAAATAATAGTTGGAAACATCAGATATTGTAATGGGATTATCTTCAAAAGTTTGTTGCATACACTGTGGTTTATCTTCGCAAATTATGAATTGTTCCAAAGTTGATGGAGAACTATGCTCTATATGTTTTGAAATTGCGCGACGTGGTTCTTCAGGTGTTAGTTTGGATTGTGATCTACTTATATTACGAGGCGAGTGAAACATTGATAGAATCGAATTATCCTTTTTTGCACTTTCAATTAAAATGGGTATACGTGAAGTTTTCGATGAAGAGTGTGTTTTAATATCTTCAGTACATAGTGTTTTATGAAAATTAATTTCTTCAGTCACTGTATTGTCCTCAATCAAGATGACCTGAGGTTTCATCGTTAATTCCATGGCAGTATTAGCATAATTTATTAGTGAATTTTCAAAATGCGTTAGTTTTTGACCAGCAGTCTCAATAATGTTATTCTCCACGTCCATTGCTTCCGGTAATAAAATGCTCTTACGTTGTGCAACGCTATTATTTTCCACACCAATTGTTTCATGATATAAAAGAGTTTTGCGCTTTGAAAATAACTCATTTAAATTAGTACTCTTAGTTGGATTTATATGCGGACATGGAAGCTGCACTTCTGTCTCATGAGGAAGCTGTTCTTCTATATTACAATTATCAAATAACAAAGCCTGTCGTTTTTTAGCTTCTGGAAGATTTGGTGTGAGATTAATTGTGCCACGTTTCTGAGCAAAGGCTTGCATCAATGAAAATTCTGCAGGTGCTATTTGCAATGTTAATGGCTTGCTACATTCTGATTCTGTCGCAACACTTGCATTTTTTATATCAAAAGATATTTCTTGTTTTTTTTTATTTTCTTCAGTTTTGTAGAGCTCCTTGCTTATTTTCGATTGATTACAATTTGTTTCATCGAGATCAATGTCAACTGGTTCATAAATACTACCTCTTCGCAATGTTTTACACTTAATGTCTTGATAATCTTTAATATCTTCATCATGTCCTTGCCTTACTGCAGGTATGAGAGATTCTTTAAGATCAGCATAAAATTGTGTCTGTCTTTTAGCGATTGACATTTTTTGATTTTCAACTTTTGAACTCTCATAAGTATCTTCAGCGTGTTCTCGTTTGCTTTGTTGTGCAGATTCTTTGTTTTTTGTTATATATTCTTTAATTTCAAATTGTTCTACATTGGTTTCATCAAGATCTGAAGGTTCGTAAATAGTTTTTCTAGTTGTTGATTTTAAAGTTTTTTGTTTTATTTGTTGCTCATAACCAGTGGGTTTATTTTTATTTTCATTCGTTAGGAAATTCTTAGTAGTGTACGATTCGTCTACATCGAAATCTTTAAAAATTTCAGTATGTCTTTTCTTAGCCCTAGGAATATTGAAAACTGAATTTTCATGGGATTTTTGTTTTTTTGTTTCGACTGCAATATTCATTTCAAATGATTTGCTTATGTCCAATTTAACATCACTGATGTCTATGTCAGAACCAATATTTTCGGATGAGATATTAATTTTTGGCGCAGGAGCATATTTAACTTCTATATTAGTTTTATCATGTTCCATATCTAATGGTTCACTTAAAGTTTTCCTATGTACAACACCATGATTTTTAGGCTGTTTACGAGCGCCGGTTTTATTTAAATTTTCGTTTTCAAACACTTTTGTTTCTTTCAAAGATTCTTCAAGTTCACAATCTTTAAGAAATTGAGTCTGTCGTTGTTTACGATTATAACTTGGGTTTTCTGTTTTAATTTCAGCACGTAAACTTGACTTCAAGGTATCCTTATCTATTTTTAGAAAAATTTCTGAATCTTCGAAAGTGTTTTTGCCTGCATTGCTTTCCGGTAAATTTAGTTTAGTTTCCATTTGATATGAAAGTGTTTCATCTAATTCCATTTCAATTGGTTTCGCATCAGCCATACCATCATTACAATCATTATTTGCCTCTTTTTCAAGATGTTCAAATTCCAATATTGAACGATGTGGTGTTACTTCATATAAACGACGCATATGCTCTTTCTGGTCTTCAGTGTTATGTAAAGGACTAACATTCAAGTTATTATTACCACCACCATAAATGGTCACCAAGCGAGCTTCATTTAATTGTACGTCGAATGAATCTTCTCGAGAATGAGAATTTGCGCTGCGACTAAGGCTATTTTTATGCAAAAGATGCTTCGCAAAATTAAAAGGATTATTAGTTGTTGACTCAATACTATTTGCAGCTTGGTATTTGTTTTCTACTTCATGTTCTAATAGAGGCTGTTCTACTTCCATATCGCTCGGTAAAAGTAATGTTTGTCGTTTCCCGAGAGATGGTTTGTTGTTCGATTGCATGGAAGTAGCGACTGGTGATGATTGTTCAATTTCCATTTCATCTTCATGTTGAATTTTATTTAAAAATTTGCTGTTCGTATTTTCATGCATGATTTTAGAACCACGAGGTTTGTTATAGGAAATTGTTTCAGTATCTGGAAACAGTTGTATTTTTCCACTTTCAAAATCTTCGTTTAATTTTCGAAGGTTTGATTTTTTGGAACTACCATATTGCTGACAGTGTGGTGGAAATATTGATTGAGATTCAGGAGACATAAAACTTTGCTCTGCACTTGATAATGGAGTTTTATGGGCATTTATTGGTAATTTATTATTAATATTTTGTTCTTGTTTATTTTGGTTACATTGAAATCGTTGAAATTGTAAATCAGCGATTGTTTCTTGTTGCGATTTTGTAACACAAGTTTTCCGTACAACTACAACTTTTGGTATAGCACCTTTTTTATCAGATTCTACTACGCTCGGCACTAAAGGTAAAAAAAAATTTAAATAATAAGGATATGAAAAATTTGAGTTTATTCAAAATAAATGTTGGATTAATATAAAAAATGTCAGAGGTGAATACATTTTTTTTGAGTATTTCTGTTAAAATTTCGTTAAAAAGAATCAAATAATGCTCTAAAACAAAAAAAAAAAAAAAAAAAAAACGAAATAACGCCTAAAATAATTCGGGTATTTCTTTTTTTTTAATGAAATAACTCCCAAAAAATAAATAAAAATATGTAAAAACGCCCAAAATAAATACGAAATAAAGCCCAAAAAATATGAAATAACACCCAAAACCATAACGTAATAACGTCCATAATAAATACAAAATAAAGCACAAAAAACATAAAATAACACCCAAAACCATAACATAATAACACCCATAATAAAGCCCAAAAAACATAAGATAACACCCAAAGCCATAACGCAATTACGCCATATACATATATATTTTAATGAAAATAATTTGGGCGTATTTCGTTTTTTTAGGGAATGACGCGAAAAAAAACGAAATAACACCCAAAAAAATTTCGTATTTATTTTTGGGCGTTATTTCGTTTTTTTTTCGTGAAGCCGTTGGGCGTTATTTCCGAAATGATTGCCGCCTAAATTTATATGAAAACAATTCGTGCGTTATTTCGATTTTGTCTTTGGGCGTTATTTCCTAATGTCAAATTTGGGCGATAGTCATTTTGGAAATAACGGCCAAAATTTGGGCTTTATCTAGGTTTTTGGTAATAACTATCGTCAAAAAAAGCCCAAAAACAAAAAAAAAATTAAATTTGGGCGTTCATTTATATGAAAATAATTTGTGGCGTTATTTCGTTTTTAGGCGTTGTCGTTTTTATTTTGGACGTTATTCCCTAACGCCTTAAAATTTTTAAGGCTAATAGTAAAAATTGTTTAAGGTCAATATTAGAGGTTATTCTTGTTTTGCACTTTATAGTTAATATTAATAAAACTATTTTCGATAACTTACTTTTTTTCCCCACAACATCGACATTTTCTACATCAGTTTTAGGCATTATATGAGCTTTTGTTACATCTAATTCCTGTGCTTCCTTGTTATTGAATATAATAGTTTTATGTTTATCAGATGAAACAATTTCTAAAGAATTATTTTAAGATTAAAATCGCTTTAGTTAAATATTCTTTATTTTATAAAAGGCTAAAACACGATTAAATTTATTAATAAAAACAATAATTTTAAATTTAAATTTTAGGCGCGAAAGCAGTAAAATTTAAAATTATTGTTTTTATTAATAAATTTAATCGTGTTTTAGCCTTTTATAAAATAAAGAATTTCTAAAGATGTTTTTTCAGATGAAGACGGGGATGTTTCAAGATCTTGATGCAATTTTTTGGAAAAATCATTAAAATTTATAGTTTTTTGTAAAGTTCTCTTTGAAATTTTATGCGATTTTTCAATGTCTTCCATTGAAAGATCCATTTCACAAACATTTGGATCATCCTGATGTTGTAAATTTTTTGATTGTGGCAGTATTGCCGTTTGAAAAAACTCTTCGAATTCTTCCTCACTTCTTTTAATCTCAATGTCAATACTAGACATTTCCATGTTCTGCAGCTGATTAACGGTTTTACGTCGAATATCGTTCTGTATATTTTCATTATTTTGAATATGATATATTCCAGACATATCCATAATGTAATCATTCGCAATTGTTTTTCTTCTTAAATTTTCAGGTATATTCTCTTTGTTTTGGATATCATTGATTTTAGATATTTCCGTATCATAACTAGTTTTTATTGTTTTTCTTTTGAAATCATTAAAGTTTGTTGTGATTTTTTTATTTTTGGCACTCTCATCAATGTGAATTGAGAACATCTCCATATTTCTATTTGGAAGGGCATTCGTTGAAAAGGACTGTTGGAAAGAAAAAAGAGGACGATAAAAATTGCATTTAAGATAACAAGAAAAAATCAGGCTTTATAATTATTTGTGTAATGGCTCCAAATTTTTTGGAATTTAAACGAGATATTCTACCGACTATTTACCTCTGCCATATTTTCTGTATCAAGTATTGTTTTACGACTGCATATCGACATCTTAACAGCATCTTCATACCCACTAATAGATAGATCCATGGCCACACTATCAGCGTTTGCTATATTGCCCAGCGGAAGCATTTGACTTTCAGCGATAACATGCGTTTTAATTTTAGCTGCATTTTCCACATCATTTTTTTTATTTTTTACTATTTGTACCTCATCATCTTCATGTGAAAAACTGAATAGTGGATTCAAATTGCGCTGAGTCGGCCGTTTACCATGCTGCAATAGATCTGGTTCAACTTCTTCCATTGAAAAGCTTATGGAAGGTCGTGGATCATCTGAAATATTGCCTTCTCGATTGGAAGGAACAACACCCCCACGCAATTCATTATCTCTGAGTGATACTTCAACGCTGTTCTCAATACGTAGCGTTGTATCAGTGACCTGTGTGTTGTTTATGTAGTCCATAGTTGTGTTCCATGATGTTGCATAGCTGTGTTTTTGTTTCTCAACAATTGATACTGATGTTCTTGAGGCTTCAGGGACATACTTATTTTGCGCCTGCGCAACTGTAATATGCATCTGCTGTGCAGCAATCGGAATATGATTTTCTTTCACTTCTTCAATTTGATTTGATATAATGGCAATTTTCGGCTGTTGTTGCTTGCGATTGCTGGCACTACTGATGTTTGTGCTGTCCGGTGCTACAACTACACGACTCCGTAATGCAATCCGCTTTTGATGTACATTAACTATATTGTGCCCAAGGGTATCAGTTTCACCAGATAAATTTGCAGCATGATCGGATTCTTCATAAGAATTGTCATAGGCTTTTGTTTCATCATCGCCGCGAAAAACACTAAAATCAATAAAAACTAATAAGGGTGTTTGTTACCTTTGACCTGGCCAAAAATTAAATACTCTACACTGCAGCATTTTAAAAATTTTACTTGTATGGGAGATGTCACGACCTCTTGTGTAAGTGCGCTTTTTATTGCTCAGAGCTTCCACTAACTATTTCTAGTGTCTTTGCGAAATTTTATTACATTACCTCAAATAACGCCTAAGCTATAGCATTTTGAAAACTTTGAGTATATGGGAGGCGCGGCGCATATGCATCTTAAAATTGAGCGGCATATTGCAATTTCAATTGCTATCTTTAGTATATGAGTGAAATTTGGTTGAATTATCTCAAAAACGCATTCAGTATAGCATTTTGAAACTTTTGCTTATATAGGAGGCGCCACGCCGACTTGCCTGAATTCATCTAGTCTTTGCCCAGAGCTTACACTAACTATCGGTAGTATTTATGGCTATTTTGGTTGTGTCACCATGAATAATGCTCATAAAATTAAGCTTTAAGTATATATAGTTTCCCATAACTGAGACACCACTTTCTCTGCGTTACAAACGGAAGGACAAAGTGAATATACCCTGAGTGTAGGGCTTATATGTTCCCAAAATTCTAGGTTCCTGTTGCATTCCACTTACCGCACAGATTTTTTGCCACTGAAACTAATGCGTCGCTTTAACTTGGATGCTGAACTTATTGCTGCTGTGACGTCCTCTTCAGATGTTTTTTTTAGTATCTATAAGAAAAGAATAAATATATGGTGATTATCAACATAACCTAGACTCTTAGTTTACTTTTAGTGCCAAAGCACAATTTTTTTTTTTTTTTTGGGCAAAATGGGACCTCAGGAAATAATTGGAAATTGAAAATTAGAGTTCAAAATATGGCAAGTTTTCGATAATTTTGATTTTTAAAATCCATCGAGGGTATTTTTTTTTGTTTCCTAAATGCTCTCAAGGTAAGCTTCCAAATAGGGAGCGGTTTTTACAATATTTTTTCATCGACCTGGCCTACAGACCATAAAGTGTGGCTCGGATCTAGTTTCGGAGATGTAGCCATCGAAATATCGTTATATAGCTTTTATGAAAATCTATATAAGTTAAAAACGGCTGCATTGATTTTCAAAATATCGGTGTCATATAAAAGGTAATTTAATAAGCTACAATATTTATCCAGAAATTTTTGAAATCTGGCTCGTAGTTTTCAAGATATTACTTTTCTGATTTTTAGAAAAGCTATATCTGCAACTTCCGATGGCTATACCTGAGAAACCAGATCCGAGAAACACTTTCTGATTCCATATTTATTCTTAGATTTCAAAATATTTGGATTTTTCGGTTGACCGCGATGAACGAAGCACGCGTTCTAGTTTTTAAGATTTAAGTTATCGTTAATTTTCTTTTTTCAAAAACGTTGTAAATAACATGAGATCTGTAGGAATTGTTAGATTAATATAAGGAAATGTCTATACGGGGCGTTCCGCGTACGCGAAAACTCCTCTCTCTCTCTTAATTTACTCAATTAGCGTACGCGAAACTCAATTAGCGTACGCGAAATCCAGTGAAGTTTTTTCCCCCGGGGAACTTGATTAATTTATGTACTGATCCACGGCCGAAGGCCGCCGCGAAGCCGGTGTTGGATGTCTGACGGGTTTAAATCCTGAGCTACGGCCGCAGGCCGCCCACTTACCCCTACTTTTATGTAAAATTACTGTTGTAACGAAGATGCGTTCCGGGGGAAAAAACTTCACTGGATTTCGCGTACGCTAATTGAGTAAATTGAGAGGAGTTTTCGCGTACGCGGGCCGCCCCGTATAGACAGACTCTTAATATAACATATATACGAATATACATATATAAAAAAAATATATGTGGTGAACTTTTATCAGTTAATTTTAATGTCGCGTTCTTGTATAAAATGTGTTTCAATAATTTATATGTATATATGGGTTTCAAAAATGATTTTTTTTTTTTTTAAAAAGTTAAAAAACATTTTAAGCACTGCACTTTAAAATGCGTGAAATGCGTTTTTTTTTTTTTGTCATATATGTAAAACATATCGTCTATGTTAATTTAATATGAACGTTATCTTGATACGGTAAAGTTACCGTGTGATGATATACATATGTAGGGGGTTATCGTGAATCATGATTCCCGGGGAATTTTCTCAATCTGCCGTGCATTCTCTATTGCAGTTTAAAAAAATTCCCCGGGAATCTCGATTCACGATAACCCCCGTATATGTGTAATTCGGTTTTAAAATTAACTTTTAAGAAACAAAAAAAGTTTTAAGCAAACTGTACTTTAAACTAAGCTAAAGGCTACACTAAGAACTCCGTGAAAAGCTACAATATTGATCCAGAAATTTTTGAAATCTGGCTCGTAGTTTTCGAGATAGTACTTTTCTGATTTTTATCAAAAGCACATAAGAAAATATTTGGATTATAATCATTTTTGATTGTGAGCTAAAGAGGTAAATTTGGTCTGCCAAAATAATAAATTCGTTGCTATTTTACTCACCGAACTTCTACGGCTCTTTTTATCCATTTCTGTTGAACTTTAACAATTCCTCACCAGTTTTAAAGTTTATAACACAATAAAAAGATTTATCAAATTTTTCAGCGCGCAAACAAGCGAAATTTCAATCGTTTATTCTTTCTTTGAAATTTGTTTAATTTTTACATTGGCAAAGTTGGTGGCACTGATAAAGGTTTGTTTGTTTTGTTTTCGGTGATCAGTAGTTTTCAGGGTTGTAAATTAATGAAGTACAACAAATTAAGATTGAACACAAGGTTACGACATGCTTGTTCTTACTAGTGTTCGTAAATGGGGTTTGATACAATTTGTGTTTTATTCGCACTTTTTACTTAGCTATCGTTATGACGCAATATCAAAAGTACTGACCAATTCTAAAGCAAAATAGCTGTCAAAATAACAAAATTCGTAAATTTGTTGATGTATGGAAAACAGCAAAACAGGAAATATCAAGAAATGGAATCTGACCGTTTGATATTCGATATATATTTTATGTGTTTATGAGTAATCTACCAAAGTTATAAATAATTAATACACATTTCGCTGTGTACTATGCTACACCGTTAAAAAAAAAAAATCTGAAAGTGATAACACCACTCCTGGTAAAACAAGTGGTTTTTATTTGGCACTTCATTTTGTAGCGCATAGTAATAGTGCGTCGAGCGTTGTACGAAAGGAAAATGTCTTATCGACTCCATTTCCTGGGTTGCACTCAAGTGCAAGATACAACCCACAATATCAACGTATTCAATGTCCCTATTCGGTTGGCATAAGCAGAGAAGAATGAGTTTGCTGCATATTTGGATGCATTTTTAGTTTATAACTTGCTGTAACCTTTAGCGTTCATTTTTTTGCATCTTTTCTAGCAAAGTTTCTTAGCCATTGTTAATGCATAAATTATGTGGTCTTTCTACTCCACTTCTATTTTTCCGCTGCAGTTCAAGCAGCAATTGACTACAGTTTTTTAGTAGCTCCACTGCCAATGATGCTGAGTAAACAATTTTGGATGCGTGAAAAAAGTTTCTTATCCTCATAAGCAGTTTTTTTGTTCACAAGTTTTTTTTTAACAAACTCTTTTTGACTTTTTTGCATGAGGTTAAATTGTGCGAACAATAAGTGTTTGGTTTTTGTGCGAAAACCAATTTCGAAACTTTCGTAAGTTTATTATTTATTAGCGATGTTTATGGCTGAAGAAGCTGTCGGCATTAAGTAAAATTTACGCAAGAGTGTAAGCATCATTTTATTAGAACTCATTTTTCTAAGTGTAGGAACTAAGCGGAAACTATTTTTTGTCATTTTTATGATAATTAAGAAAAATTTTTATTTACAACTTTTTTTATCATGTGTGCAACTTTCTTAGCTATTTTTACGCTTATGAATCTCAAAAGTCTGAGCAATAAACAAAAACTATGTGTCAAGAGCGCTCGTGGCTTATGCTCAAAATGAATTTTTCAATATTCATCTCCTTGCAAAATATTTTGTTTGCTTCAGATGAAATCATTTGACTAATGCAAAGAGATGAATATTGAAAAATGAATTATAATTATTTTTATTAGAACATGTTCTGATCGTACGACTGTTTCACACGACAGACAGGATAGTTTCCCAACTATCTGATTCTCCATTGCGTCATATGAGAGCGAACATAAGAGCGATTTGCTAACGCCTGAATGAAACGTCCGATCATATACTCTTTTAGTGTGACAGACTGGAAATGTGTGCCAAGTACATTTATTATTCAAATGCAACAGTTAACAGTGCATTATATACAAATTTTAAAAAATGGCTGCATTACATGCAATTCATTGACAGTTCTCGTTGTAGTTGTATGAAAATCTAATGCCGTTTTTCTAGCAGTTTTATCAAGAGCTTTAATTACTCGTTCTCGCACTTAGTCCGGCAGGGCGGCTGCACCGGATGCCAATAACATCATAAGTTGTACTGTAGTTGTTGTGATGTTGAAACATGAAACTTACGACACACATTAACTCACTTTGTAACAACACAGAAACAACTGTTTACAAATTATTTAACTAGGACATTGGCAAGTAACCACAATTATTCACACGCATGCATACAAAACTGTAAAGGCACTTTTAGTAAAGTGCTCCAGTCAAGTATCAAACCCTGTTGAAATTTTGTGATAACGTCATTCTGTAAATGATTAAATTATCTTTCCTTTTTCAAAACTGTTTAAAAAATTTAAAAAGCGGTCAAGATTATTTTAGATCAGCTATCTACCTTTTCTTGTAATTCGTGGAGAGAGCATAAGACAATAAAAAGTTACCACAACCAACAGTCATAGTCTGAAGCAAATGTGCCGCTAGCTATATCTGCCTTATCTTTGTTTAATAGTATACCTAACAGGAGAGGTAAAAATAAGAGATAGGCAACATTTTTTAGTTTAAGTTGAGATTCAGTGCTTACACATATTCTGTGCATTTAACAATCGATTTAAAGTCGATATTCAAATAACAAATACCAACGCCTTACTTAACTCATACCCCATTTAGAGGAATAGGCTTAATCTTCCACCAAAAATTTTAGTAATTTTAATATGTTATATCTCGTAAAGTATATAAGCTATTTGTATGAAATTAAGTATGAATTTTTTGAGACATTTTATAATTTTTCAGAAATTGGGTCAAAAAACAAAAAAAAAAAAACCCTAAAAATAAAAGTTATGAGTAATTTTTTTTTTTACCAAAATGTGCCTTCAGGAGAATCAAAAGTGCTCCATTTGATTTTCTGGAAAGAAAAAAAAAAAAAAAAAAAAAATGACGCAGACATCGTTTTTAAGAGTCCTTCTAACTTTCGAGACGGTTTTTGATAAAATTTGATATGAAGATGCCGAATATAATAACATAATAATATAAGAATTTTTAAGTGTGTTACTTAATGACATTTTTTATATAATGAAAATTGATTTTTAATCCGTTCCTTGATTTGTCATAATTATGTGTTAGAAAATGCATTGATAGATTTATATGTAAATCGATCTTTGCAAATATATGACTAAAAGTTCAATTAAAAAATCAATTTTCATTATATAAAAAATGTCATAAAGTAACACACTTAAAAATTCTTAAAGTTATTTGGGAGAACACGCCCTGATAAGGTGGGAACCCCTGCAATCGGTATTGAATTTGTTCCAAAGGAACAACTATACCAAATATCAATAAATAACACAAACAACAATTATGATATATCATTACGTATTAACACACAAACAAAACTGGCAAAAGTCGGCTTCGCAGCCGGGCAAGGCTGGTGCAGTGGTAACGACTTCTGCTACCAACCTGGATGTCCTTGGTTCAATTCCCTCCCAGGCCAAAAAAAAAAACAAAAAGTTTTCAAACTTGCAATTTTTCAATTATAATTAATTTAGTGCAATAAATATAATTATAATTACAACAAAAATAGTCTGATGAGTCTTTGTGGCGAAAGACGAAACATACAGTGCCGGCCAAAACCTAAGCACCCCCTAAAGAAAGTTTTCTTATATCAAATTTTTTTTGAGAAAACGACGTTATTGAGTTAGTTTATGTGTTCATTTTGTTTATTTATACGTTAATTATTGACAAACAAGGACTTAATAAATTCAGGGTTTTATAAAATAAGAGTTAACATTTAATAAACATTAAAATTTAGAAACTTCATCGGACAAAACTAAAGCACCCCCTTCTTAACATTTAATAAAAACTTTTAAAATTAATATTTAGTTGAAAACCCTTAATACTGGAGTTTTGTAATAGAAACTGACCATATGGGGTATATAAAAGAATGAAAATTTTTGATGGATTGAAAATGAGCGAAACTGGTTAACGTACCATACAAAAAAATCATTTAAAAAGCTATATTTACAACAATATTAATGGAACGTGAAAAAAATTTAAACTTTCCCATCGAATTTGAAGTAAATTTCATAAATCGAAAAGTTTTTTTATAATTAAAGAAATTTTATCTATACGATATCTACTCTTAAAGTAAAATTGTTACAGATAGAAACAATGAAGTAAAGTACTTTACATAAAGTACATACTTTTGTTTACAGGAAACATGAGTCAAAATAACTTTTTGTGTCCAAACATTTGTAAAATTGAAGCGCATAAATTTTTCCTATTTTCAAATAGCTTAAAATTAAACAACTAAATAATTTTTGTATAAAGTATTCAAAATTTCAGAAAAGTTATCTCGTACACGAATTTTTAAATAAAATATTTGCAATACAAATGTATCATTCTAAATATGTATGTACAAAAAAGCAGGTCAAATTCGACCATTTTGTAATTTCAAATTCCATTGAAATCCATAAAAACTCTAAATTCATAATGTTGCATTTGCAAAGTGTCGTGTTTACATTCTTTTCATATTTTCACGTAAATAATCCAATATTTATGCGGTACAGCAGCATATGCTGAAAGTAAAATTTGTGCTTGCATTACCAAACGTATGGACGGACAAACGGCCCAACGAAAGGACGAACGAATGGATAGGTGCGTGCGTGCCACGATACAACATTTACAAGTAGCCATATTTTACACGGATTGTAAATTTATGCAAGTCGACGTTGTTGAATGAATTATGGAGAATAGATCGCAAATGAGTTTGTTGACCACAGACATACGGCGAATAACATGAACACGCTTGCATTTTCACCTTGTGGTTTTCGGCGGATCCTTATTTCATATTTCATTGGGGAGATAAACAAAGCTTTTTGCTGGCATTTCCTTCCTTTGGAAGGCAAAAAAAAGAACAACTGACAAAACTTGCGGGCAAAGCTTAAAGTTACCGCCAGAACATACTCGTATTTAAGTACGATAGAATGGAAAAATTTATAAAATTTAACTGTGGAATTTTTGAGTGGTTGAAAAGACAATAGAAACCGTGTCCTTATTTCATATGAAGAATTAATAAGAGAGGCTCTTTATACCATAATGAGAACTTTTGGTGATGGCTGGGTTTATTTAAAAAAAGGAAAAGCCGCGATTATACAGGATTACAACTCTAAGTTAAACCTTTTCCACATCAAATTGATATTTTTTTTTTTTTCAAATCAAATTAAACTTGTTACTGGCGCTATAATGACTTCGATAAAATAGTACATCTTATTTTTCATACTTTTTTTGTGCAGTCAGCTGTTCGTTGCAACAATCTGTCATTTTCATTTTTGCATTGTAATTTTTCATTTGAGTAAGGCAGTCGTAAAAACTAATAATTTTAACGTTTATCTTCTTCTTTATATAATTTCATTTACTCAAAAAAAAAAAAAAAAAAAAAAAAAAACCTAAAAAGAAAAAGTTATAAATTTGAGTTCATATTTTATTTTGAATGTTTCACACTTTGGTGCAACAAAACTTTTTCCAAATTACTTCGTCAATACCTACCATCCAATTGTTTGGTAGACACAATATTCGTCCATATAACAAGATTCATATTGATAACTGATGTAGATGCAGAGGGATATATCGTCACTCTTAGGCCAGATTCACGAATGTGAAATTTTTTGAATTTGAGAAATTGCTATTTCGAATTTTTATATTGTAAATATTAAAATTATATGTAAATTTTGCTTTTTCGTGTTATAAGCTTTGCATTTGCTGCTACCCCACTTCAAATATTGCTATCATACTTCTGGCATAACTTTATTGAATCATTTTGTACAAGAAAACCACATTAGTTCAAAACTGAAAAATTTGCACTTTCGTGAATCTGGCCTAAGAGTGACGATATATAACATTTAAAGTGTATTTTTTGGAAAGTTTTAATTGATTTGTTGATGTCGAAGTTGAAACAAGTCGAAAAGTTTTGCCGAAGTCAAAAATTTTTAAAGGTTCGAAAAATGTTGATAAAGTCGAAAAATGTATAAAGATTTGAACAATTTTTATGATGTCGAAAAATATTGAAAGTGTCGGATAATGTTGCTGAAAACGAATTTCTTGTGAATAAGTGAAAAAAATGTTAAAAGATTCAAAAAATGTTGGAACCAAAAATCCAAAAATGTTGACGATGTCGAAAAATGTCCAAAGTGTCCAAAAATTTTGATGAAGTCCAAAAATGTTGAAGGAGTCGAAAAATATTAAAAGAGCCGAAAAACGTTGCTGAGTTCAAAAAATTTTTAAAAACTCGAAAAAAGTTGCTGAAGCCGAAAAATTTTTATGAAGTCAAAATGTAGGTACCTATATGGTCAATCTCAAAATCTGCCACGTGACATTCGTACGCTGTTTTTTGATCATATCTATGTTAAATAAGTGAAATGTTCATGATTTAAGAATTTTATATTTTTAAGCTTCTTGAGATGAACATTTCCTTTCCTTTGTCAAACTTCTCTGCCACGTGACACAAATTTGGAAGTAATTTTTGAGGTACACATACATTCATCAAAAATTCTGCGCTTCTACCCAACCGATCGATCACAAATTTTTATGTGTTAGAAATGAAAGATGAATAAATATAACTGCATCATGATGATCTATTAAGCTAATGTGGAAATAATTTAAGAGCAAAAATATTGTCTCTGCCACGTGACATACAAAATCTGCCACGCTACACCGTCTGTAAAATTGTATAAAAAAATGTATTCATACCCTTGTGAATGTTCGTAACAACAAACAGAATGAAAAAGAGCATTAAGTCATGTATGCCTACTTCGTTAAACCTCCCTTAAGCTTCATTTTACCCAAGTTTCTCATTAGGTTAGACGCCAGACGCACTTGAGTATAAAAATATGAGAATCGGAATCTGAGCCTAGATTCTTATTGGTAGGACTCCAAGTTACTAAAAATAGAATGATGCTAGAATCTGCGGCAGTCCATTTTTTTTAAATCCCCTACTCCCCATCCAGGCCTACCATGGTTTTCCGTCCTAGTTTTTTTATAGCCGTTTATGATGGACTTAGATCTGTTTATTACGAATCTGAGTTTGGTTTTTTTTTATCACGTCTGGATCCTGAGTTATCCTTGCTTAAAAATGAAAAAAATCACTGTTTTGGGTTCTACTTAAAGCTAGATTACAAAAGCAGAAAAGGGTTTCATTGATTTTTTTCAATGGATTTGGATAGCCAACTGTATTCACAAGAAGCCATACTGACGCTATTTTAAGATTGTATCACTTTTTTACGAGATATAGGCTATTACAAAAAAGGGTTTTTTTCAACGCCATACAAAGGATTAATGATTTCATGATTTCAGATTTTAATACATATCTCACAAACTGCAAGCGATTTTGATGAAAATTAATGGAATGATGGCGAACATAAATACCTTACGGTGGGTGGAAAGAAAGTGAAATTAAATAAGTGCCACGCCCACTTTTTCATTTATTAAGTTATACAATCGCATGGCAGCGGCACTTTTCTTCTTGTATTGCTCAAATGTTACAACTTTTTTGAGCTTTTCGGTGTAATCTTTGTTCATTTCAGCCTGGGTGAGGCGATCCTGTGCGATGAATTGGCGATTGAAATCAAAAAACGAAATATAAAATTTACTGTGGCAAATCTCTGTCACATAACACATATATTATCGTCTTTTAGAGAAAGCAGGCTTCGAAAAATTTGCTAAAACTTAAGTGTAGTCAGGATGTATCCATAGTCTGTTCGTCAGAAATGCAATTGCCTTTATATTAGATCGCGGTTAAAGCGCCATTAAAAATTTTTTCGTTTTTTTGTTGTTTTTTTTTGTTTTTTTTTTTGCTGTGTGCTGTGTTTTTCTTGTAGCTGTGATTCTCGTCTAATCTATGCTAAAAGTTAAATAAAGTATGCTTGCAGAATTCTATAAGATGTCGGCAAAGCGTCTGATGAGGAATTGACTTATTATAGTCAATTTTGACCTGTGGTGGGTCCCGAAACTAGTAACGCAAGCCAGCCTTCCGATACATTTTTTTGCTTTTTTTATTTATGTGTATTTTTGCCTTGTTTTTTTTTTGTGTTTTTATTGTTGTTTTACTCTAAAACACTGAACAGTAAGCTCCGACCATCAATGTATTTTCATTGTTGGTAGCTAAAAATTGTTTCCTTTTTTGTATCTGCCACGTTACCTTTAAATTGCGGCTGTTTTCATTTCCTTAAAATCGGCTTACCAAAACATTTTTTTTTGCATTTTATTATTTATTTATTCATATAATGGTATTATTTCACATAACTAAATACAATAAAACACCAGAGCTCGGAAATTTTTCTATTTTTTTTTTATATTTTGTCCACTTGGAAAAACCAATGAAAGTGCTACTTTATTCCACATATATAGAAATACCTCCTAACGCTAGATATTACAAAACATGATCTTTCGACACATGCAAAAAAATTTTATAAAAATTGAAAAAAAAAAAAAAATTTTCTCTGGTTTACTTTTTTGTGATTTTGACCATATGAAGTCAAAAAATACTGAGAGGGTAATGTTACTACATTCGAAAAATGTTACTACGTCCCAATATTTTTATCTTCATCGTCAACATTTTTCATCTCTCCGGGTATTTGTGGACAATTATGTATTTTTTCTCCATTGTCACCCGGTTTTATTTTTTTTTGATTTGAAAGCCATCAGGACCGAGTTCTTCCCAACTAGCAAGAACCACATTTAATGTTGAAATTATTATTTTTAAGAAAACCATGTACATAAGAAATGAATCACTTATGTAGACGCGTGTGCCGTACTTCATTTAAATTTATGTGCATACTGCGTTCAAAAAAGTAACCTTGATTGTAATTGCATGGTAAGCAGAGCCTTCAAGAGGTTAAAAATGTAAATCAAAATCAAAATATTGCTGTTACGTTTTGTTTTCTTGTTTATGGCATAAAATATTTGCATTTGTTAACGGAAAAATGGAACAACTCACACATCATTAAAAGTGGAAAAAACAAAAAAAGAGTAAAAAATGTATGTATGATGAAGGATTTCAAACAAACCGCAACATTTTATTAATCCTTGCCAGCTGGTAGCATGTTGCGTCCTACCGTTTCAAGGCTGACTAAACTGGCACAAAAGAATGAGA
This sequence comes from Calliopum simillimum, assembly GCA_951812925.1. Lineage (NCBI taxonomy): Eukaryota > Metazoa > Arthropoda > Insecta > Diptera > Lauxaniidae > Calliopum > Calliopum simillimum. The sequence goes on from OX638372.1 coordinate 10,146,796, forward strand.
ACAAAAAAACAAGCAACCACTGAACAGACAAACAGACAGACGGATGAAGGAACACGCCAGGCAAAGATTTTACGTAGAGCAAAATGAAGCGCACGCAAATGGCTACAATGGGAGCAAAACTCTGGGTGGGTAGTATTTAGTTCAGCCGGGCACTTTAATACCTGCACACCTGTGCTGAAAATATGTACTTTGATGTACTGTGCGCTGGTGTTGTTGGGAGCAAAAACAAAAAAAATATGTAAAAATAATAATAATGAAAAATTCATATTATGAATGTAATGCAAAACTTGAAAATAGAAGTGGAAGCAGTAACCAAAAAAAGAATGTATGGAAGAATGACAACATATGACATGCCGCAGCATACCGTATGCATTAAAATTGTAGCTCTTTCTTTCAACTAAACCGCTTGTAAGCCTTGTGACATTAGGTACTGTTGCAACTTTGGTCACAGTATCTTAAATTTGCACATGGGTACAAAACTTGACACAGTAATTTGGTTTTGTTAATAAATGGAAATTTTTTTGAGTTAACTCTCATGGGATTGTCAATCATTATTGAGAACAGTTTTGGGCAATGCCGAAAATTTTCGAGAATCTTGAAACCGCAAAGTAATACGTCAGAAGTATTTCCTTAGAATTTGGAAAACTTTTTTTTGTCCAGGAACACTTAGAACTCGTATCACTTGACATACATTAGACTGAAAAAAACTATTTTTGGAAATTTGACGATAGTATATGAAGCAATCAATCTACGCCAAGTGTACCAGCTCAAAATTTTTTTCTCCGATTTCGCTCAAATTTGGCAATATGGTAGATCCGGTGTGCAAGAACAACAATCCGAGAGGATTTGGTCCTAGTACCATTTGTTGTTGAAATACAGGGTGTTGAAGTTTAGTTATTTTCATGAAAAGGGTGTTTTTTCAAAAATATATAGCTTAAATAAAGTTTGTAAATTGATAAATCTGAGTTACTGGTCCCATTTATTTTGAAGTGTTCTTTTTATAAAAAAAAATTTCTTGGTGAAAAAAATTTTTTTCCACCAAAATTTTTTACACTTAAAAATACTTTTGATTTTTTTTTAAAGAAAACCCCATAGATTTTTTTTTTTTAAAAGAACTTTAAATTAAAGCATAATTTGTAAACTTTAAAATGATGTGTTACCCAAGATAGGATTCGGATGCTATATGGGAGTTTTTGACTTTTGAACGCCCACGGCAGGCAAAAATCTTTTTTTACTCGATAGGAAAGCATCTTACGTAAAAAGTGTGCAAGGCAAAAAATGCTTAGAATCATCCAAGCAATACGTGGGATTTTTTTGGAAAGTTAAAACAAAAATTTTTTCATAAAAAAAATTTTTTCAAAAATTATTCGAAAAAAAAAGTTTTAAAAAATTACAAAAAAATTCACACGTATTCCTTAGACGATTCTAAGCATATTTTGCCTAGCAGACTTTTTACGTAAGATGATTTCCTCTCGAGTAAAAAAGGATTTTTGCCTGCCGCGGGCGTTCAAAACCAAAAACACATTTTAAAGCTTATAAATTATGTTTTAATTTAAAGTCCTTTTAAAAAAAATCTAAGAGGTTTTTTTAAAAAAAATTCAAAAGTATTTTTAAGTGTAAAAAATTTTGGTGAAAAAAAATATATTTTTATAAAAAGAACAGTTCAAAATGAATGGGACCAGTAACTTAGATTTATCAATTTACATACTTTAGTGAAAGCTATAAATTTTTGAAAAAACACCCTTTTCATGAAAATGACTAAAACACCAATTTCAGCACCCTGTATTTTAACAACAAATGGTACTAGGACCAAATTCTCCCGGATTGTTGTTTTTGCACACCGGATCTACCATATTACCAAATTTGAGCAAAATCGGAGCAGGTACACTTGGCGTGGATTGCTTCATATATAAAGAATTTGTAATATCCGAATATCGAAAGTTCACCCTTCTGTAATACTCTAAAACTACATTTTGGATAAAACTTGTTATTCCAAGATTATCATGAAATCACAAGAGTAACTGTTTTGTAAAACAAATCATAGCATTATGTCCTGTTTTAATGGGTCTTTTTGTTTTTCTAAAAACCCGTGTTATATTGGGTTAAAGTATTCTACAAAAGTATTCTATGGAAAGTTTTACTAGGGGCTATATTTTTGGACTTTGAGGTTAGGATATCTCTAAAGCCAGACTCAATAGAGCTATTATGTGACCAGATTCGGACTAAAAATCGACAAATACAATAGCCATAAGTATTTTGACAACAAAATTTCAACATATTTTAGATCCTTATGCAATATACATTCATATAATTACATATAAAGAAAAGCAGCATAACATATAATTTGTAATGTGTAATTAGTAATGTGTAAAAATGTTCGGTGGCATAAGTATTTTGACATCTAACGCGTATTCACTATTTTACAGCAAAACTTCTGTTTCGAATGATCCCAACTTATTTCGAATATTTGAAATGTGCTTAGCTAAAATAGGAAAAAAAAGATTTTCCGCTCGTCCAGTGTTGCCGTATTCGTAAAAAAATGTTTTTCTTGGTATGACTTGGTATTTCTAGATATGAATAGTCCGATTTCAACTAAAAATATTTATAACAGTATTACTCAAAAATAAAAGAGACAACAGCATTCCAAAGCATTATTCTTTCATCATATATTTCATTTCGTTCTAAGCGTTCCCAAAAAAATTAAAAACGAGATTTTTTGATAATTTCCTTCATTTTCCGTCAAAATAATAAGAAAAATCTGTGCAATTTTTTATTTTCTAAACATAGTGCTCTCGCTATGATATCTCTAATTTAAGATCTTCAAATTTCGTATCACTGTGCACATTTGTATAGTCGTATATATTCGCTATGCACATAATAATAGTAATAAGATACTCGATATTCAGCACACGCCATATGGAGCACGTAACGTTTGGGAACATACAATCAGTGCTGCTGCTAGAAAAGGCAAATGTGTACAAAACGCGCGCTGGAACAGCGAATATGTGCAGCATAAACACATAAACAAAGTAACTCCTATGCACATACACATGCTCAACTAAAAACTAGAAAAAAAGGAGCATTTCCGGCATACTTCCACTTCCAAAGTGTCCCAAATATGGCGCATACCGTTGTAACACATTCATTTATTTTGAAGATATGAGTAACGTAACCATAACGAACATCAGCAACATGAAGCGAATTGGACACATACTCCTCGTACGCGAAAGTGTCAGAACCAAGAATCCAGCAGTAGCTGACGTGCATCATGGCAGAGAGCTTAAGTGGCAGGAGCGCGAAGGATGGAAAAGAGGGAACGAAGAAATTATGGTTACTGTTGTGGCACAGACAGTCAGTCGGTCGAACAAATGCAGTGCTTTACATTCTTAACATACTGCTGCAACATGAAAGAAACCTTGACATGAAAAATATTGCACATATGTCGGGTTTAGTTTTTGGTATTTCAAATGAAAATTAGGTGGACAATATAATATACTTCATTAGCGTTTTTAATGACTTAAAGGGAAACAGTGAAATGTATAGTGTAGAAACACATATAATTCTAATAATCCAGTGTCCCATGTCCTTCACAAAAGTTTTTAACAAAAATTATATTCATCTGATTTCATTTCATTTAACATCCATTGAATTGATGTGATCCCCTCCAATGCAACTTTAAAACTTCTACTGACACTTTGAGGAACCGAAACATCTATGGCATTCACTTATCTCCTCGCTTAAAGCACTCAGTGGAAGTGTGATCAATGGGTTTTTGAACGATATTTTTAATTTTTTTCGATACTTGTGGACTTTTGCTGATTGATATTTTATATATTTTGTGCGATACTTTTGGATGTTAACCTATAATTTTGATGTTTTCGATACTTTTGGCCCTTTAACGATATTTTAGATGTTTTTCGATTCTTTTGGAATTTTACTGAAATTTTATATAGTTTTTGCGATACTTTGAATTGTAACTGACAATTTCGATGGTTTTCGATAATTTTAGCTATATTTTAGATGTTTTTTGATACTTTTGGACTTATAACAATATTGTACAGGTTTTTCGATACTGAGATTTCAGATATTTTTCGATACTTTTGGACTTTTACTGACATTTAATATATTTCTTGCGATACTTTTGGACGTTAACCGATAATTCAGATGTTTTTCGATACTTTTTTAGAAGTTTTTTGATATTTTTGGACTTTTAACAATATTTAAGATGTTTTTACTGAAATTTTACATACTTTTTGCGATACTTTTGGATTTTAACCTACAATTTCGATGATTTTCAATACATTTGGAGTTTTAACAATATTTTACATAGATGTTTTTCGATACAGATATTTTAGATACTTTTGGAATTTTACTGATATTTCATATTTTTTTTTGCAATACTTTTGGATTGAAAGTGTTAGTTTAAATGATTTTCGATGCTTTTGGATTTTTACAAATATTTTTGATGTTTTATTGTAATTACTTTTGGACTTTTACTGATATTTTAGTTGCTTTTCGATAATTTTGGACTTTCTCTGATATTTTATGTATTTTTTTCGATACCATTTAGAATTTTAACCGATAATTTTGATAGTTTTTGATTTGGATTTTACTAATATTTTAGAAGTTTTTCTTACTTTTTTGATACTTTTGTTGTGTTTCGATATTTTTTGATTTTTACCGATTGTGACGTGAGAAAAATGTAAACATTTTTGTTGATGTTGCTTCTGCATCCGTAAAACGTTACTATGAGTAATGAATTCTGTCAATACTCAAATACTCACTGTTCTTGCTTTTTTATATACAAAACTGCACACGGATGGCCAAATGACCACCCCCGATACTAGTTCTAATAAGCCGGTAAATGTTATTCAAAAAAGTTTTTAACAACATTTTTTCCATCTGATTTTTATTTGTTCTTTGGTACACAAGTCTATTGAATTGATGTAATCCTTTCCAAAGCAACTATAAAACTTCTACTGATGCTTCTAAAAATTAGTTGGCATTTTCTGTTTTTGCGAAACTTCTATGGCATTTATTTATCTCCTCGCTTAAAGCACTCCGTGAAAGTGTATTCATACATTCCCTAAATTCATTTACTCGATCATAAGTATGCTTTAAAAATTTGTCTACGATGAACTAAAATCAACAGTCACCACTATGATAAACTGCCAGTGCAGAAACCAACATATGCGTAATTTCAACTGTTGAGTTTCAACATTCAAAGGGGCTCTCGTCCTTTATGAGTATATTTTTGTTTTTTTTTTTTTGCGAATAGTTTTCTATTTGCGTCTATGATACAATTTTGAAAAGGAAACAATTTTAGTGCAAAACTTTGTTTCGAATTTGACATTGAGTGTATTTGTTTTTTTGTTTTTTTTTTGTGCTTTAGAATGCATATGTGTGTGTGTTTGGTATTGCGCATATGTTTGTGTGCGTATTTTAATGTTTTGTGCGGGTTTTATTAAACAAACAAAGTCAAAACTTTTAATAATCAGACAAAGCATACAAATGAAGAATTTTAATGTGGCAGTGCCTTAATTGAAAAACTTATTTTATATGGGCTGACAGTGAGTGGAAAAAATAAAGAACGCATAGGCCAAAAGTTATTACATACAATTTGATAACTTAATTAACATTTGCGGCTTTAAATTATATCAACTATGGGAATATAAAGAATATTTCACTTAATGTACATCTACGCCAATAATCTCTTGGTGGCAAAATTCTCTCTGTTGAGGTGAATTTACAGATGACATAAAATCAAAACCACCTAAAATTATGTATTTTTACAAGATATGTAGAAAATGCAGTTTTCAAGGGTTATAACAACTCTCTTTAAATCACTGAAACGTTATCGAGTTAAATCACTGACAGGCAATGTTTTTTTTTTTTTTGCCATTTTCAACTTGACGTCATATGAATGAATGCCAGCATATTTATGAGCATTTTTCTCTTTATGTGTCAATTTTATTTGTTGTTAACCGCTTTTAATGAAAAGTAATGGATTTTCTTATGTGACTTTCATGGCACTCATACACAAACATACTCAAGCGTTCACACATACATACATACATGCGTATGTCTGTAAATCCTTTAAAAACATTTTATTCACGCCTAGGGTTTAATTGAAAAATTAACAAATTTGTGCGACGTTTACGATAAAAGTGGTAAACGAACAGCAACAACCACAACAACAACAAAAACACCCACACGCAGGACCGCCCCACATTTAACAGTTGCAGTTATGGTAACATTTACTGTTACGTGATATCGTTACGTTACGTGGTAATTAGCGAAGCATTAAGGATACGCTCAGCGGCCGTTACCGCCGTCGCCAGTAGTGAATGCCTCGTTAAATTTGTTGTTTACTGAGATGGATTTTCATCTGGAAAATGGTTAACGAGTTTTTACCATGTAGTATAATAATACAAATAAACTTAAAAAATACAAATAAACAGGGTGTTTATGAATAAAATAATATGATGTTATATACTGTGAACCCTGTAATCTTTGGATGTATATTCAGAAAAGTCATAAGTACTCTTAAATGATTTTTTGGGAAGGTAAGGGCTGAAAATTCGAAATTTTTTCATAAAAAATTGAGAATGATTTCATTCCATCACTAGAACGTCACATGATCTTTATTCTGGAAATTCAATTGTTGACCCCATTGAACGTTTGTGGGCGTTCATCACGTATAGCGCGCTCAATATTGCTTCCACAAGGATAGAACCATTTCCATCTGATTCAATCAGTGCTTTCCAAAGTATAGGCACTAGCACGTTCTAGGAGGCCATTTCTTTGCTCCATTTCTAGAGTTAACTTTATCGTCAACTGTTTTCTTCAATATGTTGAATACTACGCCAGCAGTAAGGTATTTGGTTACTTCAGTTGATATACATAATCTCATTGACCCACTTTTGAAAACAAAGAAAGGCAATGTTGTTCACTTCAATATACAAACTCTCTTTAGTTCTTCTTCTTTATACTATACGTACTACGTTTCCACCGAAGATTTATGAGCTGATTTAAGGTTGTTTTTAGATTAAGCTAAAAATCTCGGCGTAAATCATGTGATTTGTCATACAAAAATTTATCTATTTCTATATAATATTATCTATTTTTAGCAAGATTTATTTTAATTCTGCGTATGAATGTCATCAGGGCTACCGGTTTTGGCCATTTTCGACCAAGTGTCACCTTTTCAGTTTGACAATCTACATTAAATGTCATTTAAAAAAAGTAAATGGAAGATAAATATTAAGAAGAAAAGATAAACAACTTTCTTTTCTCCGCAAAAGTGCAAAAGTGTAGGATTTAACTACGAGATTTATAGATCTCATTACAGCCAAATCTCTGGTAGACACGTAGTATGATAATCTCAATAATCAATATTAAAAAAATTTAAAAATAATGTAACTATACACACCCTGTTAAGTGAAATATTTAAATCCATTGTCAAATACATTGTAATGTAAATATATGTACTTTAATACACGCCCAAACATACAAACAAGCCAATTGTCACATGCATTCAACAGTCGTTTTCGATTTATGGCGATTTTCTCTGACGGTTTTATTGTAAAATATTTAAAACTCATTCCGTCGAATGTCGTACATCAAAGGGCACTATCACCCAGCCATATATGTATATATAAGTAGTACATACTCATAGTTGCTTAAGTGAGTGTGAGTATTTGTGTTGTGTTTTTGCTTGTGTATCCGCAGTCGACACAGTTAATATTTTTGGATTATTTATTGTCATACAGTAACTGTTGTCTTTCGTACCCTGTGAGAATTTGAGTTTGTGAATGGTAATGATAATATGCGATCTTGATCAAAAGTAATGCGAGAAATCTCGACGAAAACTGAAGAAAGTTTTCAGAACTTGCATGAATTAAAAAATGAAGGAATTCGGATTTAAGATATTGTCGAAAAATATTTTTCCTACGGGGCAATGAGTGCCTTCTCAATAGTTGTATGCATTCTTAAAAGCCATATACTATGTACAAATTCAATGAAGGCTTGCCAACCAATCGATGTTGAAGACAATCAAACCTAAAGTAAATTTCTAAAGGTTTAAGAAAATTTTACAAAAAATTCTTTCTAGTCTAAGAGCCAGCGGCTGACTGACTAACCACCGCAGTAGTATCAATGGTGAAATTTAGTGGGCGTTCTTCCAATGATAAGTAGGTATGATTTTTTTTTTCTTGCTAAATCTTAATTTCGAGAAAATCAGTTTTTTGCAAATATCTCGCAAAAAATTTTGGACTACAATTTTGTAGCGCTGATAATTTCCTATAGAAAATCGTGTTTGTTTTCATACAGTTCATGAGTTAGATTTATTTGAAAATCAACATTAATTTTACTATATACACTTAGACATATTTAGCAAATATCTTAAAATAGGATATCTCCTAAACTATAAGTTGAACGAAAACAACTTTTACAATGCTTCAAAGCAAATTATGTAAGCTGCAAAATTGTGGGCCAAAATTTTTGTGATTTTCTCGACCCTTGAGTCAGAATTACTTTTTATGCGGCAGTGATTTCGTTCTCAAATTTTACTATTTACTTTAAAATTACAAAAAAAAAACCGATAAAAAAAAATAATGGATCTAAATTGTTGGATTGAAAAGTCAAGTTTCACTGGATTATATCTCCTAAACTATATCTCATACAAAAATAATGCAACTTCTCCATACGAAATATATTGACCTTCAAAAATGTGGACCAAATATTTTTTGTAGAAATAATCTATAGCGAGATATGGTTTTTGGAGAAAATAGATTTTTTCGACATTCAGCACCCGATATCTTACGAAAGTACCACCACTCGAGATTTGAATAGAACAAAAGTTCATACCAACCATTGGAAGAACACTCATAAATAATTTCAGACTTTATACTTTGGCGTAGGTTAGTGATGAGCAAAATTAGTCTTGGTCTTGAATCTTGTTCTTGGTTTTGGTAATTTTGCGAGACCAAGACTACAACGCTGATATTTTTGCAAGACCAAGACCAATACTGCTATGGTCTTGGTCTTGTTCACGGTAATCGTCAAGACCAAGACTGCTTTTTAGTCTTGATAATTTATAGGTAAAAGTTGTTTCACGTCCGTTTCGAAGATAAAATCATCTCTCAATTTGAGTTTTGGCATCTTAAAAACCCAACTGCTTTGGAAAAGTATGGTTTTGAAATTTTGAATACTCAATATCTCTGAAAAATTTTTCAAGACCAAGACCGAGAGCAAGACTTAATGAGCAAGATCAAGACCAAGACTCAATATCAAAACCAAGCAAGTCCAAGACCAAGACTCAATGTGCCAGAACAAGACCAAGACCAAGACTGCTATGGTCAGCCTCTCTATCTATTTGCCAGTTCGCTAAAAACTAATAAGTTGGCAAGCCTGTTTTTTACATTAACATTTTGGTAATTTAACGCACAATTTATTCTTTTGTTATTCGATAAATTTCCTTCAAAGTGATATCCTTTTTTATTTTTAATCTATTTATTCAATATACAACCATATCTACCATACCCAACAACAAATACTTAATTTCATGCAAAATAATATGACACATATATAGCCTTAATTGTATCGTATATTTATGGTTGTGACACGCAAAGTTAAGTGCAATATTTAATAATCCCAATGTAATTATGACATAAAGTTTTCATCAATTAAGTGTGGTTATTCGAATTCGACATAAGTTTTTGTTGCAGCTTGTTTTAAAAGTTAATAATAGGTTATACCTACCAATGAACAATTTAATATAAACTTGTTTCCTTAAATAAACGCAAAGAATATTAATAATAACATAGTGCTATATGGAAAATGTTCAAGAATTTAAACCTACAATATTTATGTAGACAGAAGCTCTTTTAAGTTCGCGGAAAGAGTGAAAATAAAAATGTAAAATTCTACATATTTTCCAATATATTTACCTGTAAATAAAATAAAATAATTTTTTGACATGGCAAAAATCAGTTTCGGATTCTACGTTGAATTTTAAGTTAAAAACTCCTTGGGGCCGTATATCTGCGATGAATTTCGAGGCGCCTTAAAATCGTTTGAAGTTTTGAGTGTTTTGTTCTAATGCGAGATTGGCTAGATTTAGATCTTCCGAACGATTAGTTGCATTGTTATGATCTTAATACTATTTTATATTGAGCTCTGATTAACCCTGCTGGCTCCTAATTGAACCTTTGGTAAATGTGTTAGTCTTTCTACTGTAATTACGACTTCGGTCAAACGGCTAGGGCTAGATGCATGAAATTTGGTACAGCATTTTTTTCCAAAATTTAGAATCGATTCACCACCCTCCATCATTGAAATTCGACAAAAAGACATTTAACGGCCAACCTAATGTTTATATTTTGTTTGCTACATGTTGGGCAATAAGCTTATCATCAAAAAAAAAGTAATGTTTCAATGTGAGTTCAGTGAACAATATTTTGTACATTTGTAAATTAAAATGTGTTATAAATAAAATTAATTATTTACACAGCGATGGTGAACTTTTTGAATTAATTACGCATAAAATTGAATTGACTTTATTTATGCCACTGATATAAATTGAGTTTGTAATTGGCAGTTAATTCATAATTCATCACAGAAGATATCAATTTATGGTATATGCTTACGTAGGTACACATATTTGTAGTTGTAGTTGTACTTGTACTTGTACTTGTACTTGTACTTGTACTTGTACTTGTACTTGTACTTGTACTTGTACTTGTACTTGTACTTGTACTTGTACTTGTACTTGTACTTGTACTTGTACTTGTACTTGTACTTGTACTTGTACTTGTACTTGTACTTGTACTTGTACTTGTACTTGTACTTGTACTTGTACTTGTACTTGTACTTGTACTTGTACTTGTACTTGTACTTCTATTTACAGACCTTTTTCCGCAAACGTTTTTGGTTTTGCAAACGTAAAGTTCCAGATGAAGGGTTTTATCTTCAAATTGTCTTGGATATAATTTAAAAATTATCAAGTAAATTGATCCCAAAAATCTTATGAAAATACACTTTAACTGGCTATATCAATAGTTGAGCCGTTAAAAATGACAATGGTGCAAGTCCACTTTTTGTTATTCCGAGATACTTGAAGGTTTGCGTTTTAGTTAATTTAAAAATATTGGTAAGCATTAATGGACATTTTTTTAAGTTACGTGTTGCTAGATAATGTTAGTTTATTTTCCAATAGCGTTTAAAGTGCTGGCTAAAAAGAAGGGCAAGAAATAAAGGTCTCATTTCACCAAAATGGACTTGCCTCACTTTCAAAATTAACAAATTTTTGTAATCGTTTATTATGAAGGGATAATATTTCAGTTGTATCAGACTTTTTGAAGTGAACTTTTTTGGCCAAGCATGAAGTATAATTTTGAGACTGCGACTTCGTTAAAATCCGCTATATCTCGCAAACTATACAAGATATTGTGATGAAATTTGTTTGAAGGTGCTGAACGTGATACACTGAACAAAAAATGAGTGTCACACCTACTTTTCCATTAATATTTTATGTCTCGCAAACTATACAAGCTTTTATGATGAAATGTAGTAGGAAATGCCGAACTTGATACACTGTTAAAAAATGGTCAAAATCGAATGAGTGCCACCCTTACTTTTTGACAAATAGACACTTTGAAATGTTATGTATCGCAAACAATTCAATTTATTTTGATGAAATTCAGTAGGAACGCTCCAATTATGCGTAAAATAAGCTGGTTGGAAAACGGATTTAATCAGATAAGTGTCCCCCTCCTTTTTTTTAAATTCTAGAAAAAGTTCGTTTGCTTCTGGAAAAATATTTATTAAGACTGAATAAAATTTGTAAAAATGCAATTTATAGTGAAAAATATTTTCATCGCCTTCTGAGAAGTAGAATACTAAGTATTAAATTTCAAGGTACAAGGTACATAGTATGAAACAATATTCTAGCACCTATTTATAAACTGTAAACAAAATATCTTGCATCGTTCGCGAGACATGGCCCAACAAACTTATATATTAAGAGTTGTGCAACGATACTAAAACCTATTCCAATCGGAATTCTATGGGAAGATACATCACTGCACTACAATTTATTTGAATCTCTACATCCTTTTTTATAAAAAATGTGGTCATACTCAAATTCATATACAAAGAAAAACGTATGTATTTTGTAAAACTAAAATTTAAAATAAACCACCATATCCCGGTGTTACTTTATCTATACGTATTTTCTAAAACTCATCCATCTGTGGCAACATTTTTTTTAGAGGAATATGACTTTTTTTTAAACGCGAGTCATTATTTGCCATGGTTCTTTGTTCATATGTATTTCAGCTATCAGCGTCAAGTAGTTTCGGAGATATGAGGAATTAGTTTTTTGTGGGCGTGTTACCGCTCACTTTTTTAGCCTTTGATGAAGAACTTTCTAACACTTAGTTATTGTGAAAGTTTCATTAAAATCGGTCTGCTAGTCTCTGAGTCTACAAGGAACAAATGTACAAGCAAACTCTTTTTTATATAGTATATAAACAAGATCACACATTTTTAAATTATGGACGTCAAACTTTTTTTATTTCTGCACATTTTAAAAAAAGATTATCAAAATCGGAGCAGTTTTGCTGACTTCGAAATAAAATGCTAACGTTACTCTACTATAATATGGACTTGCACCACTTTCAAAATTAACAAATTTATAAAAACGTTAATAGCAAAAACTTCCATATCATATATATCGGGTATCTGAACTTATCTGACCAAATTTTTTTACAGATAAAAAGATCATATTTAGTATTATCTAAAATATCATTTTCTCAATTTTTTTAAAAATGGACTTGCCCCATTGTCATTTTGAACGGCTCAGTTATCAAATATTTTTTATCAAACGGGTTACTTTTTCCATTGCAAGTGAAAAAAAAAAAAAAAAAATTATGTCCACCATATTCGTCGGATTCAGCCTCCGGCGATAATTTCTTATTTCCAAATTTGAAAAAATAACACGAGAAAAAAGATTTGCTTCAAGCGATGAGGTAATTGCTCAGACAAAAGCATGTTTTGAATGATGGATAAGAGATAGACCAATGTTGGATTGTTGGAAACATAAAACATCCTCCTATGTTTAATGCATACAAATTCTCATTTAACTTTTTTTATTACAGATTCACACCTACGTTTTGGTGGTATCTGTCATTCCCATTAACGCACATACCTGAGCACAAATTAAGATTACAACAATGCATCTTTTAATTTGAAAAAGATTGAATGCTCACATTTGTATTTACAATGTGACACAAAGTCCAGTCAAATAAACGTCAACAAATAAAAAAAGGAAATCGAAGAATAAAGTGAATTCCTTAGGGGGCTTGTAGGGATTGATAATAAAAATAAAATATATAAAAATGAATGAAAAAAATCCGAAACTGTCAAAGCAAATCAAAGAATTCTCAACAATAAGACACTAATTCCATACGAATGACATTATCGCGCATTGTGAAGCACCACCATAGCTACGGCTACATATAGCCTCTGGAGCTGCCCAAAAGGTTCATTATCTGCATTTTTAATGAATCTGCTGCGTCTTTTTTTTACGACTCTATTGACGCAAATCCAATTCATGCGTTTTTATATCCTTCGAACTGTAAGCAATCATGTGAAGATTTGCTTTCATCTTCACTATAGACAATATACCTTGCAAACATAGATATGTTTGTATGAATGTATGTACACACATACATATTTAGATGGGTTTTGTGTGTGGAATTCGCATATAAACTGGTAGGTCAGTCAGTAGGTAAGCAGGACACAGGAAGCTATGTATGTAAGTATGGAAGAGAAAAACTGTCTTTCTTGCAAAAAAAATTTTCTGGTGACCTTTTCGTTGATTCATATGCTTGGACCAAAGCGTTAAATCATCGTAATAAATGTGGTAACACCACTGCCCCCAAAATGAAAACAACAACAACAACCATAATATAACAATATTGGCAACACTAACAATAAATGCATTAAATAAAAGAAATGTATGAAAAAAAAAGCAGTAGAAGCAAAGCTTAATAAAATCCTATCCCAAAGAAATAAAAGTTATTCGAGCGAAATTTCATTCACATCAATGAAGAGCGGAAAACTACTAAACGTATTTATGTATGTTCAGTATGGAGTATGAGTATGGATGGACAGCACAGGGTCGTTACAAGAAAATTAAAATTTAGGAACTTTTAAAGAAAAGTGTACTTATTTAAAGCATGAAAATTATAATGAAACTCCATCATGTGAAACTCAACATTTCTCGACTTCTGGGAACAAAGATAGGCATCAAGGTCTATCTTCTCGTTTAAAATTAAATTTTCTTCAGAAACCAGCATGATCTGTATAATATTTTGAACTGTAAACGTACCAATGCTTTCCTGTACTTCACGTCTCTGCCCAATTTCTGCAATTGTGGAACTTATGTTTCTAGTTGTCGAATTCTCCTTCGCCGTATACACAATTAAGGGTCGTAGTTTTCCTTATCTTCTTGAAATATTTCTGGAAATGGCAATTTCCTCAGATAACAGCTGCGTTATGTAAGTAATACACTCATTTCAGAACTGACCTCAATGTCTCGAATTTCGTATATGTACATGGTTTTGCTTCATGCCAAAACTAATAAAAACGATACAAACAATTTTGTGATTTTGGAGGGGTGCAAAAAGTGAAAAAATTGGTGAATTATAACAAACACTCCTTTCCATAATTGACTATAACTTTTATATTTTAAGCTGGTTTTCATGTTTATACCATTTTTGGAAAGGTATTAAAACATGTTCAGACCTAGTTTGGAAAGGCAGTGAATAGGCAAGCATAGAATAGAATAAACATATACTTAAAATAGAAGAACAGGATAGAATAAAATAGGCTAAATAGCAAGAATAGAATAGAAAGAATGTAATAATTAGATAAAATAGATAGGATAGAATAGATAGAATTGATAGAATAGATAGAATAGATAGAATGGATAGAATAGATAGAATAGATAGAATAGATAGAATAGATAGAATAGATAGAATAGTTAGAATAGATAGAATAGATGGAATAGATAGAATAGATAGAATAGATAGAATAGATAGAATTGATAGAATAGATAGAATAGATAGAATAGATAGAATAGATAGAATAGATAAAATAGATAGAATAGAAAGAATAAATAGAATGGATAGAAAAGATAGAAAAGATGTAATAGATAGAATGGAAAGAATAGATAAAATAGATGGATTACATAGAATAGATAGAAAATATAGAATAGATGAAGTATGTGGAATAGATTGAATAAATAGAAAATATAGAATAGATACAATAGATAGAATAGATAGAATAGATAGAAAAGATTGAATAGATAGAATAGATAGAATAGATAGAATAGATAGAATAGGAAGAATAGATAGAATAGATAGAATAGATACAATAGAATGGATAGAATAGATAGATAGAATAGATAGAATAAATGGAATAAATAGAATAGATAAAATAGAACTCCATAGAATAGAATAGTCTGATGCAGTACCTTTCCAAGAAATGTCCAAGTTATGGACGATTATGTAAAAGAGTGCTTGACGATTTTTTCACTTTTGCACTTCTTTAAAATACACAAAAAAAAAAAAATCACAATATTTTTTTTCTCCCATTTTTATCGATTTGGCATGAAACAAAACCATTGATTTCATTGAAATCCGAGAGGTTGAGATCAATTCTTGTTATGTTAGGCATTGAATAGATTACTTTGCCGAAACTTCTGTTTAACTAGCTTGTTCAATTGAGGTTTTAGCCCCGCCGTTTAGCTACCGTAGCTTTCACAATCGCATCTCTCTTGCCAACTCTATTCCTTTGGAGGAATGCTTTGACCTCAAACTGGACGAGAGACATAGGCAATGAAATAGGAGATTACCTAGTCATAGGTCCACAATCTTTCTGCGGAGTATGCGATAGCTTTAGATAATAACTTGAGTGACTCCTAAATACGAGGATAATAACCTGATTAACTACTGCAGAGTTGTAAGGGTATGCGACAGGCGAAAATACTAATCAATCAAACTCAAATAACACTGGTCTACACGATTTTCGACTGGAGCAACCAAATAGTGTTACTAGGGTTATTTGGTGCGCTGAATTCGAATATGTAATCAGTTTTTCTCTATCAGGTCAGGTTTTCGAAATACAATAACACATTTTTTTTTCAAGAAAAACCATTAATTTATTTGAAAATGTTTAACAATTCAAAAGTCAGTATTTGAACATCGTTTGTATGTTGTTGGGTCCGTTTCACATATAAGAGTCCAGCAATAGTCTCCCAGTATGCTTTTGTCCCAAAAAATACGTAATGAATTTTTTGTAAATTGTGTTTTTTTATTTATTAATGAGTAGTATAACGAACATAAATAACCTTATATAAAGAGAACTAGACCTGATTGCGCGTTTCTGGCAAGATTTGAATTCAGCGCACCCAAATTACTTAAGAAACATCATCCTCTTCTCCAGTCAAAATTTTTTTCGAAATTTGTAGACCAGTGTAATCAGATAATTTCTGAAATATAAAAAGATTGAAAACCTATCTTTAAACTAACAATAAAACGACCCTGAACATTACATATTATGGCTCTACATGGTCAAAAGGCTACAGCAAAGCGGGTGATGCGATTTTATGTTTATCCCAAAGAAACAATATATTGTTAAATTATGTGGGAGGGTCAATATAGCATTTTTTTTGCATTGTTTTGTGCTGTTTTGTTTCTTTTTCTCTTTTCACACGCTTTTATTTGGCTAACCAATCCCCAAGTCTCGGAAGCAAATAAATAAGCCATAAAAATGCTCCTGCTGCTCTCAACTTAAGGGATTACGTGCTGAGCTACGAGGCGGCAGTAAGTAAAAAGAAATTTTTAGAGCACTGATTAAAGTCATGTTAAAACTACGAGCACAAATAGTGAAGTAAAAAGATGAAGCAGATGATGGAGGAGCCGGAGTTTCTTCTTAAATGATGAATGTTCCGATTGTGCAGTATGAATTTGCTGCATGAACGTACATAGTCGTTGAAGTCCTCCCTTTTTTGTTTTGAAATTTATCTCATGAAAGCATTGAGAGTTTTAGCTATTCAATGATAGAGATTATTATTTTCAAACCATTTTACGATGAGTTCAACTGCAAGTTAAATGATAATCAACTGAATTGTACTAAGTTGTATTTGAGGGGCGGACAGTAGTCCTGGTCCGCTATTACTGAACATTTCAGTGCTACTTAAGTTCTGTGTAAATTCCATTTTTGTGGAGAGCACCCAATTTGGTTGCATAAAACTGATTGCTTTTAATGTGAGAAAATTCACACTTTCGGTTGAACACTTCACACTTTGATGCGAACTTTGAGGGGTGCTATAATTGCTAGCAAATTTGGGGTAAAAAAAAGTAAAGCAGATTAAACAAAAATAACGGCTAAGAACAAATATTTGGCTTTTGCATGAAAAATTTTATAAATTTCTTATCCTTAGCTTAAATATAAGAAATATCGAGTTAAAAATGTTCAAGTGCTGTTTTAGATTTAAAACAAAAAATAATATTGTAATAAAGTTTAAAATATCTTTGACGCTTTAAATAAAAAAGTAGAAATTTGTGGAAAATGAAATGAATCGATACTGGACATCTTTAAATTTTATCTTATAAGATATGCAACTTTAATGAAAATTTTAAATGAGATAGATAATTTAAATCACTTCCCATAAACGTACAATGTTTCTTGTTTTGTTGCAACTACTACTGAAGTATCGCAACTATGTTAAAGCGAACTTTTCAAGTCCAGATTGCTGTGAGTCACGTATTTAATTAGCTTCATTAGATGGGTTCTCTTGTTAACAAATTTAAATTTAATTTGGCTTTTTGGCAACATTTGGCTCATTGCAATTTCAACTTAACGACTTACAAGAAGTACGCTAATGAATGGAATGGTGAGAATTGCCACCGCTACTTAAACTACTAGGTACTTTAACTGTTTTGATGAACTGAATACTTGAGTGATGTGGAAAAAGAAGTTTTCTTTTAAAAAGTATTCCGTGGAATTGCATTATGTATTACTTTGTTAAAGTAAATTTTGAGTTAAAACGTAAAATTCTTACTTTTTCGTTAAAAATTGTAAGCAATAAATAGTGCAAAATAAAAAAATTACTGTCAGTCATATATGACTGACATGATAATACTGACATACTGTGCCACTAAGATGGAAATTTACAAATTTTTTGATTTAAGTTCATTTAAGCAAAGAATATTGCAAGAATTTTACTGTCAGTCATATATAACTGACAGTGAAAAACTAAGGAAATCGGATTTTTCCAGCTAATTCATGGCTTTCGCGAGTTAGCAGCAATGTTTTGCTGATAAATTTTGTGTTATGAATAATAAGAAGTCGTCAGCCAAATCCGACTGACGTATATAATTAACTATAAATGTGGAAAAAGTGTTTTGTTTTGTTAATTTTTCGTTAAATTTAACATATTTTGGCTCTGAATATTTTGTTGAAAAACAATAGCAAGAAAATTTAAATGTCAGTCATATTTAACTGACACAAAAAACTATCGCAATAACCTTAAATAGAACACTAGTCAGACACCAAATGTTGTGTATTCGGTTTTTTTTTCATACTAAACGATTACCTAAGTAAAAATGTCCTGAATTTAATATCACCATCTCGACAACTCTTTATGGCATAATCGTATTTTAATTAAAGCTCCCAAAGTCAATTTAAACGATAGTCCCGAGACACTTTTCTTCGCATCTTAGATTGTCTTTATAGTGGAAAGTTTTCAATTAATTCTACATTATAATAAATGACAACAAATTTGAAAATGACAATAACAACACCAGCAGCACAACATTAGCGCGTCCAAAATATAGGGCAACGCAAAACCACCACGTGTCTGTCTGTCAGTCAGCCAACCAGCCACCCAGCTAGCTAGCTAACGGTGTCATGTTGTCATATTGCGCCCATCATAACAAAATACAACAGAAGCAGGTGAAGTAGCGAACGCGCGCAACGTTATCAACACCCCGAAAAAACTTTCCTAATTTAATCAAAATTAACTTAAATGAAGCAAACAAATCGATTTACGAGTATTCATCAGAACGCGCGTCCTTTTTGTGTGCGCTCTCTCCTTTATTTCTGGCCGCGTGTGTTGCCTTTGCTGTAAAGTTAAAATTTCCACTTTCAACATTAAGCGAAACATGAGTACCCTTAAAGCGTGCACACGTTACATGATCTGCCAGATACACAGATACTATACTTGTGCTTTTACTTAATTATTCGAAGGAAACTGAAACTTTTACTCCTCGTAAATTATCCGCAGTCTGCTGTGCATGTGGATGCTATGCAGAGTATTTTAAAATGTTGCCAGATTTGAAATTTACTTTTTTTTTTTTTGCACTCCGAAAAAAAAAAATAGAGTGAAAAGTAACTTCATTTGAGTCCGAAAAGCTTTCGTCTAAGTACGTTTTATGCGTAAACGAAAGCTTTTCGGACTAAAAACTTAACTCTGGACTAGTAAGCGAACACTCTGTTTTTCAGTGTTATTATCACTAAATTGAGTCTAAACCAAACTCAATACTAGCGTATTTTGTCAATGAATCAAAGCTCACTGAAAGCTTTCAACTGCACAACTACTGACACAGTGAAAGCATATTTGTGAGTAACTACGCATACGGAAAGCTTTTAAGCACAAAAGCTCAAATGCCCGTGGTCCTATTTTTTTTTCTCTGTGTATTTAAAATTATACAAAAACGTAGCATATTTTCAGGCAAAATGTTTAACGGGTGACACGTTTGAAATTTAAGATTTGTGGCTATTTCTAAAATCAATATACTGAGGCAAGGAGCAACTTTCCAAAACTCTTAATGTAAAACTTAAACAAATTTTATGTACTATTTTTGTGAAGTTTTTTTTTGCGTTATGTTGGCAAACAAAAAAGTTTTTCATACAAATTTTGTATTTTTAGTTTTGTTGCATTATTGAAGTTTTTTCCAGAGTCAAAATATTTTGTGATCAGTCGTACAATACACCAAGGAATGTATTTCAATGGTATGCTGATCGATCCACACAAGTGTTCACGTTAAGCATGCAAAACGTCACCGTTCTTGAGTTATCGCAATTTGAAAATTAACAAATTTAAATGTCCACATATGTAGACAATAGTTGATTTCGAAAAATCCAGAAATATTTAAATGGGAAAACTTATGTCCACATATGTGGACAATAACCATAAAGAGGTAAAGGCGGCTGTCAAATAATGCAGTATTACAACCTGAACTTAAGAGTCTGCTGGCCTTGCTCATTCTTTTCGATGTTTCTTTCGTTATTGGCCTTGCCAACTCATGTCGGCCTAAATTTTCCCTCGTAACTAAAAACATGAAAATTTCGTACAATATCCAAATTAAAACTATTTCTGGCAACACTGTTTTCACTCTAAACATTAAATACACTGCAGCAGTGTATCACATGGAATTTCTCTCCTTTCTCAAGGATTGTCAAGGATTGAGCGCGCGCCATGCCACCAACTTACGTCACAGTCACAGTTGCTGTCGCGTTGATTTTATGATTCGACTTTGTGTTGGTTATAAGCAAATTAAAAATTTTGTGCTTTTTACCGAATAACTGTAAAATGCCGCAACAGCAGCAACTCTTCCTACCAACCTTCCACCCTACTTGCTCATGCTGCCAAAACTCATAATTGGGCCAAAAATGTTGTACGCGACGACGATGACGATGGTGTTGGAAAAGTTTTTGAAAAAATGAAAAAAAGTATGAGAAATAAAAAATCGTTCTCTTAACTTAAATTAAAAATGTAAACATCTTAAGTTGGAAGGTAAATGCGAGGCGTAAAAATCTTGTCGTCGTCGCACAGCAGAAGCCGTCGCGGCAACATAAGTTGCGTCAGGAAAAAAAGGGATTTTAAGAAAATCCTTTTTTTTTTTGGTTCGTTCTTTTTTTTTTGCTTCTGTTTCAGCGCTCGCAGCAAATTTCTCAACACATATTTTTATATGAGGAATTTTTTATGCACAAAGTTAAAAAAAATATTTAAGCATTTGGAAAATATTTCATCGTTTTATCGTTTGACTTGTTGAAGGTTTTTGCGCTGGCATGGCGTTTTTATATGTGGAGTTAATAGAAAAATGATTTAAAATAGGGCTATTGGAAAAGAAAAGTTTGAATTTATATTTTTTGATCGAATATAAGCTTTGTATTTGTTTTGCGACATAAATCCGTAGAAAAATCAATCATTAAGTAGGTAAAAAGTTGCAGCGTCTGTGAAATACCATAAGCTTTTGCTATGAAAAGTCATTAAATAGAGATTGAGTAGGTGATTCTGCAAATTCTTAGGTATGCTTTCGCATTATACTACATATAAC
This sequence comes from Calliopum simillimum, assembly GCA_951812925.1. Classification (NCBI taxonomy): domain Eukaryota; kingdom Metazoa; phylum Arthropoda; class Insecta; order Diptera; family Lauxaniidae; genus Calliopum; species Calliopum simillimum. Next base: position 10,168,209 of record OX638372.1, read on the forward strand.
AATAATGGACGACGCACAGCGGTATTTTGGTTGCAAAAAAGCCATTTTTCCAATACAAAATTTTATGAAACTAAAGATGCAGTTTGTGAGGGGGAAAATTGGCCGCGTTTTCCTTCTTCAAATAATCGCTTCGTATAAAATGCTTATTATTATGCATCATATTTTTATTTTTAAGTAACTAATCATTTCGTAGTTTTTTGCTTTAATATATTATTAGTTTTTAAGAAAAAAACCAACTCAAACACATGCAATGTAGTCCATTTTATTATTATTAATTAAAATAAGGATTTATAGTCGTAATTAAGTAGTTAGCTGAGAAAGGTATTCATAATTTTAGTTAAGGGTAAAATCCCCACCACATGAACAAAATCAGACGCAACGGCAACACTGCGCAACAGCTGTTTTTGAAACGCAGCTGTCGTTTGATCTGTTTGCTGTCACATAAACAGAAAATAAATTTAGACGCGCAGCAGTAGATCGAGACAGTATTTGCGTGGCAGGCGACCGGCAAACAACAGCAGCAGTAAGCAGCAAGGAAACAAAATATTTGATAAATTAAAGTAGTAGTGGGGCGTAGTAGCATAGAGACCGCGGCACTAAACACACGTATCCCGATAATATATCATTTATTCGTAGGTGCGGTTTAGTTCCACTTAAAGTCGGGCGGCTAAAGTGTAAGTGCGGGTGGGAACAGATTTCATTGTCACTTATCTTATAATGACAGAAATTGATTTCAGTTTTAAAGCAGAAAACGACGAAATTAAAATTTTGGCACAAAATTACTTAGTTAGCTACGTGCACCTACGTCTTCTAACAATAAAAAAATTGAAGGTGAGAGTCTACTCCATGCATTTAAGTCAACAAATTTTTCCCACATTTGTGCCAATTGAAAATCTCATAAATATTCTGAAAAAGGTCATGTGAAAATCGAGTTTTTCCGGAAAAAATGTTAAAACATTTTTTGAGATACAAAATGCTAAGAATGCATGTGTTCAACAGCTGATAACTTTAAACCAATGACTGACCCCCGTTGTGAAAGATATATCATTACTAAGCTTAGAAATCAGGCTATCATGTAAAGTATTTTGAACAAAATTTAAGGGGGGTTTTTTTAAAAAAAAAAAAAAATGCTAAAATATTGTTTTTTAAAGCAATATTTTCCTTTAAAAATAACATACAAAAATCAATTGTATTTTCAACTAGTACACTTGACATATTTTACCTCATATACATATCGATACATCCAACGTAAAAGTTTGTAACTCAAGTTACAACTTTTTACGGGACAGTGGTTTTTGAAATCTGCGTATTAGATTCTATCTTGTGTCAAATTTTGGTACCTCTAGCTTGAAATTTGTGGGGCTGGGAACAATTTTTGAATTTACAATTTATTCAATTTTTGTTTTTAGTTTTCTTGTTTTAACGGAAAAAATACAAAAATGATCATAACTAAAAACTACGATTTTTGAGTTACCAACTTTTACGTTGGACGTATCTATATGTAATACATAATGAAGCAAAGAAAATATTTTCTTAGGAACAAAGAATTGTTATGGTCACATGAAGCAAATGTAAATATGTTGCCGCCTGTACAAATAACAAATGAAACAAATTGTTTAACCATGATAATTATTTTTCCTACATAAAGTATTTCCAGGAATTCATCAATGTTACAAACCGAAGATGATTTTGAAGTAGCAAAAGCATAAATTCATGTGGCACTAATTAATTATAAGTTATCACGCACAATCGCACTTGATGAACCAAAGAAAAAACTTCAATAATATAATTAATATTGATTCCAGTGATAGTTCACAAAAGTTGTGCAAAAACGTAATAATAATATCCTATCTACCTACATGCATACAAAAGTACAAACATAAGTTTGTACTTAAAGCTTCAATAGATATGAATAGATGAAAAGCTTATGGTTACTTCTTAATAAAATTTCAATTCTGAAGACTTTAATACAAAGATCTTTCACAGAAATTCATTACGAGTCTTGTCGAAATATCATTATAATTTATTCGATTAATAAAAGTGATAGGTAATCAATAAATAAATTGAAATCGACTACTTCTGTATAAGGATATTATTCATTAGCTCTCTCTGTTTCTTTACTTTGCCTTCTTCCAAGGGTTTATATGACGCCCAAAGGATACTTGTGCATTGATTTTACTTAAAGTTTTGCTTCGCTAACGACTTGGAAGAGACTTGAAATTCACAATCAACTTTGAAGTATCATTCATGTTCGTTGTCTTTGTGATAATCAATAACCTAAAATCTGTTAAATTTATTTTGTCTTTGCTATACTTCAGTGTTGTTATTGTTGCTGCAAATGTTCCTTCGCACCATCTCTTCGCAATGTTTGCGCAAATGACAGTGAGTTGTCCACTCGATATCTTGCGGGTGTACAATGATTAATTGAAGTTCTGACAATCACTTGGAATATCGTTTTTGACTATTTCAATTGAAGGATAATCAGTCAATAACCTGCTAATTTCAGGAAAACTTGCTTATATTGATGAATTTAACTTAAGGAAAATATAATTAATGAAATTTTGGGAAATTTATGAAATTTAAGCTGATAATGCATTCGATATGAATATTTAACAATCAATGATGTTTGTTCTTTAACTTTAACGATATGGCTTAGATTGGAAAATATATGAAGGAATCATCTCTATCAAATGTGATGTTTTCCGATGACTTAGACTTTTATCACGAGTTTTTAAATTCCGGAACACGTCCTCTTATATGGGCATTAAAATTTTAAGATATTATTAGTCGGTATATATCATGAAATTGATTAAAATTTCTGGAAAAAATACAATGCGAATATCTATGTTTCATCATTATTAACTTCTTGTTTGTTTATATATGTGCATTGTTTTGAATAAAAGATATAAAAGAAAAGAAACTTATTATGTTTTTATCGCAGAAAAATTTTGAGCATTATTTTGCTTATCACCCATAAATGTTTTAATTTTATCATATCTTTTATTTCTATGAATAAAACTTTAAAATTATATGAATGTTATGAATGCCATCATATGTATGAAAATAAAAACATACTTAGATATAGAAATATTTATGATTATTTATGATGTTGGTTGATACTTAGGCTCATAACATTTCATGTTCTGTACGAGTCCTGCAATAATTCTATGCGGTTTTTATGCACATGCGTTTATTGAAATATTTACGATAATTTTTTATGTTTGGTTTCTGATAAATTACTTTAGAAAAATATTAAATATTCTAGCAAATGCTTACATATAAATATAAAAATTTTTCTTGTAAGTTATATACATTAGAGTGGTTAAAAAAACACAAATGTAGTGTCTCGTTTTATCAAGTGTTGACATGTTTATGATTTATTATTGTTTATGAAACGAAGTCTTTCAAAAAAATTAATCGGATCTCAAATCATAAAATAGGTATAATAAATGCAATACTGAATTGAAGAAAATTGAACGAGGACTCCATATAAATCAATATATAGTGCTATGTTAATGGGAAAAGTACGAAAAAAAGGTACGTAACTATACGAAATATTTTAAAGCGCTATAAACCAAATACTTTTTAGATAGCTCATTTAATCAGCTAAAAGTTTCCCGTAAAAAAGTTTTCTCTAAAACGTAAGGGTGACCTAAGCAAAATTTTTTTTTTTTTTTTGTAAAACAAGTCAGAAAATCCCGTAAATCTCTTCAGGAGTACATTTTAGACAACCCATGTGCAATTTTTTGTTAATCTAGGCCTCCTCTATCACCTACCAGAAGCTTCGTAGTCTTATCGTTTCGTAACCTTGAGTATGCTGTAGTAACCTTTAAGAAAACTGGTCCCACATTTTTGCTTTCTCTTTAAGCCGAATAATTTTTAAGATAACTCATATAATTAGCTAAAAGTTTCCCGTAAAGAAGTTATCACTTAAACGTAAGGGCGACTCAAGAAATTTTTTTTTTTGTAAAACAAGTCAGAAAATCAGTTTTTCCCATGAAACTTTTCAGGGGTACATTTTAGTTCACTCCATGTGCAGTTTTTTGTTAGTATAGGCCTCCTCTATCACCTTCTAGATGCTTCGTCGTTTTGTCGTTTCGTAAACTTGTTTATGCTGTAATCATCCTTATGAATATCGCTATAACTGGTTTCAGTTTGAGCGAGCAACGAAAGAAGAATACTTCGCACACCATATTTAATGAGCTTTTCAGTGAGAGGTGAGAGCACTTCCACATTTTTCCATAATAATTTAGTGTGTTCTTCATTGTGTGAGAATTTAAGATTCGCAATCCATTGCATACAATGTTGTGCATCTTCAACAGTTGGTAGCCCCAGTATCCTGTTTGAAATCTGCTCGAGTTCAGCCTCTTTTTCATATGAAAACCAAATTCATTAAATCGATAGTCTGGTTGATCGTTCGGTCCAGCAAATGCTCTCCTGGCTACCCCTACTTTGTAAGTATTTCTTGTGGCCTTATTAAAGGTGTCAATGCAGAGAATGAGCCATAGGCATTGGGTTGCCAACCGTCAACAATAATTATAAATTTTTAAAATTTTGTTTCCATCAAATTATTATAATCGATAATTATGTAACCTTATTGAATTAGCTAAATTCAGTATAAATTCACTTTGATTGCGTGCACTAACGTTAGAAATAATCCACATTAGGAAAGAGATAATTCACAAGTTAATTTGCATTAAGACTGTGTCGCCTGTCTATGCTCTTAGAGTTTTCAGTTTCTCAATATTGTATTTCTTTCTTTGGCCTACGGTTTTGGCACTAATTTGCACCCCATTTCACGGTCATCGGTGCCACTTTACCCTCTTTCATATTTGCTCTTCTCGAACTTTATGTAAATTTACTTTAAATTTTTATTTATTTTTTTAATTCATTCATTTGCACAATTAATTCAAACGTGCATGTGATTTAAATCATTCCTTGGCATTCACTAAATCAAATGTATGCAGTGGCGCGTGTGCATGAGTGGTGGAGGGGCTGAATTGCAGCAAGCGGTGCCATAAGCTGCAATAAGCAGAATTGATTTTGTTTTGCTTCTTTCTGCTTTTGCTTTGCTTTCGCTGCCTAACTCTCGAGGCTACTTTACTGAGGTTGAGTGTAGGGTTGGTTGCGTCGACCATGGCGCGCCGTCGTCAACTCATACTTAAGTTAAAAACAATTGCACTTACTATGTATGTAGGTATATTTGTACATACATATGTTAATACAATTTGCAAAATTAATTTAGTGTAAGCAACCAACAACAACAACAACAACAACAACAACAATAGCCAACCATAATGCAACAATGAATGACAAAAGATTTAAAGCGTTTTTTAATGTCAGCGGGAAATTGTAAATGTTGTAGGTCACATTTAATGTCAAAGTGAATGCATAAATTAAAATTACAAGAGATTTTTTTTTTTTTTTAATTTTTGTTCCCGGGAGCTGGAAACGCAACTCATTATTTCCCACGAGTACCCATCACTAATGGCTGTAGGGATAAAAACGCACAGCAAATAATTGACAGTCACTTAATCTCGACACTAATAGTCGAAGCGAAAGCCTTTGGTGTCGGTAGGTAGGTGTCGGGCATTACCATGGTTGTATGTAGGGTGTTATTGCTGAAGGGGACATACTTCATAATTAAAAATACCGCAATAATTTCAAAGTTAATAAAATGTACGGCAATATTTTCCGTAGTTGCATAATTTAATAAGTTGTTGCAATAACATAGCTGATGCCGCGTCATGAGTATCCCTGCAGTGTATTTATGCATGTACATATGAAGGTTGCTATTTATGTATTCGCAATATCATCAACAAAAGTTAATACGCATTACGTCACTAAGTAAAGTAAATTCAAAATTTTCTTGAACACTTTAAGCGATGAAGAAAATTTTTTGGTTCGAAATTTATTGTATTTTTTAAACATCAAAAATTTAAACACCAAAAATTGTTTGCTTTTACTTTAAAGGTAGATTACACGGAAAGTAAGAGTCCAATTAAAAAAGTTTGAAGATACTGTTTGATAAGGAAGTTTATTAGCCATTACCATTGAACAAATTAAAGAACGTCGAGTAAATATGCATAGTGTTAGTGTTATGCACTAAGCTTGGCCAACGACCAAAGAATTTCCTAGGAAAGCCTAAGATAAAGTGGGAAACCTGCCTAACAGGACTCTATTACGTTGCAATGTAGGACAAGTGTGGATACCCTCCTCTGCAGTTTTTCTGTTCTCTACACTAATGGTGGTGGTAGTTAATTTCACAATAATCGGGGTGACATTCAGCACTACGGTATGCATGCTCTTCCAACCCATTAAAGTGTCGAAATGAGTTTAAGAGTAGCGGCGCTATCATTTCAAGATTATAAAAAAGTTCGGACACATAAATAGCACATTTTGTATTAACGTAAATATATACTTAACATATATGTTTTACTATACATTACACATAAAATAATATGAATATTCTGTATATTTAATAATTAATTTTTGAGTTATTGCCTTTTGACGTGAATATTTCACAGTTTGAGGGCAACATTTTATATTTTCGTTAATGAAATTTCAACAATATAGACACATTTTTAATTAATGCCAATCAATAAAATAATTAACTTTTCACTTTAATATCAGTAATCAGCGGATGTACGTTAAATTCAATAAGGCCTTGGCTATAAGTATAGTAAATTAATTTTTAATAATAAAAACTTTTTTTTTGAAGTAAATGAAGGAAGCAAGACCAACGATTGTGCTTAACAATGGCTTCTTCCAATGAAATTCTTAAATCATATGATTTTGAAATTTTTTGGAAAAATTATTTTTAATGATTTTGTAATGATCACAATCCGTTCGATTGAAACCAAATTGCCAATGTTGACTTAAGTAAAATATGAAGCTTACATATCAGTGAAATAAGTTGAATGACCAAAAACAAGCCCTCTATTGTTATATTAAAATGGGCTTTAATAATACAAAAGTTGTCTGGCTGGGCATGACTAACCCATTACTGCATGTCATTTATCATACTATTTTTTTTTGTGAAGTCTCAACATGACTTTTGATATGGAGCATACAATTATTGTGAATACGATAAGTTTGTCATTGCCTTTTTGTAATAATTAATTTTGATTATACATATGTCAGAGCAAAAGGTATAATAAACATATATTAGACTGTGGGACAAAAATTGATTTTATTTTTAAATGTTGAGAAAAGAATTATTAGAAATATAAGATAATATTCATGTGCTTTCCCCATATACTTTCATCTAAATAAGTCATTCTTTCATAATATTTATTAAAAACCATATAGACGCTGACTACAACTATCCTGAATTTTCGAGACAATCCCGAATTTCACGTTCGTGTTCCGGATTCAAAAACGTTCCGGAAATGTCCCGAATATTCATAAATGTCCCGGATAAATGTCCAAAGATTATGGATCATAACTTTCATATAAAATAATAATGAAATAATTTTCATTCTGTTCCGGATAGGGCCATGAAGAAAATGGAAGAAATTAAAAATGCTTTCAAAGCGTTATGAGTGTCATGCTCCACAGGATCGATTCTTAGTTGTCAAATAAGTTTAATTGATGTTATTGTCGCATATTAATATGCATATAACACCCCTCGGTGTATGCCTACACTACTCAGAAATGCTATTTTGAGGAAAGAGATTTTCTTCGTCTGAATTTAATAAATTTTCTGAAAGCTGACCAATGTTTTATTAAACGAAAAGATTACAAAACAAAGTTTCTGCAGGCTACTGAATCATCGTCATGAGTGTCACGTTATAAAAATCAGAAGTATAAAACAAAAGTCTCCAGTTCAAATGAAATTTTCATTGTTTTTAGCTATATCATAATAAATACATATAAACTTTCTTGCAAAAACACGCGGGAAAAGAAGAATGTCATTAGTGTCACAGCCAAAAGTGTCACGTTAGAAGCAAAATCCTAAAACATTTAAATTTAATTAAAATAATTATATTTTTTTTTGTACCACAATATTCATATGCAACTTCAACTTTTAACTACAATAAACAACAAAACAAACATTATCATCGCAATGAACGCATTAAATTACCTGTAATTAATAACGCTGACAATTAAATGACGTTGCTGAAAACATCTTCATCTGACATATGGACGATCCCTTTTACAAACGTAATTCATGCACTGACCAGACAGCGCTAACAGGACATGGAATTCAATCAAATACCCACCAGTTGCAAAATTATGCGTATTCGCTATGAATGGACGGTTGTTGTTTTTTGCCAGGAGATTTTACCGTTTTTGTGTTTTTTTTCCACATAATTATATCATTAATTTGAATGTTGATTCGTCCTTTCTTTCATTTCGCAATGTTCGGATTACTCATGTCCTATTATTGGTTTCCCATCACCCCCCATCAGCAATTAATGAAGTGTAAATAATGAACGTATATGATGCATATAAACAGGAAATTTCGTCAAAAATCATTCAATGAATTACATTCAAATATGATAGGTGGGGATCCTTTACAGAAGGATTGGTGGGGAATATGTGTGTATTATTAACTGCCTATACACAAAAGCATTTCTCTTAACCAATTACTGGTACAGGTCGGGACAGAGTAATAGCACAGGAATCTTTTTTTACAATGCCAGGGATGATTTCATCCATATTCAAGTGAAGAACACTAATTCAGATATTTCTAGTTTTGAGTTATCTACAATATTATTGCTGATTGAAAATATTATAGTCTTAAGACTGATAAGACCCATTGAGTCATAAGTATCTCTGCTAAAAAGTGGTTACATTTATTTAAAAAAAAAAAAAAAAAACAGACGCAGACTATAGCGATGATTATCTAAGATTTCTATTCGGTCTTCGTTACTTATAGTTAATAGGTGTGTCACGACCCTTTTCTAGCATAAAATCATGTCTCAATTCGGAATTCAACATCTTAATAGCTAAACTGCTTTGTAAATTTTGAAAACTCAACAGTTCTTAGACAATTTTTCAAGACCAAGATCGAGACCTAGATTTAATGTTCAAATTCAAAAACAAGAGCAATGCTTAATTCTAAAACCAAGACTCAATGTTCAAGACCAATGACAAAAGACCAAAGGCCAAAGACCAACGACCAACGACCAACGACCAACGACCAACGACCAACGACCAACGACCAACGACCAACGACCAACGACCAAAGACCAAAGACCAAAGACCAAAGACCAAAGACCAAAGACCAAAGACCAAAGACCAAAAACCAAAGACCAAAGACCAAAGACCAAAGACCAAAGACCAAAGACCAAAGACCAAAGACCAAAGACCAAAGACCAAAGACCAAAGACCAAAGACCAAAGACCAAAGACCAAAGACCAAAGACCAAAGACCAAAGACCAAAGACCAAAGACCAAAGACCAAAGACCAAAGACCAAAGACCAAAGACCAAAGACCAAAGACCAAAGACTAAAGACCAAAGACCAAAGACCAAAGACCAAAGACCAAAGACCAAAGACCAAAGACCAAAGACTAAAGACCAAAGACCAAAGACCAAAGACCAAAGACCAAAGGCCAAAGACCAAAGATCAAAGACCAAAGACCAAAAACCAAAGACCAAAGACCAAAGACCAAAGACCAAAGACCAAAGACCAAAGACCAAAGACCAAAGACCAAAGACCAAAGACCAAAGACCAAAGACCAAAGACGAAAGACCAAAGACCAAAGACCAAAGGCCAAAGATCAAAGACCAAAGACCAAATACCAAAGACCAAACACGAAAGAAAAAAGACCAAACGCATATTTGCTTTAGGATAATATGGCAAACGTGATATCTACATAAGCGATTACACATAAACTGGCTTGCTGTTTGCTTTGAATGCGATTAAGGAGTACTTTATTTATATATGTATGTAATTGCAAACAATTTTTTTTCTGCTGAAAAACGTAAATCCGACTAAACAATGAATTCTCCTGCCAATAATTATTCAAATTAAAAAGGAAGCACTCAGCCCTATACCAACACATTTTCAAAACAAAAGCACTCACCGGATTCCCTTACCCATAAAGAGTAATTTAATATAAATACTTGCGCAAATACAGATGTTAAAGTTGCTAACAGAAGGGTTAGGATAAAACAATCTTAAATTAATTTCTTTACTTCTCATCTTAAGAAGAGAAAAAAATTCAAATACCTTCATCATCTGCTTCAGGACTACTGCATTACTGCGTTAAAATGTCTAGATGAACTCATTAATTATTAAATTTATGCCTTTTAAGCCAAAGGCGAAGGTGTAAAGGTATTTTGCCGAAAATTACGCCAAAAATTAAGTCAAAACAGAAAAGAACACGAAAAAAGGTTGGTTACTTTTAGATGTTGTATCTCAGGTTGTTTTTCTGGTTGTTGTTTACCGTTAGCAAACAGTAAAAGACAAATAAACAAACCCAACCAACCAAAAAACAGTGGCGAATCGACGACGCCGACGACGAAAAGACAACTAAATAAAGATTCAATCTGTTGTAATTAACAAGGTAGAATGTTAAAACAACAACAATAACTGTATACCAAAAATAGCAATGTTATATGGGCAGACAGACAGATATACGGAGAGAGAGCGAGAGCGACAGACAAACAAGTGTAACGAACTGAACCGTCAAATCCCAAATGCATATTACAACAATTTGGCACCAATCACAAATTTGAGGTTCACTTAACGTTGGAGAAAAAAAAAAAAAAAAAAATGGAAAGAAGTGTTTAAGTACCTAGTTGCTTTGTTGGTGTGCTGATGACGGTTCATGGCAATGAGACTGTACGGTGGCGTGGCATTAGAAAAAAAAAAAGTTCATTCAACTAAAAGTTTCTTTAATCCAACGCATAAAAGCCGCTAAAATATTATTTGAAATTAAGTTGATTTGAATATCGAGCTGTCAAACTTTTTTTGAAAAGGGATTTTTTGACTGATAACTCACGTACATTTTTTTTTGGTTGGAATTTCTTGATAAAAGCCGGAAGTTTGACACATGACACATTTTCTTTTCTACTGGATTACGGTTCCTGCCATATTGTAAGTGGCTAATTAGTAAAATATAACTGCTTGCACATGCCAGAAAAGTTTCAATAACTTAAATGGAAGCTTATATACGTAATAGGCTCAAAATTGTAGTGGAAATGTAAATAAAATCGATAACCGATAGAACACAGCACAATAAAATTTTACCCAAATTACATTATTTGAAGATTATCAATAAGCGTCAGATTTCATTAAGTCTAAAAACAAGCTTGTATCTTTGTCTACTATAAGTTAAAGATTGAAGGTTACATCACATTCTGTTGCATAGATCTGAATGTATGTAAAAGAGGGATGCGAAGATAAGCACGTCCTTGGGTTTAAGCGCACTGAAGCGGGCCAAAAATTTCTTAAGTGAGCCACATAAGAATTTAATCGTAAAAAGGCTTTCAAGAAAATCTTTTTGTATAGCAACTAGTAAAGATTTCGGAAAAAAATATTTTGTTTTTTAAACATTTAGCATCGACAAGGGAATGAAATGGTATTTTTTTCCTTTGACTAAAATTTTCCATTTATTATTGAAAACCCATATTTCAAAAAAATAAAAATGTAAGTAACTTCTCCGCCTCTGAGAAAATTATAAAAAAATATGTGGGCATTCTCTACATGTCAAGGAACTAACGGGTGATCCAATAAAAGCTTGCTACTTTATTTTCTAAATAAAGGCTGACTTCCTAAACTAAGGTTGCAATGCAACACTGCAATGCATTCGGTTCCTAAATAAAGTAGCAACATTTTTGACAATGTCATATGTTCCTTTTTGAACGGAAACTCTTTTTACTACACAACAGCTGCGCAACTAGCGCATCAATTTTAATATTGTTGCTTAAAATTTGACGCGAAGCAATATGAATGAAATAAAGTAAGTAGTGAATTTAATTAACAATTATGTTAGTCTCATAATATTTTAAGCATGTTTTTAAGCATGTTTTCAAAATTATTCATTTTAACAACACAACAACCACCTCGAGCAATTTTTGTGTTCCTTTATTACTGAAAAATGCAACGTCAAAGTTTGACAAAGCAACATTTGCAACAGTGTTGCCGTGCAAATGTTGCGCATGTGAAAACATGGTTGCATTGCAACTTTAGTTTAGGAAGTCAGCCAAACTACATAAAAATCAATGCATTGACACAAATCTTTATTTGGAATGATAGTTCGGTTCCTACAACTCAATGTTTAAAAATTATTGTTCAAATGCTGCCCACGACTAGCTTTTAAATGGTTCATTCTGTGGGTCCAATTTTCGACAAATCTTTCGATCATATCGGCCGGTATTTCTTGAATAACACGAGTGATGTTAGTTTCCAAAGCGTCAAAAGTTTCGGGTTTGTCGACATAAACAAGTGATTTAACATATCCCCAAAGAAAATAATCCAATGGCGTCAAATTACATGATCTTGGTGGCCAATTAACAGAAGCATTTCTTGAGATGATGTTTTCATCGAACGTTTACCTCAATAAAGCGATTGTTTTTTATTCAGCTGTATGGTATGTTGTGCCATCCTGTTGAAACCAGAGGTCAGCTACACTAATTTCCTGAATTTTTGGCAACAAAAATTCATTGATCATTGCTCTATAGCAAGCACTATTGACCGTTACAAGGGCTCCATCCGCATTTTTGAAGAAATACGGTCCGATGATGCCTCCTGCCCATAAACCACACCAAACAGTACATTTATCGGGCTACATTGGAAGCCCTTGGATTGCTCCTGGTTGTTCATTGGCCCAAATATGGCAATTTTACTTGTTAATGTAGCCGATCAACCAGAAATGAACTTCGTCGCTTTACACAATTTTTCAATAAAATAATGGATCAATTTGAAACCGAAATTAAAACGTACACCAAGATCAGCCGGCATAAATTTTTGTACGAGCTGTATTTTATAGGCCTTCAGACCAAGATCACGCCTCATGACACGCTACAATGATCCATAAGAGATATCCAAAGCCTGAGATCGGTGACGAATGGATTGTTCACGGTTTTAACGAACACTCTCTGCTACTGCAGCAATATTCTCTTAATTACGGGCTCTATGCTCTCTGGTTGAATGACGAATGTCCAATAGTGTAAAATTGCTTCAAAATCTGGTGATGGTGTTACGAATAGTGCGCTCAGTAAGACGCTCATAACGACCAAAATGATGTTGAAGAACTCTATGACATTCTCTAACTGATGACTGAATTTGGTAGTTAATTTCCACTATAAATAAACGTTGTTCAGGAGTAAGTCTATTTATAATTGAGTCGTATTGAATACCAAACACAAACGCCATTTGACACATAACAGCTGTCAAAACAACCCAGTTGGAAAAAGGACCTCGTATTGGATCACCCTTTAAATGCTCAGAAAGAACTAAACAGGCATGGAATAGCCTTCTTGGGTGTCAAAGGGGCATTAAGACTTGACCGACATTTTCTCTCCGAATACTTAAGGGACTAACTCCTCTTCTCCTTACGGTTCAGAGTCTTACTTAGACTATATTAAAAAAAGGCAATCTAACAGAACATGATAAAATCCTGAATATATTCAGGGATGTCTAGCCGTCTCCGATAAGATGGATAAAAAGATTATCATCTGCAGAAAATTCAAAGTGGTCATCAATGACTACGCTGATTTCAGGAGGAATGTTATAACTGGCAGATTGAGAGGCGCACTCAGAACTTTCGTTGGCTCAGAACCCTTCTGCAAAATAAACAACAGCTTTAAAAATAACTTAATATGGGAATGGAAGAAAACAGCCTTTTCGACTACTGGAGAGCCCAAGAGGGCATGCGGCAGGCGAAAAGGTTAATCAATTTAAAACGTATTAAGGTAGGAGCTATATTAACCTCAGTAGAAAAAGATATAAAAACCTACAGTGAAATAATGTCAGGTCACTATAGACTTAATTATCAGCTAAAGAAGATAGGTCTGAAAGACGGCGATACCTGAGGACCTGAAGTCAGGTGAGCATGTGTATCTACTTGCCCTGCGCTACCTTATTATTTGTTAGTTCAGTCGGATTTACTTTTGTCCCGGCATAGTTTTTCAATTGACTATTCCCACAGTATGTACAGCGACTCACGAAATTGGCCACGCTTTGGCTATGAATGTAAACAACTAACAAAAAGTCTGAAATGGGTCTGTATTTTTAATGTGTCTTTATTTTGGTAAAACTGCATTAAATAAAGGAAAATAAACAAGGAACAAATTCCATGAAAACTCTTTCTTAAATAAAAAATAGTAAAACAAAATCAAAAATACTCAACGTGATCAATTTTGTGACTTCACATTATGAACTTTGGAAACTAATGTTAATATTTTGTATAGCCTCCTAGTGCATCAATAACTGCTTTATTCTTCTAGGCATACTATCTAGAAGAGTTTCACAAAATTCTGGAGTAATAGCATCTCAAGCATTTTGAGCCTTAGGCCAAAATTCATTGAGAGTACCAGTTTCACCTTCCATCGATTTTCTCAATATGCCCCATAGATGCTCGATAGGATTGAGGTCTGGAGATTACGAGGGCCATTTTATTGTAGTAATTCAATTATCTGAAAGCCATTTTTGTGTCCTCTTTCCAGTGTGTTTTGGATTATTGGCATTTACCTTCAAATCTTGGAGAGTACCAAGCAAATGACTTCGTAGAATTTCACTGTAAGACTCTGTTGTCATTTGACCTTCGATTTTGGTAACTCTGCCAACACCTCTAGTGGTCATACACACCCTTACCATTATTGAGCCTTCTCCAAAATGAAGTGTGGGCTTAACGTAGTGTGGCTGAAGTCTCGAACCCTTACTCCTCCAAACCCACTCACTAACGTCCGATCCTAAGAGGTTTATTTTGTTCTTACCTGACCATATAACCTTCTCCCAATCGTAAGCGCCCCATTCTTTGTAACATTTTGCAAACTCCAAACACAACTTTCTGTGCTTCACTGTAAGCAATGGCTTTTTGACTTTTGCACGCCCTTTGAGTCAACAAAGTTTGAGTTAAGAGGAGGCTCAATAATGGTGTGGGTATGTATGACTACTAGAGGTGTTGGTAGAGTTACCTAAATCGAAGGTCGAATAACAGCAGAGTCATACAGTGAAATTCAACGAAGTCATTTGCTTGGTACTATACAAGATTTCAAGGTAAATGCCTTGATTATTGTCTTTTAGCAGAACAATAATCCAAAACACACTGGAAAGAGGGCACAAAAATGACTTTCAGATAATGGAATTACAACAATAAAATGGACCTCGAAATCTCCAGACCTCAATCCTATCGAGCATCTATAGGGCATATTGAGAAAATCGATAGAAGGTGAAACTGGTACTCTTAATGAATTTTGGCCTAAGGCTCAAAATGCTGGGGATGCTATTGCTCCAGAAATTTTTGAAACTCTTCTAGATAGTATGCATAGAAGAATAAAAGAAGTTGAGGAGTAATTTTTCAAAAGGGCTTATAACCAATACGAGGCAAAAGTAATGTCATACACATTATTTGCATAATAATCGCTTATTGGATAAACATAATTTTTTAAACTAAATGGCATTAATTCCACGCCATCAGGTAAACTTTTCGTGAAAACAAATCCCAATTTTATTAATTTATAACAAAGTAGCAGGCAATTAATATTATAACATTACTTTTGGCTCGTTTTGGTTATAAGCCCTTTTGAAAAATTACTCCTCAGTTATTGATACACTAGGAGGCTATACAAAATATTTAGATTAGTTTCCAAGGTTCATAATGTGAAGTCACAAAATTGATCACGTTGAGTATTTTTGATTTTGTTTTATTATTTTTTATTTAACCCATTAATGCCCAACGAGAACCACAGTAGATACGATGCTGAAATTTTCAGGAGTTAGTCTCCTTGACATAAGCTATGCTTATGAAAAAAAATTTTTACCAAGTCATGGTTAGGAACGGCTCAATGACTGGGTGCCGTACGGCACCGCTGGGCATTCATATACATTTGCTTTTTCTTTATGTAACAGGAAAAATTTTCTGTTTTTAGTAAAAAATGTCCTGATATGTACTTCAAACAATTAAATTATATATTGTTTATCACTCACAAGTCAAAAGAAAGTTAAAAACTTAGATTATAGCATAATTAAGGAGAAAAGTAATAGCATGTTCAACTGCAAGGATTAAATCCTTTTGAGTCGACAGTCTTGTTAGCAAATGCAATAAAGCATTCAAATGGCTCTTTAATTAAAGCTTATTCCCTAAAAGTCAAACATTAAAACCCAACATGTAGTTTTTATACTATACAAATTGTGTTATGATAAGAGTTATCACCCACTTACATACACAATTTATTGTTGGCTAATGCCCAGCGGTGCCGTACGGCACATAGAGAAACAATAACTTCCGTGCTAGGTAATGCCCAGCGATGCCATACGGCACTCAGAATAAAATTGCTAGCCAGTGCCCAGCGGTGCCGTATAGCACTTTGGATTTTAAAATTATCACAACTCTTTTAATTTTGCACAGATTTTAATGTTTTTGATTTTAAAATATTAACGAATCTTTCTAGAATGACACTGTGTAAAAAAATTTCAAAAAAATACACGAAGATAGCAATAAAAGGTGATTGTTTACCTGTGGTTCTGCGGCATTGCAAAATTTTTCATTTCACGCGCAAGACACAATTTAAAAACAACCACTGCAGCGAACGCTTGATACAAACTAAAAAAAAATTGATTTTGAATTAAAGGGAAAACATTCAAATTGTTAATTATCTGTTCCGCAAAGTCAAATGTTGCTTTATTTATTTTTAAATTATTTTTAAAGTAATAAAATTTTTGGGTGCCGTATGGCACCGCTGGGCATTAATGGGTTAAGAAAGAGTTTTCAAGGAATTTGTCCCTTGTTTATTTTCCTTTACTTAATGCAGTTTTACCAAAATAAAGACACATTAAAAACACAAACCCATTTCAGACTTTTTGTAAGTTGTTTGCATTCATAGCCAAAGCGTGATCAATTTCGTGAGTCACTGTATGTCTCTTACAGTGATGCAAAGAAAATCCTAAAGAAAATTCTTCACTAAGATTTTTTTCTAAAGATTAATCCTAAAATGCCCTGACTGTTTTGCCTCAAACCTCAACAATGGCAATACAGAGTGATTGCTCATGCATATACAGCTGCTAGATAATTTTCTCGCAAGCAAAGCTCAAACATAAGCAATCAGTCCTTCAGGGAATTTATTTGACTTATTCCACAGTAGAGTCTCTCAATTTCGCTAACAAAAGAAAAAAAAAAACGAAAAGTTCAATAGAAAAAAAAAGTGAAAATAATCCTCAAGTTAACACCATGTAAGAACTTTGAACTGATAAAACAGTAAATGTTTAAGGAAAAAAACAAGAAGGAGATGTAGATAAAAAAAGAAAAGAAAAAAAAAAAAAAAAACATGAAATTCAAAGATGTGCATAAGAGGAGTAGCAGGTACAAGATAATGTCAAAAACATAAATTGAATGAATTTGTGTATAAAGAAAAGAACCCAAATGGAAGAGCAAAAATATTCAAAGTTTTAATTAAAAAATTTGTTTCAATCTCATGCTCCAATTCCAATGAAAGTGTATAATACTCGAGCGAACAACAACAACAACAACAACAACAACAACAACAACAGAAAAACCTTCAACAGCAACCAAAATTCAACCAGAAAAACCACAACAACGCGCTACAACGCATCAACGCATAGGATTTAATTGTTTAGTCCGGGGCTTAGATAGATTCCTGGGAGCGGTCGAATGGCTGGCTGAGCAGCGCAGTTTCAAAATGGGTTAAATTGAAAAATGCAAATAAATTTCAATACGTTGAGGCACATTATTAGAGTGTGTGTGAAGCATGAGTGGCATTGCTGCTCAGCATAAAGCACCATCTACGTATGTATGGCGTGCTTATTAACATAATAATATTCTAGGGACTCCAAGGGCGAAAACTTTATTTGGGCGTCGTCAATAGGCGTACGTTGTTGTTGTTGCTCTGTATCAGTGTCTTTTTCTCCACTTTTCTTTTTTTTTTTTGGTCGATTTTAATCTACACAAAATGATTTTTTAGCATAACGAATTTTCTTGACTTTGACTTGTTGTGCGCCTACCCAACACCGCATGTCACGCGGTGGGATCCCTAACCGCACCCAAGTTTTACATCAGGGATTTTGCTGACTGTCTGTAATGACTGACTTATACAACGAGACTGCCTGCTAACTGCTGGTGACTGACTGTTGCTGCTGCTGCTCTTGGTGGTTGGTGGTACAATACAGCTGATGGCAGTCAGTACATACCACCACCATTGCTGTTTGTGCCGTTCCCAGTTGTGCGCTTAATGTGAAATGTAAATTTCAATCTCGATATTGCGGAAATGCCAACATTTTGTCGGAAATAGGAACCATTAACAGATTCTGAACATTTTCATTAAAACAAAATATGATTTAGAGATTTTGTGTTGTGTTGTGTTGTGTTCAAAATGCTGTGTGAAAATGTTGATAAAGTTGTGTGGATTTTCAATTTGACTTTTCTTTTTTGTAGTTATTTAAATTTTTAAATTGTATAATTTAATAGAAAATTTTTTTACCCGTCCATTTTCGGTTGATTTACATATTGAATGTTCCATGTGTGCCCTAAAAGTAGACAATTTTTCAACCTTTTGGAAATGGCCAAGTTCTTCACCTAAAGCCTGGCGAACAGACTGAATAACCTTCTTCGTATCGACCACTTAATATGATTAACTTGTTGGGGACGTTACAAAAGTGGATCATCATCACTTGACTACACGAGACGGTTGAAAGCCGGTTTATTTACCGATGCGGTTTTCCACGTGAAAAGTCGACGGTTGCTGTCATACAAGCCATACTGAATATTGCGCGTGGAGCAGCAAACGGAAAAGTCCCAGGGCAGAGGTAGAAGGTACTGCGTTGCAGTAATACTTATCGTAAGGAATACCTTTATCTCAATACACTGACTGCAAATTATAAGATAATTGAATAATTGCAAATAGTTTTGAAGATATGATGCTACTGGCCGAAGTAAATGAAGAGAAATATTGACTTCTGTCTGACGCATCTGGGTATGCCAAAAAATATCTGCCTCGTTGTGAACATTAAGAAGAACTTTTCGCTCGAGAGCTCTTTAAACTGAAGAGCAAACCATGACCAAGAGCATAGCAATGTTGGTCTTGGATTTTGAGTCTTGGTTTTGAATATAAAGATTTGGTCTCGGTCTTGGTCTTGAAAAAATTTCCAAAAATTTATGAGTATACAAAATTTCCAAACCTTGTTCTTTCAAAACAGTTGGGTTTTTAAGATGCTAATTTTCGAATTGAGAGATGATTTTATGCTCAAAAAGGGCATAATACAACTACAAACTATAATTGACCAAGACCGACTAGCATTCTTGGTGACCAAGACTGTAGAAGTTTTGGTCTTGGAATTATATCAACGTCTTGGTGTTGTGGTTTCAAAAAATTACCAAGCCCAAGACTTATTTTGCTCATCACTTAAGGTGTATTCAATTTTTCAACTTTACGGGTTGTACATAAACCTTGTGATGCTTCGAGCGCCTCTGTGCAAGCGGATCCAAAATGGCGTAAAATTTTTTCAAAAAATTATTACATAATGACGTGGCTGGGTAGGTTTTCAAATTCGCCGATTCCAAATTCAGAATTAAATTTTTCAAAACAAAGTGGCGGATCCAAAATGCAGACAATATTCTCAAAAAACTATTCTATTAAGAAAAAATTGTAGCTAGGTGGGATTTCGAGCACGCTTCCAATCCAAATCAAATTTTTCCAAAATAAAATGTTGGATCCAAATTGCGGAAAATTTTATCAATCAAACTATTATACAACAAAAAAATGTCTAGAGTGTTTTTTTTTTGAGATCGCTGATTCCAAATTTGAAATCAAATTTTTCGAAAATAATACGATGAATCCAAAATGGCAGACAATTTTTCTAAAAACTGATTATATCAAATTGTGGCTTAGGGGATTTTTGAGCTCACTTCTTTATGGTTCGGGATAAAAACTATCGTCAACTAAGTGGAGGATCCAAAATAGCAAACAATTTCTGTATGGTGGGTGGATATGTCCGATCATACCCATTTTGAACTAATGGCTAGATGCTATCGATTATATTTCTGATATCAAATATTATTGATTTACTCGAAATATTTCGACAGCTATGACCATTTCAATTTTAAGGCTTATCACGTTTATTTTTAGCTACTAGCTAATAGATGCTACCAATACTATGTGTCTGAGATATTGAATATTATTTTTGTACTTGAAATATTCACAAAGTTATAGCAATTTCCAATTTTGAGCTATATGGGAGGTGAGTGTGAACTTGACCCGACCACGTCGGTGAACCTAATCTCATTATTATTTCAAAATTCGGTGTGATTGGGGTGGTTGAATATTACACAACGGGGGGGGGGGGGCTAGATTTCTGCGTCACGCGTCTTATGGATATCCTGCTACGCAAAACAAAACCATTTGCTCATATTCACCATTGACTCAGCCATAGAATTTTCATCGTAATTCTAAAATGCTGTTTCACCACAAGCAAAACTCACCTCATACTTTTACGTTTGTGCCGATGCTTCGATCAATAGCATAGAATGCATTGAAATTAATTCGGTTTTAATTTTTGCATAAGATTTGCCATAGATATCCTCTTAATAGTTATAGCAGTAGCTAAGGATGGCAAAAAATTTTACAATACGATTTTTATGAATTTTGCTTTTAGCGTAGTGAAGGTCATAAAAATTACTACTTCTAGTTTTTGTTAGTTATTGTAAGTTTTTTGTCTTCTAGAAATTTTTCCGACTTCAGTATCATATCTTGAGAAGTCTATAAGGACAGTCTTCATTTCACAAAACATGCCATATTTGTTCATCAGACATTTATGTTTCTTAGACAGATGGAACATCTTCTAAAATAAGGACGACTATTATGTTTCAAAACTTTGTAGAATAAGAATTAGGGGCTTACACAACACATCTTGTTACTGATTTAAGACATTTAATTTTAAAATACGTTATGTCTTGTACCCGCTTAGTATTTATCAAATACTACAGTTCAGTGTCAGTTCTGAAGAAACAAATACTGCACAGATCTATTTTGTATGATTTGCTTAGTTTCAGTTCAGTACAATCTCAAAAGTAGTTTTTCGCTCATTTCTTGTGCCTCTCTCTCGCGAAAATGTATGAAAGCTAACAATATTTTGAGTTACTCATGCGTTCGAACTTGTAAGTGTTACCATATCATAAATTTTACTGTATGTTTTTACTCGCACGTTTTACACTGACCTGAAGTATTTGTTTGTATAAAATACAGTACACTGAAGTATTTGAGAGAATCACGTTCTTTTGGACATTGATAAAAGCAGACAGTGTATTTACTGTCAAAATTAGATCAGTGAAGATTTGGACCTAGAAGTTTTTGAATCAAATACTTCAATTTAGTGTATAATGTGTAAGTAAAAAAGTACACACACTATATTTCAAGATGTCTTGTGAAGACACCAAATAAAAATGTATCCCAACATACCTATTTCGAGAATATGAATAGAATGTCCTGTAGAGTTTACACTTCAAGCAACGCTTGTGAGATAATCCTTTATTGCAACCTTTTGCCTTTTAAGCGTTAATCGACTTGGAGCATTAACTAACTTTGTTGTTGTTGTTGTTATTTTATATTTTTAGCGGAAAGTCCTAATGAAGTTGTAATTATCCAATTTATCTTTGAATTGATTAAGCCTACTAATAGGAATATCCAAACATACGAATGTGCCCATGCTCATTTCGTTGAAATGTATCAACCGACAACCCTGAACTTTACAAAACATTGCCAATTTTCGCATTGTTGCCACAAAACAATTGAGGCCATCGTAGTAGTAGCAGTAACAGTAGTGGCAGAATAGAAAAAGCAGCAACAACAACAATACACAAAGCTGAAGAACATGTATCGCTATGTTATGGGGTTTTAGCGTTCTCGCTCAAGAGTTAGTTTGGGTTTTAGGTTCAATGTGGTCGGTGTTTTGTTTTTGGCACTGGGTTAATGATGTTCGGAGCGCATTTTTTGCTGTTTTGTTTTTATTCGACAGTGGCAGTGCCGCATATCAGACATTTTGTAGGTATTTTGTTTTGTTTTTTGATGTCGATTTGTTTTGTTTCGGAGGTTGGTAGAGGTTGCCTGTTTCTGGCAAAATATCGGTTAAATTTATGCCATCGTTTGCGGTTTAGTTTTTGCGGTCGAAGCGCGATGCTATCTTTAGGTGTAAAATTAATTCACGACTACTGACGGCAACACGAATGTGCGCATAGATACGGAGCAGACGGATTTGGGGGGAAAGGGTGACGCTTAGAAAGCGCTCTTAGGCTTCTCGTTTTTATGGTGCGTTCGTTGTTTGTGTTTTTCGCGCCAATTAAAGTGTCATTGTTTTGTAGCATACTTAAGGGCGTTTTAGGTTTCGTAACGCCATGCTGCCTGTTTTTGATATTGTGTGCCCGGTGTGTTGGTTTCTCTTTTTTCGTGACGTCGAAGAGTTAATTCGATTTTGCTAATGAGCTTCATCAACGTTGAGGCCAAACAGCCAGTCAAGCCATTCAGCCAGCCAGCTGGACATTTTCGTTTTTTGTGGGTGGACCAAACAAGCAGGCAACATTTTGTTTTCATAATAGCGTGTTCACTCGTATTTTATGCCATGTGCTAATCCTGCAGCATTTTTTGGCCTTATTCCGCACTGTTGGTTGACACTAAAGATAAGTTGGAATTTAGTTGCTCATTATTATTTGCATGCAGCTTTTTATTTTAATTGTTACATTTTCTGCAATAAACGCTTTGAAAAAATACACTGTGAGAAAATGTTTTGATAATGAAGTTAATTGTGAGCTGTGAGCTAATGTGAGCAAGAAAAATGCTGATAAGAAGGAACGAGTAATTAAATGATTTTCCAGCTTAGTGCTATGAGAGTCATGTCATGCGTGGCATTTCATTTGGGATTCTGTTTATTTTTTTGAAATTTTGAATGATGGATAAGCAGCTGAAAAATTGTGTTAATGCACCCTTTATAGTTTTACCAAAATAAATAGCGAACGAAGCAAAATTTCGATATTTTTTATAAAACTTTTTGTAGAAAATTAAATTTGACATCGAAATGTTTTATTCAAAAAATTTAATAAAAAATTTTTTTTACCAAAACTTTTTGAACAAAAAAGAAAAACTAGTAAGGGTGTAAAATTTGGCCTGGTCAAACATTAAATACCCTACACTGCAGTATTTTTAAAATTTTGCTCATATGGGAGGTGGTACGCTCTCTTGTCCGAGTTCACCCAGTTTTTGTTCAGAGCTTGGATTTATAGTTTTTAGTGTCTGAGTGACAAACCTTATCAGTATAGCGTTTTGAAGCTTTTGCTTATATAGGAGGTGCCACGCCCGCTTGTCCGAGTTCGTCTAGTTTTAGCTTAAAGCGTGCATTTATAGTCTTTAGTATTTGAGTAAAGTTTGGTTGGATTATCTCAAAAAACTATTTCTGTATAGCATTTTGAAGCATTTGCTTAAAGAGGAGGTGCCACGCCCCCTTGTCCGATATCACCCAATTTTTGTTGAGAGCTTTCATTTATGATACTTAGTGTCTGAGTTGAATTTGGTTCGAATATCTTAAAAAGCGCTTACAGTATAGCGTTTTGAAGCTTTTGTTTATATGGGAGGTGCCACGCCCTCTTGTCCGAATTCATTCAGTTTTTTGTAAGAGCTTGCGCCTACAATTCTTAGTATTTATGAGTATTTTGGTTGCATTGTCGTGAAAAATACTCCTAAAATTGCAATTTGAATATATTTTTTGTATGGGCGATAGGCGTGTCCGTCGACTGATTTCGCTCATTTTCAATCCCCCGAACTATCTTTGACGACGAAGGCAGTGTGTTAAATTTCACTGAATTATCTTGCTCAGTTTTCCCAAAAAGTGTATTTCAACACACAGCCAGCCAGCCAGCCAGACAGACGGACATGACTATATCGACTCAGGAGGTGACGCTGATCAAGAATATATATACTTTTCTATATCTGCCACGCCTCCTTCTCTGCGTTACAAACGGAAGGACAAAGTGAATATACCCTGGGTGTGGGGTATAAAAAAACGAATTCTTGTGTTTTTTACTCTTTTGCCTATAACTTTATTAGGGATAGAGATCGGCATAGGCATAGCCTTACATAAAAAAAGGAGATAAAAATTTCTTTCAAATGGTTTATTTATGGAAAATTTATTGAAATTTTGCCACTCAAACACAGACGAAAAAACGGTTTTAATTCAAAAACAAGGCGTCTTATGAAAAAAGTATATAAGACAAAAAATGTTTAAAGTTGTTCAGGAAATACATATGATTTTTTTCATAATTTTTGGGGACATTTTGTTTTTTTTTAAAACTGTAAAAAAAAAAAAAAAATGTCCAAAAAATTCTGAAAAAAGTTCTCACGTATTTCTTGGGTGATTCTTAGCATTTTTTGCCTAACACACTTTTTTCGTTAGATACCTTGGTTTTGGGTAAAAACCGTTTTTCCGACCGCATGAAGAAAATTTCCATGTTCCATTCGCCATATTTCGGTCAAATTTTAACCTAAGAAATTGTTTTATAAACTATTTTGAAGAAAATGTTCTTGCATTTTTTTATAAGATGGAATATTTTTACGTATCTCTGACTCTAAAAAAGTTATAGGCAAAATAATAAAAAAACACAAGAATTCGTTTTTTTTTTGTTTTTTTTTGTTTTTGAATGAAAATTTTTTTGCAGAAGAAATTTTTTTTTAATTTTGTGATATATTATTTCGATGGAAAATTTAATTTTCTACAAAAAGTTTTCTAAAAAAAATATCGAAATTTTGCTTTGTTCACTAGATTTTTTGAAAAGCTGTAAAGCAAGCATTTCCCCCTAACCGATTTACACCCTCTAATTAAATAACACTCCGCGGGTTTTTTCATCTTTAATGACCGATTTCTGTAATAAAAACCCGTGAACGTCTTACTTCCATTTTAGCATGTTTTTTACAACCTAATCAATGGACTAGGTAACAACAGTCTGCCTTGCATTTCGTTAGTAATGAGACAGTGTCGTCGATCGACTAGCAGCTCATCTACATCCCATATACTTCCTATTTCAGAAGACCCTTGTCTCTTTTTCATTGTTGAAAACATTAAACCGGTCAAATAACATAATATGTATGATATTACTTTTGCCTTGTAATGGTACTTAGGCCCTTTGGTACAGCCAATCCTCAATTGTCTAATATTTCTCAGTCGTGGCTCACTTGTTTTGTCGTTAAGGTGAGATGGCACCTTAAAATTTTGAAATTTGTGCAAAATTTACAGTTTAATTTCTACACCAAACTCTTTAAAAACCATTTTTGTGAGTGTGCCATCTACTGAAGATAGCAAATGATGCCAATATACCGAATGAAAGGGAAAAAATTTAACTTATTTTAATACTGTTAGTTTTCCTTTGTCTATTACCGTATTTTGTCTGTGTTGATCCTTTTTCTTTTTTTTTTTTGGGGAATTGCTTAAATTCCCTTTCAGCTGCAACGGTGTAAGTTTGTGATAAGTCAACAAATTTTTGAATTGTTCTTACTTTCCTGTTTACTTCTCTGCTCCTGCAATTTTCCAACAACTTACTTGTGTTTGCTCGAGGAGCAGCGGGGTGAATGAGGAAGAAAAAATACAACTTTTTCCCCGGAAGTAACAAAGCAATCTGCCTTTCGCCGCAGCAGCAGCAGCAGCTTGCATCCGTGCGATAATTCATATTTTTGCATTTTGCGGTGCTGGCTGAATCTGAGAGTTTGTTCCGTTTGTTTTGGCCCAAGTTGACAATAATTTTCCATTTTCATTTTCATTTTTCTTACGTTTCTACGTTGCATTCAATGATCCTGGTTAGAAATTTATTTAATAGGCTTAAAGAGGTGGTGGTGCCAAAGGAGGGTGGCATCGGATTAGCTGTTCATTCCGCATGAGCGCATTTTACTGCTTCAACATAGTGCAAGGATCTTTTGTTTATTTTTAATCCTTTTAAGATCAGCAGCGGCATGTAGCTTTGGTTCATTCATCATCATCATTGACGGTGACTTGTTATAATCATGTTTGAGTGTTTGTCACTGATTGCTGCATGCTGTTTGATAAAAACTTTTCCTTTTTTTCAAATGATTGCTATGGAAATTATAAAATTTAAAATTTATATTCTTACTAGCCTTCTTTGCCCGCTTCGCTAGGCATGTTTGTTTTGTTTTTTGATTCCCAATAGCTTAGAAGTTATACAGGGATAAAATTTTGATCTACGCCACTGCCACGTCACCAATAAAAATTTAGGTATTTTGAGAAAGTTAATTTCATTTTAAACCATCTTAAAAATTGGCAATGGCATAGCTGGAGTGTCCCATGAAACCATCAATTAAGGATTGTTGATAGTTTGCCTTAGATTTCTGAAGATTTAAGTGTGCTGATTACGAGAAAAATAGTGAAAAAATTCCAGCACGTCACAATTTTCAGTGATTTAAGTTTTACTTTAGTGCCTTTTTTGTATATACAAGACTACTACGCCTATACTACTTAACGTATCAAAATCATATATGCACCAGATGTTTTTTTGGTGCTCCAACACATTTATTGAAAATATGGAATCGATAGGACAAGGGGGTGTTGTACCCCTCATATAAAAAAAAACTCAAAATAATTGAAAATTTTATTTGAGTCACTCCGACACTTATACCAGTAAGTATATTGAAACCAAGCAATGGCATCACGTTTTAAGCTGGCAGTGATGACATCGGAAACGTCGATAGCTTCACGTATTTAGGCAGCATTATCTCCATGAATGGTGGAGAAAAAGAGGATATCAACTCAAGAATAGCAAAAGCAAAAGGCGCGTTTGCTCAACTGAACAAAATATGGCCTTCATCCGTTAAATCCACCAAAACGAGAGTGCGCATTTTTGATTCAAATGTGAAATCGGTTTTGTTATATGGGTGCGAAATGTGGCTTGTTACTGAACAACTAACAAACAAGCTACAAGTATTCATCAACAAATGCTTAAGGCGTGTACTAAAGGTTTGGTGGCCTCGCACTATATCAAATGCCGAGCTACATCAAAAATGCAATCAGAGGGCTATAGCAATCGAGGTCAAGCTGCGCAAAAGAAGATGGATTGGTCACACTCTCCGGAAACCACACAGCGAAGTTTGTCACCAGGCCCTTGAGTGGAATCCACAAGGCAGTAGAGGACGTGGTAGACCCAAAACCAACTGGAAGAGGTCGCTGGAAAAGGAAATCTAAGAATCGGGAAAGTCGTGGCAAGAGATTAAAGTCATCGCAAGGGATCGTGACAAATGGAGAGATTTCAAATGGAGAGATTTCATATTGGCCCTATGCTCCTCCTAGGAGTTAAAGGAGAATACATACATACATACATATTGAAACCATATTAATAGTATATGTCCGCCTGATATTCCGACAGACTTGTCTTGACAATAAGGGTAATCAAATGAAAGTACGGTGCGCTCGGTATGCAAAGAAAACATACCATAAGCAAAAAAAAAAAAAAAAAAATAAAAAAAATAAACGCATATCTATTGTACTAAATAAATAAATAAATAAATAAATATCTACTACTTGACCTGCATTATAAAACTTGATATCTGGATGAATATTATGCATAACATTTATCTTGATCGTACGGGGAGCACCAAAAAAATATATGGTGCAAGAATGGTTTAAACATGTTGAGTATTTTAGGCGTGATATTGAAGAGTACGTAAGCACAAACGATAGAATTAATAAGTTTTCAAATGCTGCACAGGCAAACAAGGGTACCCCTCTTAAAATAACGTGAGTGGTTTTTAATGTATTTTTTGATGCTGAGCCCAAATCCGTTTACAGAACTGCTCTATCACGTCCAAATTTTGAGAAAATTTAAAATAACTGTGAAAAACACACGAGTTTCCATTATTTTTGAGGTTATGAAAACCGGAATATCTCAAAATTCTGACGTGATGGAAAGAAACCAAGTTCAGATTCGTGATTCGTGATTCGTGGCTCCAAACCATCATAATTAGCTTCAAAAATCAAGAGAGGAAAAAAAAGTGTCGAATTTGCAGGCCTGTGTAATCCAACCAAATTTTACTCAGACAGTGTAGGGTACTTAATGTTTAGCCAGGCCAAAGGTTACACCTTTACTAGTTTCTTTTTATTTTGGAATGGTAAACATGTCGAAAATGGATATCAGATTTTGAAACGCCTTTCACTCTAGATAACACTGCGTGAGTTTTGGGGTCCAAGAGCTTATAAAATCCTATAACTGTTTGTCTGGTTCACCAGATGAAAGATATGCTAGAGTAGGATATGTCAAATTTTTCTCGGTAAATTAAAGTTTAAATTTCTTCTCCTAAAAAATGCATTATTCATGTTTTGACATTTAAGCACAGAAAGAAATTAAGCACAGAAACGTTTTAAATGTTAAATATTCTGAATTAAAAATTACGTTTGCTCACATGTCTTGAGCGCGTTAACAAATTGCCAATATATCAATGACGTTAAAACAACAACAACAACAACAAAAATAACAACAACAAGTGGACATAACCTTAAAAATGTGTGATTATGTCAGAATTTCGTATAGGACTAACAAGCATTAAAAATAAATCAAAGACAAAGAAAAAAGAAAACTTTGTCGTTCTGTATGTAAATAAATTGTAACAAAATTCACCACAACACAAAAGAGAGAAGAGAGAGGTGAATTTTATGCAGAGCAAATTGTTCTCTGTCGATAAGGCAGTGCTGTCGCACTTTCATTTTCATTTAACGCCAACATTACACTATAAAAATTGCGACCTTTTCCACCACGAAAGCAGTTTGCGTAAAACCGTCGACGTGGTCACAATGAATGTGAGCGCTGCGAATTAAATGTAAACGGTGGCGTATGAGCAACTTCAAATCAGAATATAAAAAATAAAAAAATAAAATGCACGAAGGTGAGCGGCAATCCTTTGGAATAAATAAAACGAAATACGATTGTGTGGACGACAGAAACGACGAAGACGCGAGCGAGGTGATAACATAAACAAATACGAAAAAAGAAAAACGCATACCAACACGTTTTTCAGAAGACTGCAAAGTGCAAGGCGATGTACGCTTGCTGCACTTCCGGTAAATGTGCACGTGTGTTTGTGTGCGGCACGTCAGTGTTTGTCGTCATGGTTTGACAACAAAAAGAGAAAATAAAAAATGTGGAATGTGCAAAGCAACGGTTAATGTGTGTGAATAAAAGAAAAAGTAAAAAAAATAAAATAAATTTCGTATGCCAGCGCCGACACTCGACCACTCTGCTGCAAGTGTCGCATTAGAACGGAAGTGCGCGCCTCAAAATATGCAACGCATTTTTACAACTTCGTTTTATTCGGCGGTTTTGCTGATGTTTGCTGCTGTGAAATGCTGAAACTAAAATAAAAGTACCGAAAAATGCACACAGTCAAACTGTAACGCCAGTTACAAAGATAAAAAGTGACGACTCGAATCACAAAATTGCGGGCTATTTCACTTTTTTGCTAAAAAATTCAATTCCCATGAAAAATTCTCACTTCCTGTTGCATGGCATGGCTGGCATACGGCAGCAATGGCAACGGCGGGTTGTTACGTGGTGACTGCGTCAAAAAGGCTATAAGTGCTCATAATCACGTAGTGTAACGTAATGTAATGTCGTAGCGTGCCAAACAAAGTGAATACATTTTCTGTGCTGCGGTTCGACGATGTAATTTTTTGCACTTTGGTCCGCATTTTCATCGCCGCGGCGTATTGAAATGAAATTGTTGTATAAAGTGAAAATTAAAATAATAAATGTGAAACAAAATTTACGAGCAACTTCCAACCAGCTGTGGCAGCAGCAACACGCTGCAAAAATATTAAAAGGATTAAAAATTTGAAAATTTATTACGCTTGCCCAAGCGTACATGTATGCGTGCGTGCCAAGCGTATAAACAGCGAACAAAATCCTAAGGATTAACAATTTTTGCCAGATTATTTCAAAGTTTTGTGGAGTTTGTCGTTGTGGAACTTGTTAGCAACATCTTTCCTGTGATTTTTGGATACCTATGTAATTGTTTTTATGGGAACTACTTACTTCAGTAGACTCCCTCCCAATAAGAGGTTTGTTATTTTGCTGCTTATAAAAGAAATCCTTATTTATATGTACTTACTACATACTTACATAGAATATAAAGTATGAATATGTGCGTGTGCTTGACGAAGAAACATCGTTTTCTGCTTGTATTTTTTAAAGACATGTCATACATATAGCAAACATCTAAGATCTCGAGTACAGTGGAGCAAAATATGAAGAAAATGTAAAGTTTTTAAGGCTTTCATAGATATGCGAAATCGATTCTATTTATAGCAAAGTTTTTACATAAGACTGATTTTAGGCCTTTGTTCACAAACACTTACTAGCTTAACTGATTGCTCACATGGAAAGGTTGAGTCACATTCAATAAAAAAAAAAGAAAGTGTTGCATAGCTATAGGCCTTAAGGTTAAGTCCCGTTCTCCATTTTTTTCACTGAAGTTTGAGATTAGATGTGGATTTTGTTTAGCTTCAGAAGTTGTGGAAACTTTGTTGAGATTTTAAAATGCAAACTATTGCAAATTTTCATGTATTTACAGTGTGATTAAGTAAAAACTCTACTGTTGAAGCGAGGAACTTTTCGCGAAACGTTGGGATAACTTTAAAATTTTCTTTTGATAGGGCAGATTTCGCACCAAACCGGGATGAATTTAAAAGACCAAAAAAGATAATTTGGTAGTTACCTAGCTGTAGTATTGAAGTGATGATATCGTTGTGTCAACTGTAAACCATCCCATCTCATTACCAGCCCGGGGATAGTTGTGGTATAAAGTAGTAATTTAGAAATTTGTCTTGAACCGGTGGTTTCGTATGTAGTCAACCTATAGTAATTCTTTTTTTCTTGATTTGAATTTTTATTTTCTTGAAATAAATTAAACAAAATTAGATTACACTCACAACAGCATTAACAAAAATGAATTCGTTAATTTCATTCTTTTCCACAATTTATTTTGACACACAATTCAAATGACAGAAAAAACATAATATTTCAAAAACAAAAAAAGAAAATTGAAATTTGTTTTCATCACTTTCCAAATTTATTTTCCCCCATAAACTACAAACTGATATCAAACTAGCCCTCACTGCGTCCGTTTTTTCACTAGTTTTGGTCTAGAACTAACTGTGAACTAATATTTTTTTGTAGAATGTCTCATATTTTTACTGCACGGATATTTCCGAAACGATGAACCCTAAAACAATTTTGAACATGCAATTCCCAATGTTTCCTGCGACTTACCGTTCATAAGATATCGCGATTTCCCTATCGATTAGAGCAATACAATTTTTTTGAAAGACGAAACCAAAACTCTTAAACCTTGACAGTTTCAAATACAATATTTTTCTTCAACCTCTCCCTATCGACTGGTGCAACGAAGTTTTTTCGAAAAATGAAACCAAAACACCTAAGAGGGGTTGACATTTTCCTGTCGACTGGTTCAATAAACTTTTTTTTTTAAAATGGGACCAAAATTCCTAAAAAGGGTTGTTTCCGACCTTTTGGCCTTCCCCTATCGAACGGTGCAGTGAATTTTTGTTAGTTAAATTTACCAAAATCTCCTTAGTGTTCGGAGACACCCTTGATAACTTTCAAAATTAGCTATATTAAATTACATAGTACACTTCCAGGTTAAAGTACAATATGTTTAGCCAAATAGATAGAATAGGCATAAGCTTTTTTAAAACCTTATTTGGTATTACTTTTCCAATTGGATCCTTAGTTTCTGAGTTATAATCCATAGAATTTCAGGTATCTCAGTCCTATAAAAGGGTAAATCTCCAAAAATGTACCAAAACATGCCTTCTTTGTCTACATCTATTTTTTTTTACTTTTTTTTATTACTTGAAGGTATAGAATATGATGACTTCTGGAATATTTTTAAAAAATTAACATAAACTTTCGGGGTTGCCAAATTAATTTTTTTTTGAAAGTTCGGTTAAACAATATATGACTTAAATTTTTTGAAACGGACACACTAAAAACTAACTTGTTAAACTGAAACTTTTTTTGATGGTTTTTTGAAGAGTTTTTGACCTAGATTATTGCCTTATACTTTTTTTTGTAAATTTTAATTTTTTTAAAATTTATAAGCATGTAAATTTATATGTATGTCTTTTTTCAAATTGCGATTTCTCCGTAAATATTGAGCGAAAATTTATGAAACTTTTGTGGTGGGTCTAAAAATAATTCGAAATTTAGATGAAATAAACTTTTCATAAAAATATTTAAAAGTTCTTATAAATAATGCACTTTTTAATGAACAAATAGATATTTAAGCTAAAGGTACCTATAGCAAAATAAAAACAAAATTTTTATACAGAAATGTGCTCTGAAATCTGCACAACATTTCTGTGAAAAAAAATTGGAGGTACACATCATTAACAAAAAAGTTACGCGTACTTAAATGCCACTACATAGGTGCCTTGCCTATGTGATTTTCGCATTTCACCGCTGCATGCCGTTTCAAAACAACAGCGTAAATGTGTGAATCGCATTGGCAAGGCACCTATGTAGAGTCATTTAAGTACGCGTAACTTTTTTGTTGTTATTTCACAGAAATATTGTGCAGATTTCAGAGCACATTTCTGTATAAAAATTTTGTTTTTATTTTGCTATAGGTATAGCTTAAAAATCTATTTGTTTATTAAAAAGTGCATTATTTATAAAAAATTTTAAAAATTTTTATGAAAAGTTTATTTGATTTAAATTTTGAATTATTTCTAGTCCTACTACAAAAGTTTCATTAATTTTCGCTCAATGTTTTCTGAGACATTGCAATTTGAAAAAAGACGTACATAAAAATTCACATACTTATAACTTTTTAAAAACTTAAAATTTTTTTTAAAAAAAGTATAAGGCAATAATTTTGATCAAAAACCCTTTAAAAACCCACCAAAAAAAGTTTCAGTTTAGCAAGTTAGTTTTTAGTGTGTCCGTTTCAAAAAATTTAAGTCATATGTATTTAAAAAATAAAAATAAAATTTAAGTCTCAAAACGCTAAAATAAACTTTTAAAAAATCTAACATACATTTTAAGGGTTGCCACATGGTTGTTTTCGAAAATGTTTTTTACATTTTTTTTTTACTAAATTTAATTTTTTGGCTTCAGAAACACACCGATAAACTTTTTTAAAATTGTACAAAAATGTTCAGGGTTGCCATATGCTCGTTTTTTAACTTATTACTTAAATCATATATTTATAAGAAAAAATAAAAATTTTGTCTTATAGCATGTAATTAAACTTTTTAAAGATAGAGCAAAAACTTTTGGTGTAGCCACCTATTTTTGTTTTCAAAAATAACCATGTGGCAATCCTTAAAATGTTTATTGGATTTTAAAAAAATTATTTAAGTGTTTAAAGACTAAGTTTTTATTTTTTCAAATAAATGGTTTAAGCGAAACTAGCAAGAAAAAACCGGTTGGCAACACCGAAAGCTATGCAAAATTTTAAAAACTGGAAAATACTTTTTTTTTAATTCAGATGCGGATGCTCAGCATTAGCAAAACCATATCAGCAACACCTCTATGCACAATACATACAATCATTTTTACGGTGCACCGGTGCAGACCTCTAATGTGTTTATTAATTAGATCATTTATTTTTTCGTTGCGTAGTTCAGTGTTTAAGAATCATACATCTATTAGGATCATTCTGGGAATTATTTGTAGCGTGATTTTGATTCAACTGAAGGTGCAGATTTATGGAATTCTGGTCAATTGCTTGTACAGAGGTGTGCCTTCTACCCCCAAAGTGCCACCTACTGCCATTCAAAATTTTCACAGACTATAATAAACAAATTGTATGTATGAATGTATAATATAAACAAATTGGTTGAATATAATTTCGGAGTCCAAAGGTACCACGCGAAAAAGCATTTAATTTTTATTTATTATGGATTAGAAAACTATTCTTAAAAATTGTGCAAAATTAGAACCATTATAACCGTTAAATTTTAGAAACAATCGTTAATTGAATAATCAAAACTATGAAATTTCGTATTAAAAGCCACAATTTTCGTTTTAACTTTTAATTTTTAGTTTTCTAAAGGTTTTATTTGCAAAAATCTTCTATTTTCTATTTCGATTTTGCCAACAATTGAAAAATTGTAAAAACACTTAAAACAAAATTTTCTCAAATCACCCTACTGTTCAGTTGCCAACGGCAACAATGTAGTTATTGTTGTTGTTGTCATGGTGTCCTGATTGTTGGACAACCTACTAAATGTAGTATGATGCTCGTGTCGCATACATTTATTATGATCCTGTCGGATGTGTTCAGAATTTAAAACAAAATGCAGAGTACACATGCTTGCATCTCTGGGCCATCGTGTTGTATCACGTACATTTTTTGAAAGTGTGCGAAGAAATGCTGCGCTATGGCTGCCAAGGAAATAAACTTTGCCGGGTGGGTGGGGCATTGGCCTCGCTCAGCCTCATTACTCATACATACTCGGATATGAATGTATACAATTATTTTACATCCGTTTTGTTTTATCTGACCTACGGCGAGTTATTAAGGATTAAAAAGGCACCTTCAACAACAGAGCAAAGCAATTTAATTTTAGAGCGTTGCTTTTAAATGTTTAAATATCCTTTTCATTTTATTTACGCAAATTTTGTTCGACATTAAATATTTACATAAATAGGTATGTCCTTTATCTTTAATTAATCCAAGTTGTACGTATTTAAATAGCGTTCCCTTATAGTTCAGAATTTAATGTGAATTTTATAATTGGAATTTTTCATTAGTAGAGAAAATCCATGCAAAATTAATGCACAAAATGAGCACTGGCCTTGAATACTACATTTCATGCCTTGATACTCCACAAAGTATAATTTATTAACCTTCTCAGAAATTAGATATTAATTTAGCATTTTAATTTAACTAAGTTAAAGTGATATGTTTCGAGTGCGCACTCAAGGTCCTTGCTTTGTGTTAATGAACACATTGAGTAGAGATTGGCATGCAAAGGAGACCAATTTGACAGTGTTTATTTTTGGATTCGTATTACTTAATATTTGGATTTTTTTTTTTTTTCAAAATGCAAAAAATCAACACACATAAATTCGTATAGCCTGAATTATGAGAAAAAATACAAATTTTTTATTTCAACATGTGTTTTCTTTATTAAAAACATATTTTGAAGAATTCAGAAAACATATAATCAAATGCAGCACAAACGTCTGGTCACCTTTTGCAATGACCGTGAGGAATTTTGTTCTTTTTTTCAGTTTTGTTGACCCAAAAAAAAAAAAAAACCAAATGACAGATGGCTATTTAAATGGCTGTATGTCAGCCTGTCCTATTCACTGTCTTGCTGTGTCTGTTTGTTCTATTCTTATCTGTACGTTCCGTTTCTTGTCTGTGTTCAAGCATCGTTCACACGTATACACACACACAAACACATGTATGTGGTATTCTATTTACCTGTCACTTTGTCTGTTTATCTGTCCGAATGACTTGCTTTCACTTTATTACTTTGCGGTGAATTGTAGTGAAAGTTTTTTGCCGGAGTTTAAAAAAACAAAAACTAATTTTCTATTTCTGTTTGTAAGGAAAGCTTAAACATTTTTTTTTGCAATGGAATTTTAAAAATTTTTAGTGTTCATGTTGATAAATAGTTATTTCCTAAATGAATTAGTTAAAGTTTTTAGCCACGTGCAGGGTGCATTCAAAAACTGTTGCCAATTTCGTATGCTCCAAAATAATACTTTTCTATTCATATAAAATTAGACAGATCTAGAGATCCCCATTATAAACAGTACTTCATTTATTGTCTCATTACTTTTTGCAACATTTTATCTCTTCGAAATGTACTTCTGAAACATGTCAACGAGCTAAGCATTTTCAATATTTACATTGGAGGTTTTTCGCATAAATTATATCATACTTAGCGGCTGCTGACACCATCAAGAAGATTCCAAATATTGCAATAATCGCATGCATGTTGACAGTCCCGTGCACACGAGGGGTGTTTTGAGGGTTCAAACCCCCCCAAGAAGATATTTTACCCATATATAACGGTACAAATCAAGTGTTTAGTTTAGTGCATCCTCGTTTTTTTGTATGAAAAACCCCCCAAAAAGCAAATCGTGCGCACGGTGCTGCATGTTGATTCGCAGTTAAGTTATACACATCTAGTTTGACTACAGGGCAGCAAGCTGAAGGCATTGGCTGTTGAAGAGAAAATTTTTGTTCAGTAAAGTAAAGATAATTGAGTTTATATGAACAAATATATTGTGAAATGAAATCAAGAAATTTTTAGTTATGCTATCGTTATGCTAGTGCAGGCAAATTAGGTAAAAACAGGTATTCATTTCTAATTTTGTTGAACATGCACCGATTTTGATCCGACATGGCTCATTTTGTTCGAAATAAAATTTAGAACAAAACCAACACATTAGTTTTTTGCGGCTTTTCCCCAAAACATTTTAAGCCCTCCGTTAATCCCCAAAAATCCGAATATCTCAATAAAACTGTTTTAAAATGTTTAAAAATAGAAAATTATACTCTTCAGGAGGTTGTCTAGGTCGCTGAATCCAAATATGTTGGAAAATGGAAAAATTCAAAATAGCACCCGGAAAGTTGCGTATACACCCATTTTAAGCACCAAAAATGGAAAAAAATCGTTATAGTGGACAATTTGGGGGTTTTAGCCTAGTTTAGCAAAGTTTACCAAAAAATTTTTCTGCTTTGGATATGTTTATAATTAAAGCAATAACTATAAAAAGTTAATACAACACAAAATTAAAAATATTTTTAACATTTTGCAAACCATTTTTTCTAAACTAATTTGAGGTCGCTAAACACGAAAAACTCAATTTTGTTTTTTCCTTGGGGCCGTTCACGAGTTCGCGATAATTTCTATTTTTGAGGTTATAGCTTCATATACATCAATACATTTGTATGACGCCAAGTCCGATAAGTTTTATTTTTACACGTTTATAAAGAGTGATTAATTTTTTTTGGCACAAGTATACAAATGATTAAGCTCCGACCAAAATTGACCGAGTTATAGCAGGAAAAAGTTTGAAATTTCACAAATTTTTAAAATTTTTCATATCAACTTCAAATGAAACACTTTGTTTTTGGCATATATTTTGTTTCAAATAAATTTTTTAGAAATTTTATTAAATAGCGCATATAATTGCAAACATTTTAAGCTTATGTTGAGCAAAATTGAATGAAATTTTCAATCTTTCAAATCTTTTTAGTTCACTTCTTACATGTCCGCAAACAACCTTCGTTCTATTTCGACTCTTCAACAACAACTGAGTTCAACTGTCGTTTGTTCGTTAATTCAAAATCTTTTCTTCATGTTTGTTTCGTTCAGGTCTCGTTCGTTTTGTCAGTGCTGCCAGGTCGTCCGTTTAGCTCCGTTCCTACATCTATCTGCGTAAAAATTTTAAAGAGATAAGTTGAGTTTACCTTTTTGAGGGCGTGGCAGCGTTCATTTTTTCAGTGAATACTATTTCCGAGTCCATAAGTATCAAATACACTCAAATAAATATAATTTTTATGAAGTTGAAGCTTTAATGCAAAAGACATCTGTAAGAAACTTCAAGAGTTTAGCTCTATTTTTACTATTTATGACCGCCGCACTATGGTTTTTTTGACAAAAGAGTGTACACAAAAATAATTCACTACAAGGAAACATTTTCTTTAAAAAAATTAAACGCGAAATTAAAGGTTATACATTCACCTATCTAAAAAGATGCCCGCTTTTTCCAGCATCGGATCAACAAAATGGTGACACGTGTCGAAATCTCTTGAATTATGAAAAAATCGATTTTTCTGTTTAAAAATGTTAGTCACATTAAACGCAGGAGTGATATATGAATAAATTAAGGTGCATTCAATCAAATCAATTCAGATGAAATGAACTCAAAGTGAAAATGGGCGGTGCCACACCACAAAAACAAATTCGTCATAACTCCGAAACTATTAAACGCAGATAAATAAGATTCGGTGTGTTTGTAACAGGCACAGAGAGAAATAATATTCACTGAAAAAGTGGGCAGTGCCACGCCCTACAAATATAAAACTTATCATATCTCCGAAACTATTTGAGCTACAGGGATGAATTTCGGTATATATATAAAAGGCAGTGAGTCAAATAACATTTGGTGAAAAAAGGGGGGTACCACACCCAAGAATGAACATATCCTTATTAATTGCCACTCTGTTCTATAGGAAACAAGTTCATTCATGTAGCTCTGCCTGTGGGCGTTGCACCACATATTTTTACAGCAAACATTATTTGTCTTGATGATTTTTGTATATAAACCGAATTTTATCCACATGGGTCAAATAGCTTCGAAGATATGGTGTGTTTTATACTTTTGGGGCGTGGCACCACCCACTTTTCTAATAAATATTATTTCTCTCTGTACCTATTACAAACATACCGAATCTTATCTATCTGCGTCTAATAGTTTCGGAGATATCACGAATTTGTTTTTGGGGCGTGGCACCGCCCATTTTCACTTTGAGCTCATTTCATCTTAATTGATTCGATTGAATGCACATAAATTTATTAATATATCACTCCTGCGTTTAATGCGACTAACATTTTTAAACAGAAAAATCGATTTTTTTCAAAATTCAAGAGATTTCAACCCGGTTCACTATTTTGTGGATCTGATGCTAGAAATAGCGAGCATCTTTTCAAATAGGTGAAAACATAACCTTTAATTTCGCGTTTAACTTTTTTAAAGAAAATGTGTCCTTGTAGTGAATGATTTTTGTGTACACTTTTTTGTCAAAAAAAAACCATAGTGCGCCGTTCCATACAAACTCATACACTGTGCTACGTCTGGATTTAAATTTAAATTCGTAATATGGAAAACAAATTGTATATTGTAGCATGAGAATCAGTAAACTGTTAGTACAAAAAACGTCTACAAACAAAGTTTGTGAAAACGTGCTAAACTAAGTAAAACCAAAACTCTTCAGTCACTTATCACTGCATGGAAATCCTCAGTAAGAGCTCATGTGCAAAAACTGTCTCTTTATAAAGAACCAAGTTTTTTTTCATAAGAAACTTAGTAAAAGGACTTCATTTATATTTTGGTAATTGTTCTTGAATACCACATTATGTGCATCTGATAGTCTTTTGGCCACAATCAATTAAAAAACACGCACACACAGAGGCATGTTGGGAATAACTTAATTGCATTTAATTTGATCGATGTGCGCCATTAGGACTTTTCAAAACCATTGTCTGTCTGTCTGTCTGTCTAATTAAACCAGCTGCTATCAATTAATCACCTTAAATTTAATACTTGTCCTTTACATAAAAAAAATCTATATGTCAATATGTACAAATGTACCTTGTAAATACAAACAACAAAATGCAATAAACAATTAAGTTGAATAAAAGGCTCAAACACACTAATAACGGCATTAATGTGTAATGACTTAAAAATACAATTGAATTCAGGACACAATGGATTTCTTTCTTTCTCAATGCGAAATCAATAAAACCACAACATTATGCTTGTTAATGATTTTCATGGTTTTTTTATCCTTCGTTGTTTGTTATCATGGGTGTAGCCTGAATTTCTGTTTGGAGAAGTTCAGGGCGGTCAGAAATAAGTTAAGAAACTTTTTCGTTGCTCTATAATTTTTATAGCATTTTTTGTTGAATTTTTGACAAAATGATTCAGAGCATTTGTGAAGTTTGAAGGTGAAAATACTGGCTTCCCTTGCCTACGCCCATGTTTGCGCTCCTGCGTAAGCATGATAATTAAATTTATGAAAAATTAATTACTTTTTATTATCCATTATCCATTTGTGTACAGCTTAAAATATTATTTGTTATTGTTTTTGTTTTATATGTTATATTGGTTTGAGTTAAATAATTAAATTACCGTTTTACCTAAAAACATCAATATTTACTCTATCGATAATAAACATCAATGTATGAACGAACTGACGTCAAATTTCATATATCCGTATGTACCTAAAGTGTACACAAAAAAGAAAATTAAGGTGGCTTTTGTTCTTAATTATAAAACATTTAAAAGGTTATGAAGTTTTATCAGAAATAATCGCTGGAAGCGAGGTCATGATTGTTAGGTGGGTTAGCTTAAATTTCGAGGCCCACCTTCTACAGGGCGGCCATCACAACACAACATTGGATGGAAAGGCGTGTTCTCGTGCAGAAGAACACCTTTGGCTAATTTTACACTCCTCTGGCAGCTTCCATGTACCGCTCTTAGATTGAAGTGAAATGTTCACCACTTATGTAATTGATTAACAGGATTCCTTTTGAGGCTCATAATGATGAACCCAAGTTTTGTCGCCAGTAATAATTCAGGTCAATAATCCATATAGGTCTTTACTACTGAGTTCCAAAAACTCGCGATATATTCCATGCTCTGTTATTTTGAAAAGGCGCACAGTGGAAGGGTTTGTATGGAACGGCGGTCATAAATAGAAATAACAATGCAGGGCTCTTAAAATTTGGTACAGATATTTCTTAGATTAAAACAAATAAAATCTGGGAATATGAACAAAATGCGACCAAGTACACGCCTACCTCTAATACGAAGTTAGGACGTGGTCAAATCTATTTTTCAATTTTGACAGCGTTATTGGCTCGAAAACTAACCGACTGATTTTGAAGAAGTTTTCACATTGTGTTAGCATAACATAAGGCACGTCATAGTCTAAAAAAATTAGGTGGTGCCACTCCCCCACCTCCCAAAAAAAAACTAAACATATCTCAGAAACCAGATAGCTGAAATTAAGCAAATATGTAAAAACCATTGGGAAAAATAATCTTCACTGAAAAAATGGGCAGTATAACGCCCCAAAAAAAAAATATATTCATCATATATCTGAAAATATTTCACACAGATAGATATAATTACAAATGTAAAAACCATTCGAAAAAATAATCTACACTAGAAAAGTGGACGGTGCTGCCACGCTCTCTTAAAAACCAATTCATCATTTCTCTGAAACTGCTTGACGCAAATAGGTAAACTTTGGTACATATACAAAAAACAATAGGAAAATAGTTCTCAATTGAAAAATGGGCGGTGCCACGCCCTATGAAAATAAAATTTTTCCTATTTCTGAAACCATTTAAAGCAAAGTATAAGATCTGGTAGAATGCTTCACTATGGTATGTCCAAATTAAGAAAGGGCTATTCCCAAGGGGGAATACCTGCCTACCTCTCTTTTAGAAAACTATTATCAGAATTTAAGCACACTGTAAGCTTAAAATTGATAAATCTATTTATAAATAGGCAAACGAAATCGGTTCAGTCCCTGTTTCTATACCTAAATCTCAATCGATTTGCTTGATTTTTATATTGTTGGAAAGGTTGTGAGCAGGAGCAAGTGGGCGGAACCGTGCCCCTAAATGGAAAAAAAGCTCTCAGGGCTAAACTGCATTGATTTTTACGAAATTTGAAATTTGATTTCTGAGGAAAAGTCTTTAGTACAAAAAAATAAAAATTAAAAACGACTCAGTGAGAGTGAGTTCTTACAAAATAGCTCCATAAGAACTAAAAACCTTTGGCCTGTCCAGAACTAAAAATGCAAAGTTTTATTTGTATGGGAGATGCCACGCTTTGTTGTCCGAGTCATACAAGTTTTAAAGTAATAAGCCAATCTTGAAAAAATTTCAAAAATGACATCTTGCTAAATATATAATGAAACAAATCTAAATAAAACTCAATTTTGTGATATTGCAAAAGTAAAGTAAAAAATTTCGAAGATCTTTAAAACTATAGCGAAATTTGAAAAATCATCTACTCCTTAATTTAACATTTTTTTTTTTTCGGCAATCTCCCAAACACATAATATGTAATTATAGACTGTATGAGTACACCTCCATATATCCGAATATATTTTTAATATACAAAAACAACATCATTTACCTTATTAATAACAATAAAATAAACAACGAATAATAGTTATTTTCCCTAATAATCATTCATAATAGCCGCAGTAGTTGTGGAAAAACTCGTATTTGTTATATTTGACATGTGCGTGTTGATAACTTTTAACAATAAATTGTGTTTTTACGTGTTTAGTATCTATGGCTAAGTGTTAAAGTGACCATTCGTTTCGATGTTTCTCTACATTTTTGTATCTCATAAATTTCGAACTAAACATGATAAGAAATTCAAAAATTTTGAGAAATTTAGAAAAAATATAGAAATATTTTAGAAAATTTAAAAAATTTTCTTGAAATTGTATTGCAAGAGTCAAAAATGTTGCAAAATCAATTATATGCATTCTTCTGGAGAAGTATACGGCCAAAATGAAATGTCTCCATTTGTAAAGATACTTCGATGACTCTTATTTCTTTCTACGATTTTGCCGATTTTTCGATTTCGTTTTTACAACGACTTTTTCCAGGTGGTTCTTGGTCTACCTCGTCCTTTACTGCCTTGTGTATTCCACTCAAAGACTTGGCGGCAACCTTCGCTGTGTGGTTTTCGGAGAGTATGATCTATCCAACCCCACTTACGTTGCTCGTTTGCTATGATTTACTGGTTGCATTTAAAGTGTAGTTCGGCGTTTCAGATAATGCAAGGCTACCAAACCTTTAGTATAGTATGCGTCTCAAGTGCTTGCAGCTTGTTCTGTAGTTGTTCGGTAACAAGTCTCGTTTCGCACCCATACAACAGAATCGATTACACATTCGAATCAAAGATGCGCACTTTTGTTTTGGTGAAACATTTCGAAATCTGTTGAAAAACTTGCAAAATGCTTGGAAAAGCAAAAATTATTGAAAAATTCGAAACGTGTGAAATTTATTGAAAATTACTTAACCCTTTCGACCCGGAAAAAACGGTGGGGTACGCAATATTTGTGATAGGTTAATCTTAGAAACTAAGTTGAAGTAAAATGTTTGACCGCCTCTAAATTCAAATTTTCACCGCCAGAGGCGCTTCCGGTCTATACTCTCAACAGATGTTTTTGATTTGAGTTTTCAGGATACAATATCCTTGGAGTGGCTACTAAAAATTGCATTAATTTTATTAATTAATTCAATTTAAGTGACGTTAATAACCGAGTTATACTATTCAAAAGTATTTATTGAAAAATGTTTGGGATATATTGTCCCAACCGGTTCGAAAGGGTTAAGAAGTCAAAAAAAAAAAAAAAAAAAAAAATTGCAAAGCTCCAAAAGTGAAGAACAAATCGAAAAATTTAAAAAAAAAAAAAAAAAAATATTTGATATATTCGAAAAATGCTAAGCGAAGTCGAAAAATGTATGAATTATTGCAAAATGTTGATAAACTTTCACTTTAAAAACAAACTTAATTCCATTCCATCTGGTCACTTTAGCAATTATGAGTATGTGTGTATATATATTCGCATGTGTGTAGTTTCTATTTGTGGTGGCATTTAAAAGGCTTGACCAAAACTGTTCCAAAATTCATTCAATTAAATGGACATAAAGCAGCATGAACGCCTAGGTTTGGCTTTCATAAACACTAAAAAACACACGCACACTAATTTATCAGCACACACACAAACACATAAAAAACAAAAAATGTGTATTTACACTGAAAAATATTAAAGAAAATGTTAGAAAATGATTTGCCATATCTTATGCCTTTGAGATTTCAATCGGAAATAAAAATCTTTTCCTCAAAACATGTCTTCCATTTATGTGAAAGATGGTGGGAGTTCTTACTTAAATTTTCAATTCTGTGAAATCAAATCCCAAAAGATTTTTCTCATAATGTAGTGCTTAGAAAAGAAACTGCCAGACAGTCAGTGTTCACAATATGCTGTGTTTGTGTTTGTGTGTGTGTGCTCTGCTCCTTGTTCACCTGTGCCTCGGCTGCCTGGCAACCACCGGCATTCATTTCTGTTCAAATAGCACTCGTAGTAAGTCGTGTTAGAGCGACGTTATTGATCACATAAAATATGAATGAGCATCGGAA
The DNA here is from genome assembly GCA_951812925.1 of Calliopum simillimum. Classification (NCBI taxonomy): domain Eukaryota; kingdom Metazoa; phylum Arthropoda; class Insecta; order Diptera; family Lauxaniidae; genus Calliopum; species Calliopum simillimum. The sequence goes on from OX638372.1 coordinate 10,212,321, forward strand.
CCTTTCACTATTAGCTAGCCATTTATTATAAATGGATGTTTTTATCCGTTTGTGCTATAAGCTACACACACACATTGAGGTCTGTATTAGTATTAGTGGTAGTGTGAATGCTTTTGAAGCGGAAACGGAAGTTGCAAAGTTAAAGTGTAAAATGAAGAATAAAAAACAATATAAATATTTAGTAGCTTGACTTTTAATATTTAAAATGCAAATGTTTGAAGTTAAACGTTATGTTTACTTTGTAATTTGTAATATGTATTTTTTTTTTTAAAAATTTATCAAAATTCTTTTTTAAAAATCAATATGAAATGAATCGGTTAATCCTGTTAAAAAGTTCATGATTTTCATACACAAACTGAACATGACAAAAACAAAAATTTGGTGTACTTTTCGAAGACATAATCTTAAGGGGAAATTGTTACTCGAGTCAATGTGCTCTACTATTTCTAAGTCATCAAGAATGAAAAAATTGGTTTTAATAGACTTTTGGGCAAATCATATTCACTCCGAAAAAAGATGTAAGACACCCTAGTTTCGATCACCTCAGACCTGATAAGATTCAAGATCAGCGACCTTAAATAAGTCATAAAAAATTATCAGGATGTTATTCAGATCATATTCCCTGAAACTGTTCCTAGGTACAACTACTTGAATCGCAATAGATTCGTTTTTATAAGAACCATTGGACCGTGGAATTCATTACCCATTAATGTCTTACAAATAGCCTAAGAAACAGCTTCAAATATGCCATAAAAAACTACTTTCCACTTTCTTTTTCGTATGTCTTTTTATTTTTATATCTTATACCCAGGGTATATTTACTTTGTTCTTTCATTTGTAATGCAGAGAAAGAGACGTGGCAGGTATAGTGATCAGCGTCACCTCCTGAGTCGATATAACCATGTCCGTCTATCTGTATGGCTGGCTGGGTGTGCGTGGAAATAAATCTTTTGGTAATTCAATGAAATTTGGTACTCTGCCTCCGTTGTCAAAGTTTTTTACAACTAAGTAGTGTTCATGCAAAATCGAATGTATTGGAATGGAACTAATGCCCAAAGATGCCTCTATCTCACGGTATGTCACATGACAATCTTCCATTATCAATTCAGGCACGGCATCAATGTTCTCTGGCACAACGGCCGTTTTTGGACGATCTTCACGGAATTTGTCTTTGAGCAAGCGTCGGCCACGATTGAATTCATTAAACCAATTTTTCACAGTGCTATAGGATGGTGCTTCATCACCAAACAAAGATTTAAGTTCATCGAAGCACTCTTGTCGTGATAATCCACGTCGAAAGTTGTGAAAAATGATCGCACGAAAATGTTCACGAGTTAATTCCATTTTTTTGCCAAATTGATTTTTTCAAGTCACTGTAAATAAATAACACAGATGATGGTCGTACGTCAAAACGTTCTGAGTACGTTTATGCTAAAAAATAACAAACTTTCCAATTTAAATGTCAGATTGCACCTGGCAACACTTAGTGTTGCCTAGGCCAGAAATATATATAGCAGCCCACGTAGTAATAGTTAATACAAACTCTGAGCTAAAACTTCAAAATGCTATACTGTAAGCTTTATTTGAGATAGTCCAGCAAAATTTTACTAAAACACTAAAAACAGTATATGCAAGCTCTAAGCCAAATCTAAATAAAATCGGACAAGAGGGCGTGGCACCTCCCACATAAATAAAAGATCCAAAATGCTATACTGAAATATGAGATAATGCAACCAAATTTCACTCAGACACTAAAAGCAAAATTTTCAAAATACTGCAGTGTAGGGTATTAAATGTTTGGCCAGGCCAAAGGTAGCACCCTTACTAGTTTTTAACTTTTTATTATTACTGGAACCGCCCAAGGGTTTGACTTTGACCACAAATGTGTTAAATACTTAATTGAGGTACTTTTTCAAAAGTTTTCGTACTTTTTTTTCTATTTGGTACAAAATATAAAACGAAAAGGAAACAAAAAACATAAAGTCAGTGTCAGTCAGCTTTTTTGTCTTTCTCTTTGTGCTGTATTCTCTTTTCAGCGCTGTGTGGCCGCGTATGTTGTTAAATTAAAAAAATTTGCATTTAATTTTACCTGGCTTAATGGCAACGTATTAAAATAATTTTAAAATTGTGCACATTTACACACAAATAGCTTTCTAATGGTGTATAATTCAAAGTCGTGCTCTATTTCTAACATAGTTAAACAGGTAGGACAAATTTTTGTCTTGCGTATTAATATATAGATTTACGAGTACATGTACTTTCTTTTATGCTCTTTTTTCTGTTTTCCAATTTCTTTAAATTTAATCTTAGTTAATAATTATAATTATTATCTATAAACTTAATTATTTTAGGTTATATTTTATTTTTCCATGTATATATTCTTGTTCTCCAATTTTTTTATGTAAACTCAATAAGTTAAGATTGTATTAAACCTGATGTACTAAACATAAAGGAAAAGGGGATGAGAAGCACATTTTTTAGTAGCCAATTTCAGTCAAAAAACCTTCACCTAATTGAAAATATTACAGCTAAATTGCTTAAAACATGTCGAATTACAACAGTTGATACATCCTGTAACTCTTCTCAGAAGTCTAAGAAGTTAAGTTGAAAACAACTTTCAAAAGCAATGTTAAAATTGGCAAATAACAATATTCTTACATTAAACAAAAATAAGTTCTTATTAACTTGTACAGCATTTCTCTGCAAATCTTTACTCTATTTCCAATTAAGAGGTCAATTTAGCGGTTAAGCTTTTAGCAAAAGCAGCAATTTTATTACTTTTTCTGCTGCTTTTTGATTTTATTTATTTTAACGCTCAGCTATGCTTGCATTTTTGAAATCGTTTCAGAATATTTTCCATATATTTTTTATTCATTCATTCTTGAAAAGAGTTGAAACAAGTCAAAAGATACTAATTGCCATATGAGTTTTTACAGAGAGTGTATTTTTTTTTTTAATTTTTCATATTCATCAGAAAACATCAATAAATGCTCATAGTGGAACAACATAATCTGCTGCAGCAGTAAAAAAAAAAAAAAATTATGACTCTTTGCCTCTTACCCTGTGCTGTATTTGATGTGGCTTTCAATAAATCTCAGTTCAAACATGGTCATGTAATAAATAGAATCTTAACCTGACCCAGAAATTCAAACGCACGTCAAGTAGAGAGGTTGGTCGGTCGGTCGAGTGAATGAGCGAATGAATGAATGAACGGTTGGAAGGTGGTTGCTGGCAGCTTGCATCTTTTACCACATCCAAGTTAACGAAGATATAAAGCTGCATTCATTGCAAAACAGTTTTAAAAAGGATAAAAGACACCAAAATGTTGCTGCTGTTGTGCATCGATTCGTTATAAGAGATGCGGAAAGAAGATCGATGACAACAGAATGTCGATATCTGCGTATCATCAACTGAAATTTTTTATATAAGCATGTAATCGATAAGGATATGAGCTTCCGAATGGTGATAGAGGAGGCCTAGACTAACAAAAAATTGAACTTGATGGGGAGAGGGGTCTATAATGTACCCCTGAGAAGTTGTAGGGTTAAAACTGATTTTCAGACTTATTTTACAAAAAAAAGCTTCATAATCTTATTGATTACACCCTATATATTGTGGAGTCGGTGCACACCTCCGGCGATGAATAGTGTATTCTGAGGATAAAGCACGTGGTCAGCACATGACTAACAAAGGAATCGCCACTGATTCAAGTCCTATCTAGAGAAGAAAAATATTACGATATTGTTCAATATATCTAGGGAAAACTACACAGTATTATACTAAGTTTCTAATGGAGATTTAGCTGTAATATGATCTATAAATCTCATTGTTAAGCCCGTTTCCAGAAGGAGATTTATTTTTGCCAGTAAATGACCGTTTATTATGAAAGTGAGGCAAGTTCAAAACGTATGTAATGTCATAATATAAATTCGCTGGTATTTTGTTGCAAATGAATAAAGTTTATCTTTATTTCCACAAAAAGTTTACTTGATGATGTAAAATTGTTGGCATTAAGTTAAAAAAATTATATCGGCCAAATAACCTATCATTATGGCACATAATGTGTATGACATTACTTTTGCCACGTTTTGGACTTCCTTCACTTTCATAATAAATGGCTCATATGGTAAATCACATGATTTACGTCGAGATTTAGAGCTAAGTAAATCTCGAAACAATCGTAAATCACCTCATAAATCTCCGATAGAAACGTAGCATTACTTTATTTCATTAAATACCAAAATTCAACTGATATCGATTTTATTAAACATTTCAACTAGACATCATCCGCACTTTTCGGCTCTTAAGCATAAACATTGAATTTGTTATATCTCTGTAGCGGCACTGCCAAGAAATGCAAACAAACAAAATGAGAACGATTAACATTCGACCTGAGGCGTAAAATCGTCGATAAAGTTGCACCAGCACCAATACCATTGCCATAGCTCAAGTGTACTGAAATTGTGTTGTACGACGCCTTCTTTGTCTGCCTGCTTGCCTGCCTGACTGCCAGCCTAATCTATGAGCATTTGTTGAGGTTAAGTTTTTCCCAAAGTGTTGTGAGTTCTCAATAAGGGCGGCGGTAGTGCTTTTCGGTTGAATCAATAAATGTGAAGAGAAAGTTGAGTGGGTTGATACGGTACCTCGTTGTTAAATACTTGTCGTACGTCTCATTTAATATCAAAAAGAAAAAAACTTTTTAGGGGTGTAACCCACAAAGTTCAATCTGAATTTATTCGTCCACCCAACTTGTTTATACTTTAATTTGCTGACCTTTCGACAAAGTCATAGCATAAAAATGATTTCCAACGCTACAAATGAATCCAATTGGATTGGATTGGACTCTGGATTGTTTTACTTTACTTGTTGCCATAAAATGGTTTCTTTCGATTAAATCGAAATTTTTGTTGCTCCTGTTGTTATTTTTGTTGTTGTCATACTTTTCCCAAAGGAACTACACCGCTAGGGTTTTTTATCTCTTTGCTTTGGTTTGCCTTTGTCTTTGCATGTGACAGGAAATGTTGTCCCAGGGTGAACTGCTTACGTGGCAGAGCTCAATTCATTTGGATATAAAGTTTGTGAAAGTTTGTCAGTTTGTCAATTCAATATGTGACCTAAAAGATTGCTGCTGTTGTTGTTGATGTTGTTGTTGTTTGTTCCATTGGCGTTTCCTCGTTGTGTCTCGTCTGAGAGACTTTTATGACCAATTTATTTTATTGTGTGTTGGTGGTGGTGGCATACAAAAAGGTTTAACTTTCCCACTAATTGCATTTTTCTTCTCGATAAATTATTGATTAAAAGATAAAGCCATTGTGAATTATCTCTATTTGAAGTTGGAAAAGGTGTCTAATCAGCATAGTTTAGAAGAATATAAAGAATCTTTTATGTTATGTAAAAAGGAGCAACAATGATTTTGTTGCAGGGCAGCAGAGGGTTATTTCCGAAGGAAATTTCTGCGTATAATCAGTTACAGATTTTAAGGTTTAATTCACGAACATGGTTATTTTTGGGGTAAGAAGCAGACTACACAAATCCCTTTTATATATTTTAGCTAACTTAGTGGTATCATATTTTTTCTTTCAAAATGAGTTATTGAAAAGTGTCATACGATGCTTACTTCAAAAGTTATGGCCGGTTAAGGATTATATCACGGAATCCATAGCCTGTGTAGATTTAGATTTCATGATGTCAGCTTAAATCGGACATAACTCTTGAAAGCAGTGGCGGATCTAGCACTGTCAAGAAGGGGGTCCTATTGACTACATTTCTACATATCTTTACATATAATAAAAAAAAAAAAAATTGAGAGGGGGGAAAATTGCCCCCATCTCCCCCCCCTTGGATCCGCCACTGCTTGAAAGGAGTATTATATGGCACCTTTCACCAGCTCATGAGTTTGTATACTACGTGAGAGGTTTATAGTGTCAAAATTATTAACTTTGTTTTATAACATTTAGTACATAGTGTGAACGTACACGGAAAAAACTAAACCGTAAAAATTCATTGAAAATCCCAGTTATTTTTACTGATTTTTTCAGTAACTGTGCGCCCGTAAAGAAAAACCGTGTTTTTTACTGACTAAACACAGTAAATTTTTTTAAAAATATAAAAATAAAAAAAAATTATTTTGATTGGTGTCGAACTTAAGACCTTTGTCTTTCTAGGCGATGCTCTAACCACTGAGCTACTGTAGCACTTTCATTTTTATAGCTTATTGTTTAATTTGAATTATTTTTCAATTAAATTTTTTACAATCTCAATCAGTAATAATTCATATGTATTCAAGGCAAATATTGCAGAGCTCACTGGCATTTTTTCATGCGACACATTTTTACTTCTATATTCAATAGTTTTCACTGTTTGTATCTGTACTTTCTAAAGTTTAAGCCGTATATTTTACTTTCGTGCAATTACTTTTCATAAGAATTCAGTAAAGTAATTGAATTACTGGAACAAACCGTAATTTTTGACGGGATTATTGTCACTTTGTGCTATTTGAAAATCAATTTTTACGGATCATTTTTTTGCGTGTAACGAAAATTATAATCAATATTACTAAGAGGTTTTTCTTGTCAACAAAAAGCATATTTTTTAGAAATTTTTGAATTGAAACTTTTTTAGGCCGCCATATTGATGAAATTGAAAGGCCACAACACTTTTCGGTGACACTCTTTTTTCCTACTTTTAGCAACGCATTTTCGACACTTTTTGGGGAAATTTTTTTTGATACTTTTTTTGGCGACACATTTTTTTACGATACATTTTTGGAATTTTGACTAATATTTTTGGCGACACATTTTCGACATTTTTTTGTCTACATTTTTCGACCCATTTTTTTGGCGACACATTTTTGGCTACACTTTTGGCGACACATTTTCGATTTTTTTTTGGCTCTTTTTTTGACGAAACAATTTTCGGCACTTTTTTTTTAAAAAACATTTTCGACACTTTTTCTCACAATCCATTTTTTTTCAAGTTTCGATATATTTGATGTTCAAAAAATAAAATTCCGTTTTTTTATATGGAAATCATTGTTTTGCTTTCACCTTTATGATGAAAATGACCACTTTTTAGTAGAGATATGGCTAAATGGGTCTTATCAAACTAAAGACTATAATATTTTGGAGCAAAAATACGAAATAACTCAAAACTAGAAAAAACTGAATTAGTCCTTTTCACTTGTATAGGGGCGATAAACTAGCCGAAAAGTGGGCGTAATCAAATATACTCCTCATCAACTTTTGAAACATAAGTTTCAAATCTTTCACTTGTACTAAGTTGCACGCGCTTTACTTTTTTCGCATACCTTATCACTCCCTTCACATTCATCAACGAATTACTTTTTAGCGCCATTAGTATGGGGCGTCCAAAAAGTCCTGGCCCCTTTAGATCAGTTTCTTTTTTAAAGAATTCTCGTCAGCCGGCAATGGCCATGCTTTTTTTTTAAGTGCATCTAAAGTGATTGTAAAAAAGCAAATATGGGTGCGATAACCTAGGAGAATCTTTATTATAAAGCCGAGAAAAGAGCAATTTTTTAAATCTGGCATCAGTGGCATCATTTTCCATCCATCAGAATCATCCTTTTGATCATCCTTGCTACGCTGCTTTTATCCAAAAAGGAGCCAATGAAAAGTGATCACTGTTGTATCAGATCGCCAAAATTTTTACACAAATTTTCAGTGCATCTGGAACTTTGAAGTCGACGTTTGTCAGTAAACGCAATCTGATCATCTGATATCCAAACATAAATCCATACTGCCTTATCATAAAAGATATGTTTTAAATTCAAAATCAAATTCCAAGAACAATACACAATAATATTTATGTTGCTTCAAAAGATACAAAATTGTTACTTCGCCTCCAACGAACAGCTGTTGGCTAATGTCAAGCCAAAAGAAAAAATTAAATAAATAATAAAATGACAATGTGTGTGAGAGTGTCTGTGTTTGTCATCTGAAGTAAGAAAAAATAAATTTCTTGTAAAAACCCTTTTGCGAAATTGTTATTTAATGTAGAAATTGAATTTCTATCGCATTGTTTGAATCGCTTCAAATACCCCATACTAACAATTTGGGTTTTTTGCTTTACTTTCTTTTCAGACAAATTCAAGCCGTAGGAAAATACTCCGATGAATGCTGCCCACCACATTGTGGGTGGTGGGACACACAGCGCAGAGTAGCGAATTGCTAAAGAAGCATCCAGTCAGCCAGCGGCGGCTGTAACGACGACACATTGTGCTTGACAAGTTGGATTTCTTTTTCAGTTGGAATAAGAAACGAAATACACATAGATATCCGTACATATCAGCACACTCCATACATCGTGACATTAGCTTAAGGACATATATTCTACACACACACAATGGCAATGGCAATGGATCAGTGAAGCGTCCAAGGACCCCCTCTAGGCAAAGCATTCACATGTGTAAACAATTTTTACATGTTCACTACTAAACAGAACTTTTGTATTATTGTTGTTGTAATGTAGTATATTTTTAACAACAATAAATATAACAACAAAAATAACAATAGCAATAACAACAACAGCAACAACACCAAAAACAACAACATCAACGAATAAGATATCCTGAAAAAACAAAATCATTCCTACTACAAGTGGAGGACTAAAGCAAACAAACCAAAGAAACGCAAAGATTTTCTTTAAAACGTTGACAAAAATACACACAAACATGTAGTACATAGATACTTTGGTGTGTTAAAGAAAGAAAAAATAAGAATTTGACATAGCAACCAGGAAAAAACTGCGGCCAACAAGGATAACAAAAACAACAATAAAAATAACAAGTAACAACAATGTTCTCCAACATTTTCATAGAGAGCAATGTATTGCAGTGCTGAATTATTTCCGCAAGCATATCCTCTGACAACATAAGCGAGTGCGACAACAACAACAAAAAACAGGAACCACAACAACAATGACAGAAAGCATCTGAGAAAACAAACTTCCAACAAACGCAAACCAACGAATTCGAAAAATAAAATTCAACCGAGCGTAAACCTGAAAAGGATTTTCCCTATTCAACAAGGCAGGAACCGAATCAACTACACTGGGACTTTTGCATATCCCCTCCTGCTTAATTTGCGTAACGCCTACCGCCGCCCTTTTGTTGAATTGCGAGGCAGATGTTTTCTTAATGCAAGATATTTTTCGCCTTTTTTGCGGTGGCCGCACCAACCAACAAGTTGACATACCAACGTGTTGCCCAGCGGCTGTTTAGATGTCAGCTCACATCAACTGCAACAACGTTGTCCCTCAACGAATGTGAAATTCGGCAGAGCGAAGAGCGCAAAAAAAACATGCAAATTTTCAGCCTTTCAGTCACGTCAAAGTCTTCCACTGTCAGAGCAGCCGCAAAAACAACACAACAATCCCCACAACATCTCGTTAGCACATACGCATTACGCATTGGTTTCTGCTCATCTGCTGCTGCTGCTGGTGGTTACCTTATACTCTTCCAAATGTTGCTACTACTCAGCCAAGTAGAACCCTCACAAAGTGATTGGCTTATGGACTGCGGCGACTGCCATTGTAAATGGAATTCGGGTAAAAAGACTTCAGATTGTCGTAATCTAAGCCTCGCCGCAGTGCCAGAAAATCTTAGTTCAGAGATTCAAGTGCTGGATTTATCACACAATCGCATACAGTATCTGGAGCAGAATGCCTTTCTCACGGCGCAGCTACAGAATCTGCACAAGCTGTATATACGCAATAGCACGTTGCAGAATATTGATCCACGTAGCTTTTCGTCGCTGGAAATTCTTATTGAATTGGATTTATCCAACAATCTATTGCGCGCACTAAAGCCCAATCTATTTGCGCGTCTGGTTAAAGTGCGCGCCTTGGTGCTCAATGGCAATTTGCTTGAGTCACTGGGCGAGGGCATCTTCCAGAATCTCAAGTATTTGCATAAAATTGAGTTGAAATTCAATCGCATCGCGCGCGTCGGCACGCAGGTATTCGTTAATGTGCCATTGTTGTCGCAAATCTACATGGACGGCAATCGTTTGAGTTTTTTGCGCAAAGAGAGCTTCGAGACACTTAAAAGACTGACTGCACTTTCGCTGGACCAGAATCCATGGAACTGTACGTGTGAATTGCAAATCTTCCGTGATTTCGTACTCAAACGAAATCTCTATACGCCCCCAACTTCCTGCTACTATCCCGCCCATTTGCGTGGCATGCTATGGGTTGAAGACCAACCTGAGGCATTCGCTTGCAAACCACGCATTATCTACCCAACACGCGGTGCCTCCATTAATACCTCAAAGGAGAATGTAACGTTGATTTGTCGCGTGCACGCATCACCCAACACGCTTATCGCATGGGACTACAACAAGCAAATGTATCGTGCCAATGCGGCCGCGGCGAATGCTGGTCAGCTACAGCAACAGCAGCAACGTGTGCACATACAACTGCTGCGCGATGAACAGTCCAAGGAGAAGGAGTTCGGACGCGATGTTTTCATTTCGCGTCTCACCATTTTGGGTGCGGAAAAGAGTGATGAGGGTATTTACACCTGTTTGGCAGAGAATGCTGGCGGCAAGGATGCTGTACAAATGAGTTTACTTGTGCAAAAGCCTGGACCAAAGGATCTACTGCTGCAAGGTAACCTAATTATTGTGATAGGATTGATGGCACTCGGTTTGCTGAGTGCTTCCGTGTTTCTGGCCATGGTGACTTGCTGCATTTACAAACGCTTTAAGACTATCAGTCCGGGTCATTTGCGTCACTTGCGGCGGCATCATCATTTGGAAGTGGGCGCAGAGACTACGGCCGGTGATAGCACGACGACGCCCATTGTTGTTGGTGGCACTACTGATGTCGTGCTTGGTGTGACAGCGGACAATGCAAATCATCATCATCATCATCACTTTAATAATTTTCATCATCATAACGTACATCAGAAGGCGAATCTGAATGGTGGCAGCGGCATTGGGGGCGGTGGACATGACAAATACGAGTTTGCAGCTGCTGAAACAATTAAACATGGCGGCGTCACTGTGATGGACAATGGCACAGTTGGTGGTGGTAGTGGTGGCAGTGGTTCTACTGTGGGTACTGGTGGACACCAGTTGCTGTTGACCGATTCAAAGTTGTTGCATGCGGAGAAAGCGTATTTGGAGAAAAAGCACGAAGGTTGGTATGCTCTTTCATCTATTTCATAACAGCGTAGAATGCTGGTAATATCGTGGTTATTTTTATTGTTCGCTCATAAAAACCTTCATTTTTTATCTGTGTGCGTTTGACTGACCTCTCGAGCAAAACCACCAACTGAGAATTTTTGGAATTTCATTGTCGTCGTAATAAATTCGGGGAGATTAATTACTACATGCAATTCAAGTTGTAGAAGTTATGAGCGATAATAATTTAGCAGTAAAAACTTGTGGGAAGGTAAAATTTCATTGAAGTTTTGCAATTTGTGAAGCATACCCTGTGATTGTGAACTTTTTATTTTCAACTTAAATTTAATTGAAAAATCTCTGGAAAAGGTCAAGTCTTTTTTAAACATCTAAATATCGGTAAGAGTCCAAAAGTATCGAAAAATATCTGAAATATCATAAAAAGTCAAAAAAAATAATGAAAAACATCTAAAATCGATTTAAAAGTTCAAAAGTATAGAAACCATCTAAAATATCGGTTAAAGACCAAGAGTATCGATTTAAATTGAATGAAAATTAGAATTAGAAAAGGGTTAAAATTCAGTCACCAAAAAACACCGCGGCCGTTAAAACTTATTGTGCTAACCCTGACAGGACTTAATTAAAAGTATTGGCATTAATGGATGCTGGAATGTCCAATGAAGGTTAGTTGTCCAACTCAGAAGTACAGGAGCACACGAAAACTAACGAAGTCAGCGTCTTCCTAGGCAGTCACAGTGACAAAAAATAAGTTCTGCTGTTTTCTTTTCATAACAGAGTCTTCACAATTCATCCAGGTCCAATTAAATTTTGAAGAATGTTTCCTTACTGTTCTGTGTCCCGTGAAAAATCATGTAACAGCTTTCTTAAATTTTATGAGACGTTAAGGCGGACCGCAGAATGGAGTAGGTTCAACAAGTCGTGTTGGTCCTTTCCTACCGAGCACATCTAGAGTTTCATTGCCCTCAAGTCCATTATGTCCTACCCCGATGAGGTAAACCTTATGTCGAGAGATTAGTCTGATTAGCAGTAGAAGTCACTCCCAAACTAGAATCGATGTAGTTTTGGAGGCTTAAAGTGCCGTTTTATTGTCTGATAAAATAAAAATGGACATTCTACTGGGAAACCCTGTTTCATATTCCCACAAGCAAAGCTCAATTATATGTATGTACTTCCGCCTGGAAAATCAAGTTTTCTTAGCTCCTTCATGCAAATACTCGTAGATGAGTAGATGGTATTCTTACATCTCCATGTACGCATTAGTCATTTAAAACGACTTTTTCACTGGAACTTGGAAGGAAAGAACAATTTTGAATGGGTGGGGGTATCGGAGATCATCACATGACGTTAGAGGGAGGTCTGGTCTAGCGTCACGTTTTGTCACATAATGGAGAAGGAGGTCAATAAAATATTGTATGAGTCGAAAAATGTTGAAGAAGTCGAAAGATTTTGCTGATGTCGAAAAATGTTGAAAAAGTCAAAATATGTTGAAAAATCAAAAAAGTTTTAAGAGATTCAAAAAGCGTTGGAAAAGTCAAAACATGTTGACGATGCCAAAAAATGTTGATGAAGTCGAAAATTGTTGAAGGAGTCGAAAGTTGTTGCTGGTGTGGAAAAATGTTGAAAGAGTCAAAAAATGTTGATTAAGTCGAAAAATGTTTATGAAGTCGAAAAATATTGACGAAAAATGTTGCGAAATATATGGTCGAAAACTGTTTGTAGAGTCGAAAAATGTTGACGAAGTCGAAAAATGTTGCTAAAGTCGAAAAATATTGACGAAAAATGTTGCAACAGTCAAAAAGTTGATGAAATCGCAATATGGTTATGAAGTAGAAAAATGTTGACGAAGTCGAATAATGTTGCTGAAGGCCAAAAATATTGAAGAGTCGAAAAATGTTGACGAAAAATGCTGCAAGAGTCAAAAAATTTATAAAGTCGAAAAATGTTCACGATGTCGAAAAATGTTGCTAAAGTCGAAAAATATTGACGAAAAATGTTGCAACAGTCAAAAAGTTGATGAAATCGCAAAATGCTTATGAAGTAGAAAAATGTTGACGAAGTCGGAAAATGTTGCTGAAGGCCAAAAATATTGAAAAGTCAAAAAATGTTGACTAAAATGCTGCAAGAGTCGAAAAATATTCAAAGAATCGAAAATGTCTCTGAAGTCGAAAACTGTTTGCGATGTCAAAAAATGTTGAAAACAAAAATGTTTGACCTAATTTTGTAAGCCATAGGTAGTGGCTACACCCTTGCGCAAGCCTTTTTCTTTTGATCATCAAAGGAATTTGTGAAAAGTCTGATACTTATAATCTCGTGACGGCTTGTTAAGACATTCATACAAAGGAAGATTGCTAAAAGACAATAATTTTCAATATATGTATTGACAATCAATCACATCGAGCAAAGCTAGACGGGCTGTCCAATAAGCAATACTTCCAATGTTATACTGATATGTCAAGCAAGGCTTATAATTATTTTTATTATATCAAATGTATTTAAAATAAACTTAGCTATTTATCTTGAGAATATACGGTGTCATAGCTAAGTAGATGGCAAATTGTTAAACCATTGTTTTCAGATAAAACCAATAATTTCTTGTCTTAATGCGCCCAGCACAGTTTGCTTTAAATGCATTACACAAAAATGAGAGAGAAGTGGAATTTATTCAGCGTTTTTTGTTTTTATGAGTTTCCTGTATAATTTATAGCGTTGGTTTTTATGTGGTTTTTTTTGTCTCTACAAAATAAGTTGAGAGATAGGCTACGTAACGAGCTAGCAATTGGGAATCCATTTTCTTTACAACTGCACTTTATACAAAAGTATTTTTGGAAATTAGCATAAACAATAAAGTTTAGGAGGCAACCGCGCGCGTTTAGTTCTCAAGCACAAATTGCGAGTGCGAGTACACCACCGCGCCTTTACGGTTAGTTCCCTGATTCATCAGGCGCTTTCAGAAGGCTTTTTTGTTATTTTTCCATTTTTTTGCTTGAGAGACAGAGGCATTCGTTTATTATTTCGCCTGCATAATTTATTGCCACAAATCCACACAAAAAGTCGACGCTACCACGATTTTGGCATGAAAGCCAATGATTTTCTACACGTACGAGTACGTGGGGTTTTTTTAGGTTTTGTTTTTGTATATTTTTTTGTTGTTTATTGTTGTTGTTTCTTTGTCTTTGAATATGCTAAAAGCCTGTCTACGCCTATTTTGTAAAATTTAGAGTTTCATTTTTCAACAGAAACAACAATGAAGGATCAGAAATACATTAAATCTTCACTTTTTTGGCATGTAGTTTTTTTTTTTTGATTTTGATTTTTTTTTTTTTACAAAATTGCTATTTTTATAGCTCATTAAATTTTTGATTTATTAAAAAGCCTAAAATTATGGAAGGCCATTGAATAATATTGAAGTTAGCGGAGGATATATGCTAATTTTGTGCATAATAAATAAATTATGATTTTTCAATTTGAAAATATTTTGGTATTTTTTTGCAAAATACCCAATTTGTGAGGTTAACACACAAGAGGTTTCATTCAAACAAATATCTCATTAATACCACTTCAAGCAGGTTTCTGTATTGCCCAAAGCTGCATGATTGTACAAAGATATGAGAATCACCTAAAGTCAAAAGCTGATAATTCTTCTACGTGCCTTAGCAAGAGTTATGAGCGACTAAAAATGTTGCATATTTACATAACAGTTCTTTTTTGACTTGATGTGTTTATTAAAAAAAAAAAACTTTTATAAAAAACTTTTAAAAATAAGTTGAAAAATGTTGAATAAGTCGAAAAATGTTGCTGAGGACGAAAAATATTGAAGAGTCGAAAAATGTTGACGAAAAATGTTGTTGAAAAATGTTGCAAGAGCCAAAAAATTGATGAAGATGAAAAATGTTTATGAAGTCGAAAAATGTTCACGATGTCGAAAAATTTTGAGGAAGTCCAAAAATGTTCATGATGTCGAAAAATATTGATTTAAAGATGTTAATGAAGTCGAAAAATGTTTATAAAGTCGAAAAATGTTGTTAAAGTCGAAAAATGTTGTTGAAGTCGAAAAATGTTTATGAAGTCGAAAAATGTTCACGATGTCGAGAAATGAGTACAGAGTCGGAAAATGTTTATGAAGTTGAAAAATGCAGGAAAAGTAAAAAAACTGTGCCGATTTCGAAAAATGTTCATGAAGTCGAAAAATGTTGTTGAAGTCGAAAAATGTTTATGAAGTCGAAAATGTTTATGAAGTCGAAAAATGTTGATGAAGTCGAAAAATGTTTATAAAGTCGAAAAATGTTGTTGAAGTAGAAAAATGTTTATGAAGTCGAAAATTGTTCACGATAACGCGAAATGAGTATAGAGTCGAAAAATGTTGATAAAGTTGAAAAATGTAGGAAAATGAAAAAATCGTGCCGATGTCGAAAAATGTTCATGAAGTAGAAAAATGTTGATGAAGTCGAAAAATGTTGAAGAAGTTGAAAAATTTAGGAAAAGTGAAAAAATTGTGCTGATGTCGAAAAATGTTGATGAAGTTGAAAAATATAAGAAAAGTGAAAAATCGTTCCGATGTTGAACAATGTTCATGAAGTAGAAAAATGTTGATGAAGTCGAAAAATGTTGAAGAAGTCGAAAAATTTTCACGATGTCGAAAAATGTTGATGATGTCAAGAAATGAGTATAAAGTCGAAAAATGTTGATGAAGTTGAAAAATTTAGGAAAAGTGAAAAAATTGTGCCGATGTCGAAAACTGTTTATGAAGTTGAAAGATGCTGATAATGCCGAAAAATGTTGATGAAGTTGGAAAATGTTTATGAAGTCGAAAATTTTTTTTTTTTTAGACTTGGTGTGTTTATAAAAAAAAAACTTTAATATAAAAGTTTAAAAAATCTCTCTGAAAAAAATATTTCCAAAAAACTTTTACATGGAAAGTTTGAAAAATATTACTTTTTGCCCATTATTTTGCACTTGTGGTTTGATTCACTACCTTTCAAAAATAGTTCAGATAATGAATAACTATAAAAAAGTATTTTGAAAGACAAAAAACTAGACCGTAAAGTCTTTTTATGTAATTTTAGTACTAAAAACGTACCATATATATTACTTTTTGTCAAATACCTCTTGCTTATATGTAGATTAAATCAATACCTTTCCCATAATATGTATAACAAGCTGGGTCGCTTTCCATACCAAAAAGAAAAGTTTAAGAAAATCGCCCTCAAATTGAGAACTTACCTTGAGAAAATCTAGGAAACAAAAAAATATTTTTGTTGGACCACTCTAAAAACAGCAAAATTTGACTTTTTTAGTAACTTCGGTAGGTAATGTCCGATGTTTAAAAATATCGTTGTAAAGGGATGAATTTGGACTAAATATTTTCTTCATAGCTTTTAGAAATCCGATGTCATATTCGGCTAGTGAGACCCAGTTTATCTGGTTCCTATCTCTCTAAATGCAATCTTTTCCTTATACAAATAAAGTCTTTGAGAATATATTTACACCAAAGACGATGATGGAAAAATTAGACCTTGTTGAACTCTTTGGACGATATCTATTTTTTAAGCATTATCTACCGAAGTTATGAAAAAACACTATTTTGGCTGTTTTAGAGTGATCCAAAAAAAATTTTTGTTTGTTTCCTTAGGTCAACTTCAAAATTGGGTGCAATACAATGTGAGCAATACATTTGGGATATCCGCTATCTAGAGTAAAGTACTGGGTAACGCTGCTGCCCCATTAATTAAGCAATTTCCAAGTGCACAAGCTTTATTACACACTTGCCACTTTATTCTTTTAGCGATTGAGTAAAAAACAGCTGATAGCACATTACTGCATATCGTGAATACCTCCTTATAGAAAAAAATCAATATAATTTTATTTTCAAAAGTCACTTATCAGAAAAATTGCTTCAGCATTCCACGCAAATTTGCTTGAACTTCTTTCTATATGACCGTGACGTTGTTGCCAACGGCCCTTCTATTTCCTACAACATAACTACAAATGTAATATTCATAAATTTTTATTACAAATTTTTTCTTTTAAAAATAAATTCTTGAAAATTGAAATTAATGATCCGCATGTACCCAAATTGCTTTGACGCATTTTCACATTGTAATCAATTTTTATGGTTATATTCACGCATACATATAAGAAATATTTCCTTAAAGCAATAAACTACACCCCGATGTGCTCGCGCGGTGCATAGCTACCGCAACACTTAGTCAATTTTATGTGTGCAAGACGTCAATAGTAGGTGGGTTGGGGTCGAGTGGAGAATGGGGTTACGATATTACGTAGTGAAATGTATTTTTTCCACATGTTGGCGATTTGAAATTTGATATTTTGCAGTGTTTTTATTTTTTTACCTTTTTTGGGAATTTTTTCGCTCAGGTTATCGTGGTGTCATTATTTTTATATGTTACACATGCTCAGAATTTAAATTATTACTATACACAAAGGTGCACTAAATTACACAATTGATAATGAATTTCACGGATTTCATAAATTTTATTAAAAAATTAAATTACATTGATCATTTTAGGATTTGTTAGTATTTAAGACTTAGTGATATATATAATATAAAAAGGGTATTTTGAAATTTATGCAAGATTGAAAAAATAATTGAGCTGAAAGAAATACTGGACACAGACATCTAAATATACTGATACCAAAATAAAAGTTATGTTGACTAGAGTTTTTTTGGAGTAATAACATAATTTTTGTATGGAAAATGATTTTTTTTTTTATTTTTTGCGCGATTTTTCGATTTGGAAACTCTTCAACCCTTTATTTATGAAGATACATTAAGTACCGCGTGGGCGAAAAAAAAAAAAAAAAAAAATTGACTGGATGATGTTAAGTGGCGTCTTACCAAAAGCAAAGATAAAGAAAATTTGAGGATGATCGAGAAATAGCCCTCTAGCTGGTCAGGTGTCGCCCTTAGATGGATGTACCTTTAATATTTTTCCTGAAATCCATCCCTCATCTGTACTACTACTCCGCTTATTCAAAAATAATATTTTTCCCTGCATCCAGGGCTCCTGGTGGAGTAAAATACAAGACCGAATTGTATTATTTATTTTCCCTTTCAACATTTTTCAC
The DNA here is from genome assembly GCA_951812925.1 of Calliopum simillimum. Lineage (NCBI taxonomy): Eukaryota > Metazoa > Arthropoda > Insecta > Diptera > Lauxaniidae > Calliopum > Calliopum simillimum. The sequence goes on from OX638372.1 coordinate 10,230,569, forward strand.
AAACATACTTTCCCCTATCTCCACTTGAGAAAATAATGCAGGATGGCCTCACAATTTACCCGCGCCAGTGGCACCCTTGGGCGGAGTCAATTGCATAAAAATTAAATTTTTGTAAAGAAGCTTTCCTAAAGGAAAGAAAAGAAAAACGAGTAAGGGAGTTACCTTCGGCCTAGCCAAACATTAAATACCCTACACAGCAGTACTTTTGCTTATACGGGAGGCGCTACGCTTTCTTGTCCGATTTTATCTAGTTTTAGTTTAAAGCTTGCATTTATAGTTCTTAGTGCCTGGGTAAAATTTAGTTCGATTATTTCAAAAAACGCTTTAAGTTGAGCGTTTTGAAGCTTTAGTTTATATGAGAGGTGCCACGCCCTTTTGTCCAAATTCTCTCAGTTTTTTCTCAGAGCTTGAGCTTGCAATTCGTAGTATTTATGTGTATTTTGGTTGCATTCTCGTGAAAAATACTCCGAAAGTTGCATTTTGAAAATATTTTTTGTATGGGCGGCAGGCGTGTTCGTAGACAGATTTCGCTAATTTTCAATCCCCCAAGCTAACTTTGAAGATGAATGCTGTGTACCAAATTTCATTAAATTATCTTGCTTAGTTTTCCCAAAAAATGTATTTCCACACACATCCAGCCAGCCAGCCAGACAGACGGACATGGCTATATCGACTCAGGAGGTGACGCTGATCAAGAATGTATATACTTTTCTATATCTGCTACGCCTCCTTCTCTGCGATACAAACGGAAGGACAAAGTGAATATACCCTGGGTGTAGGGTATAACAAAGCAAATTGGTTTTACACTCTACCACGTCAGGGACACCGCATGTCCGCGCGATATGAGACAAAAAGTTTTTTTTATACGATTTTAATAGGAGGTGTCTCATTCTCTTCAGAAATATACGCTGATTTGGAATTCGAATGAATTTTAAAAACAGCGTCCAGAGATCCTTTTTTAAATCAAATTTTGTGATTTTTCAGTACAAAATTTTTGGCCACTCTTTTTAAAGACTTAAATCTTGAATACAAAGGCCTTCAAGAAAAGTGTAAGCCACATGTTTTATTTTGGAGATTTTTCCTTATCGTTTGAAACCAAAGTGTTGGTAAGGGGTTTTGGTCACATGTTTTATTTTTATAAGAGGGACCCTTGGGCAGATATGTGGCTATTTGTCGGTTATCCTCACATTTTCTTGAGCTTTGATCTCCATGAAACGACTGTTAATACCATGCAATTCACTACATTTTTGATCAAGCCTCACAAAATAAAGGGTTAATGCATATCCGAATCCCATTATTAAGAATTTCCATACAATCTTAAATTATGTAAAAGCAACATAGAGTAATCTGTAAAAAAACTAAAAACAAAAAATAGTACGCTGAAAATGCTTAAGTTCTTCACCAAATGATTTTGGATTGCTACTCGTTGGCTCTTGAAATTGACTTCTAAAACATAAAAACTTTCAAATTCCAACACGCCACCCTTTTAGCTCGCATTCTGAAAGTATGCCATTATAATTTCTGTATTTTGAAGCAATAAAACCAAAACAAACAAAATAAGGCGCTTGACGTTGAATTTTGTAGATATCGAAAGTGAAGTGAAATGATAGAAAATATAAATATTTAATAACATACTTTCAGGGTCGATGTTAAAAGGGTGATATATTGATAATTTTTTTTATCTTAAGTTAACGAATAACTTTCCAAAATTTTCTGATGCAAATGATTAATGATAAATAACTAAGTATAAACTCTAAAGCAACTTTGCCACCAAGAAGTTTAGTCATTGAATCAATTTTCTTCGTTATCAAATATAAATAAATTTTGAAGACTAAATAGGTCAATTTATTACATTTGAACAATAATGTTTATATGCCTTGTAACTATGTATTCCAATGAAACTCCGATTGAAAAGCCGACTTCATAAATGAGAAGTGATAAATAACCTTCGGCAAAACATTCATTGAAAGAAGAAATCATGGCAAAAACTTAAGCTTTAAGACAATTACCATAGGAATAATTCAGTCACAAATCTTTTTTGTATGACTTAATTAAAATTGCCCCCAATTCATGTATTCTAATAACAATATTTGTGTTTAATATAAAACGGAAACCAAAACAACGCACACATAATCTCTCTATCCCCCTGTTGACCTGTTTGCCTCATGTTGCCAGCATTCATCCATGATAATGCCCACAAACCATTGTTGACATAATCACATGGACACATATACATATAAAGACCTACATTGAATTATGCTTGTATTCTCAGCAACAACAACAACAAAAAATGTCAAACTTAAGCTGATCTTTGTTCTTTCTCTTCTTTTGCTTCCATCTATCATTCCAGATACACTCCATATCAAATATCCACATGGCAAAGCACCAATCGAGACGTGCCGTCTTATAGCAAACAGCAGTGGGGGAGAATTCCAACCTGACCTACTGCCGGCTTACAATAAAAGCAACAGTATACCAAAGGGACACCTGCATAGTCCGACAATAACAAATGCGACAGCCAGGACAATAAATCAGCAACAACAACAAACAGAAATCCAATTGCAACAGCAACAGCAGCAGCAACAACATTATGCTGAGGAACAACAGGCAACCAAACAATATTCATCCTCCAGCTATACAGCAGCAGCAGCAGGTTCGAATCTTAACAAATACAACAGCAACACTCAGGAATACCTGACATCCAGGGCTGCTGCTGGAAGCCAAAGTAACAAAGTTGCTCTTGGCACAGCGGCGATGACGACGATGACGATGGCGACAACAATAAAGCAAAAGTCAAGTAAACGTGAAATGCCAAGCATTCCATTGACTACATCCGCTTCGTTGCTGATGTCAACAGCCTCCTCAGCATCTGAAAGCCCCCCGTTTATTGCTACAACTACGCTGCAGCGACATACGAAATCTTTAGCGCTGCCACCAACGCATCGTAATACCAGCACCCCCACCGAAAGCAGTTACGAATACAGACAACCACCACCGCCGCCATACTACTCCACACATAACACCACAAATGCCATCAGCTTAAGCGGCAGCAGTGGTGGTGGCGGTAGCAGTAGCAGCCTACTGGCTCGTCATCGCAACACCAATATCAAGACGACCGCTGCTGCTGCTGATGATGATGAGCAGCAGCAACAATGCCGAGACCTGGGCTATCGAGACGAAATTGCCAAGAGGGGCGATTTGAGTGCCTATGAAGCTGCGTCTCATACGTTGTCGACAACGTTGACACGCCAGACAATTGTGACGGCATCACCCTCCCTGAATTTTCTCACTACGACTGGCTACACGCCGAGAAGGCAATTGCTTTGATAGCTCTCCGAGGCAGCCATGCACGCGGCGATTAACAACAACAACAGCAACAGCAACAAAGAGGAGTATGATGTTTACGATCTGTCAGAAGCAACTGAAGATTTCGCTCGTCTTATATAAAGTGGATGGGGGTGTGTTGTGGGGGTGGTGCTGTCGGCTTAATGCTGTGTCATTTTGGCTTAGCTGATGAGTGCCTATTCAAATCGTTTGCAACATTAGAGGGAAATCAAATTTCCCATAGGAACTCTCATATGACTTGTAACTGTAGATTTTGATGTGTGCCAGTCAGTCAGTTTGTACTAAAGTTGCCTTTGAATGTGGGAGGGAAAAATAACGCCGGGAATGAAAAAGCAGCTTTGCACAGCAAAATCACATGACAATGAAAGCATAAAGTCGAGATTTTAAAAAAATCACTGCTATTTTTGCACATGAATACAAATACATACATCAAAATATACTACAAGTATGTAGTTGGGGTATTTCTCTGACGTTCATAGGTAGATAGGCCTTTCACAAACCCAAGAGGAAAATTCTGTGAAATGACATTGTCGAAAAATCTAATATTGGGAGGTAACGGGTGTTAAACAACATAATTCAAATAAGCTGAGTTCAGTGATTACAGACAGTTTAGAACTGGTTTTCGAGATATTTCAGTTTCGATAATAAGTACATTCAAATTTGACACATTCCACTAAGAACGTTCCATATGCAAAATATATCAATTTTTCTAAACATAAGTATATGATTTTATCTTTCAAATGGTGAAAAAATTGGCATTAATCTTGCAGTACCGTTAAATTTGGAAAATATTAAAATATTGTGTTTGTTGTAGGCACGCCAAAACGGGCTCACTTTTGTTGTACGCTGACACCCTTGGTGTACTCTACAAAATGCTACTTTAGTGACAAAAGTTGTTTTGCGTTCTCTTCTTTGTGCCACTTTTTTGTTTACGGTGTCTTTCTTGGGAAAATGTGTGAAAGCTGTTCCAATCCAGTGTTACCGATGCATTGGAACTTGCAAAACTTTCCATATCATAAAGTTTACTGTAGGTTTTCTATTTGCACGCTAACACTGACCTGAAATATTTGTTTGTATAAAATAAAATACATTGAGGTTTTTGTTAGCATCGGATTTTGCTTTTTTTTTTGACACTGATGAAACTAGACATTTAACCTCAGTGTCAAAATGAAATCAGTGTAAAGTGATGTAAAGTTCAGTGTAAAATGTGCAAATATAAAGTAGCACACTACATTTCGAGATGACTTGCACAGGCCACCAGTATTTATTGAACATATGTTTGAAAAATAAGAAAACTACGTGTTTTTGGAAATTTTTGTGCAAAATTTTCAAACTCGAATATCTCGAAAACTAGCACTCCACCGAAAAAATGCTAAATACTTAGTTGCCTCGCATTAAAACTTTTATTAGACATATTTTTGTAACCATAACGATATTTCTTACTTTTTTAGTTTCATGAATCAGTTGAGATGAGATTTTTACATAAAAAATAATACGATGAACTTATTTCCAATTGGGTATTTGTGGGTAGTTTATTTAGGTACATATTTTGTTTACGAGAAACTGTCATCATCTGATTGTAGGTAAACTACATACATATATACGGATATGCATACGTGTGTACATTAGGGATTTCAGTCCCGGGATTCCGGGATCCCGGGATCCCGGGATTCGAGCCTTTTTGCAGTCCCGAAAATCCCGGGATTAGTGCTACCAATCCCGGGATTTCTTTTGTAAGTTTTTTTGGTTAGAAAAATTGTTAGAATGTTCCAAAAATCACCAACAAAAAACGAAGTCTTACAACATTATGTTAAAATTGAACATAATAAATAGCTGAAGTTAATCTTAGATTGCAAAATGAGATGGAGTAGTCTTTTAGATATGCTGCAGCACTTTATTTTGCTTGAGAGTAGCATAAAAACAGCTTGTATTGACTTAAAGGTTTCTTCGATCCACTGTAGCGAATTTAAAATTATTAAACAATTAGCTCGAACTCTTCAACCAATCAAAATCACTATTGATATTATAAAGAAAGATAAATCTGCTTTGAGTAATATCATTTTTGCTAAAAGGCACTTCAGACTAGTTCTCTTATGTTTTTCTGTATGATTTTTTCTCTGACTGTAAATTTTTTATTGTTTTTAATTTATATTGTTGAAATTGTTTTTATTTTTCAAACAACATTTAAAAATTTGAAAACACCTATGATTTCTATTTTCAAATAGACTCAAATCTAATGCCAAAATAACTCATATGAGTTTTCTTCTGATAAATCATTTGTGTAATAAATTTACATTCCCACTATCAGAGTTGCCAAAAAATTAATTTTCTAGAAAGTCTTATAATTTATCCGACGTTTTAATGAAAGAAATTGATATATTTTGTAATGTGGCGATAGGGGTTATTTCCTCCAGAAAACATTCAATTATATTTCTTCAATTCAACCAACAAGTGTTGAATCAGAAAGATGCTTTTCGTGTGCGGGTTATATACGTAATAAATTTAGATCTAAATTGGATGATAAAATAATAAATGCTTTAATTTTCCAAAAATCATATTTTAATAATAAGTAATAAAACTGATTAAAACAAAAGTTAATTCTTCCAAGTCCAACACTTGTTAAAACTTTGATCTCACTATTTTATATAATTAAATATGTATGATATTTTATATATCAATACCTTAGAGCGCTATAGTCCTATCTCCACTTTTTGCGATTTTTGCAGATATGGTATCCTTGTGGGCTTCTTTACCGAGTGGAATTCTGTGGGATGTCAAAATACCACTAAAACACCGAAATATTCGAGAATTAAGAAAAATCGTATCTCCAAACTGTAATTTTTTGAAGAGCGCCACTGTGCTATCTCCTCTGAATATTTAAATAAGTCACATTTTTAAGAAAATTTTTCCATTTTTTTCGTCTTTTCTACACGTTTCATGACATTTTACATCTTTTTAGTGGAAACATTTTCTTTTTCACCCAAAGGTCGGAACCAGAAATTTTTGAAACTTTCTTGTTTTTTCCATGATTCGAAAAAAAATAATTTTTCATGTCTCTGAAATCATTCAAAGGATATGGATGAGATGTGGTATGTGTATTAAGAGTCACGGGGCAAATAGTGTCTAAGGGAAAAATGGGCGGTCCCACGTCCTTAAAAAAGTATCATACCTCTGAAACTATCTAATGCTCTGAAACTATCTAGATGAGTTTTGGTGCGCATATAAATTGCATCGGAGCAATTTACATTCATTGGTTTAATTGGAAATGCTCTGCCCTCCGTACAAAAGAAGCCATCGCAACGCACACCGGGAAATGCTGGTCGCTCATAAAATTTACTAAATGTGTAGTTTATTTGAATAGTAGTGCAATTCCATATAATTTGTTGAATTGATTTTGTTAAAAATTAATAAAAGAATTTTTTAACATAAAATTATGTTAAAATATACTAAGGTAAAATTATTGCATGTATAGTTTTTTCAAAATCGCAGCCAATTCTAAATAACCACTGTTTGAAGTATTCTTTTTGCATTTCCCAATAATTGAAAAAAAAGAGATAGGACTATAGCGCTCTAAGGTATCGATATGTATTTAACTAAGCATATAATGCTGCAATGTACCTTTATGCTTTTTTTTGAATTTTTTGTTTTTAAAAAAAGGCGTGAATTAATAATAAAATGTACCTGCTTTAAGAAATTGTTCTTTAATATTTTTGACACTTTTTAAATAAAATATCTTTGTAGGGGTGTAGTAGGGGTATAAAAGACAAAATATTAGGAATTTTTAATACTAAATTCTGTCTATTTAGGAAGAAAAAAAAAATTCATACGAATCCCGAAAAATCCCGGGATCCCGGGATTCAAATTTTCTCGATCCCGAAATCCCGGGATCGCAAAAAGTCAAAAAATTGGAATCCCTAGTGTACATGCAAGTGACCAAATTGACATTTGGGTCAAACAACTTTGTTAAGTGTTCACTTTATTTTGCTTTGCTTGAATGAAATAAAAAAAAAAACAAATTTTGATTATATGCTCTCATGGTGATATCAAGTGCGTCATGATAATAAAGTTTTCCAAATGCTGATATGGATTTACTACACAGCTAAACAATAAGCTTGAGGCTAACGGAGATGAAATATAGTAGTAGTAGATTCAAATGAAGTACGAAATAAAATTTGAATAATCCTGAGTCGGTGTGATAGGTGCCATCTACCCTTTGTGTTGAAAACAAAGTGTAAAGTTAGCCTCATTTCTCATATGTACACACAGACAAAGCTATTTTGACTCAATAGATGATTTCCATCAATTACACAGGCCCACAAAAAAAAAGTACCATGCGCGAAAGATCAGACCACCTGAACTTTATGTTTTCGGGGTCGCTGAATTCGAATATCGTGCCAGAATAGCGAAGTTGGCTAGCGTTTTTCAGAAATAAACAATTATGCTGAAAAATTCGAGATTTTTTTCAGCATTATTTCTGATTTGTGAAAAAACTGGAACCAACTCCGCTATTCTGACACCAGGACTCAGGGACCCCGAAAACATAAAGTTCAGGTGGTCTGATCGTTCGCGCAGCGAATTTTTTTTTGTAGTCCTGTGCACAGGCCAAAAAAAGAAAAAAAAGTACCCTGCGCGAAAGATCAGACCACCGGAACTTTATGTTTTCGGGGTCGCTGAACCCGAATATAGTGTCAGATTAGCGAAGTTGGTTCGCGTTTTTTCAGAAACCATGAAAAATCTCTAATTTTCAGCATTATTGTTGATTTCTGTAAAAACGCGAGCCAATTTCGCTATTCTGGCACCATATTCGGATTCATCACCCCGAAAACATAAAGTACAGGTGGTCTGATCTTTCGCGCATGGTACTTTTTTTTTTGTGGGCCTGTGTTATTTTTCTATACACATACTTTCATTGTTCAAAATGCTGTTATCGTGCTCCTCATTGACAAAAATTTAATTCAAGTTTAACTACTTTTAACTTCAAAATCTATAATATTTCAAAGGAATCTCTTAAAATACTGTTATTAAACTAACGCCTTACGTACTAAGAAACTTGTTATGTTGTGTAATATACTCCTCATTTGAAAACCTTTTGCTCTCAATTCCGGAATATTTGTTCAACACAAAAAATTTCGAAAATTTTTATTAATAGGTATGCCTTTACAGTGGTATAAAATACTTCTTCTCTTTATGAGCTAAACAAATTTATTTTATTTCAGAAATGTGTCTTTTACTCATGCAGACAACATATTGTGCGAATAAAACTTAAATTTTTATTTTTAAGCTTTTCCGCTCACTTAAGTGCAAAAATCCTCTGCCGTGTCACGCCTTTACCAGTGGATATTTTGAAATATTTTGATATTAAGGTACTATGGAAAACTGAACGATTATTCCTAGATAATCCATCATTTTAACATTTACTATTCATAGTTATGACAACTTTGATCCATTTAAACTATTTGCGGCCTCGGAAACAGATTTTTTTTTGGTTTTTTTTTTTAAGTCAAAATATCAGTGTTTTGTAGAATTGCCTTAAAAGACTATTAAGTACTTCTAATAAAAATCGGTAAATGGTTCATTTTGGAAGAAAAATACACCGGAGTGCTATTGAATATATCTAGCAAAAGAAGCAAAATTTGGATATACTTCAGAGGAAATAAAATTTCCCATCGAAATAGCTTAAGTACTTATTATAGAGTTTTTCACTCTTTTACCTTCAACTTATTTAGGGTCAGAGATTGGTAAAGACAATCTGAAATAGAAAAAAAGAAAATAAAATTTCCTTTATTAAAAACTTTCTTAGGTTAAAAACTGACCGATATGGCCAATGAAACATAGAAATTTTCTTTGTGCATTTGGAAAAATGGTTTTTACTGCCAGCTAAGGCTTCATATGAAAAAAGTGTATACGGCAAAAAATGCTTAAAGAGTACCAAAAATATGTGTTAAGTGGAGGGTCGGAGTACTAAAGTAAAAGATTGCAAATAAAAGATTAGTGGGTTTTTCATAAACGTTATAAAGGTTTTAATGGGTAATGTTTCACTAGGAATTTCACAAATTTGAAACTACAAATCTTTGGGTTTTTTATATAGAAATCCCACGCCGCTGTCAGTGGATCAAATGATAATCCTGCTGCAGAACAAATGATAGCTGGGGCTGTTGCACTGATTATTTCAAATGTCCGTCCAACGTTGATTTGTCTCCGTGTTGATATTGTGTCCAACGTTGTGATGCTCTGTTTATGATATGTTGAGACGTCTTTTGTGTGATCTGGTACTTGTGGAAATTTGTGTGTTTTTTCGTGAATTTATGTTAAAAATAAAAACTTGTGAAACTTTGTGTTGTGTTCATATGGCTTGTTGAAAAATCACTGATGACAGCCGCGATCGGGCGAAAACCTCTCTTCGGGTTTTCGTTCAAAGTGATGGCAGCGCTTTCAGTGTGTTGGCGGCCATTAGCAGAAACAATTTGTTTATGCCGTACACACACGGTTTACGTTGTACGTAAACAATATGTATGAATTTTTTCAGAATTTTTTCGAACTTTTCTTATTTTTTTTGTAACAATTTTTGAAAAATTATAAAATATAGTAGCTCCAAAAAATCTGAAAAAAATCATACTCATTTATTGGATAATTATAAGCATTTTTTACTGTATGTTATTTTTTCGTATGATGCTTTGGTTTGGAGTAAAAACCGTTTTCAAAATTTCAATGTTCGAGTGTCCAATTTCAGTAAATTTTTTATCTAAGAAATTTTTTTCGTAAAGGATTTTTAAGGAAAGTTTATCTTCTCTTTTTTCTTGAATACTTGCGGATGTTTTAATCAATTTTTTTCTATGTCACATAAAAAATTCCATAAAATTGAAGGCTTTTTTTTTAATAAGTGGGAATCTTTAATAAAGATCACTTTCAAATGAAAATTAAATTTGTAGCTATGCGCTTTTAAATCCGATCGATCGGGTGACTTTGAAAGTGCGGCTCTGGGAAAGAGAATGGGTGAAGAACTTTTTTTCTTTCTGACTTCTTAGTGCATTCAGACAATCTTTATTTGGAATTTAACGAGAAATTATTGTCTTGACAGAATCATGGCCCCGACAGAAACATAAGTAAGTGTCATTTATATTTGAGCAAAGTGCCACTCAATATGTCAAGCAAAAATCTATTAAAATACAAAATCCAAAAATATCATTCAGTTGATTTATTTACACAGATAACGAAATTTGATATTAACAATTTTTTAGCATAAAAACGCTTTAAAATTTAAATTTCATTTCTTCTCGAGGTCGACTAGCTCAATTTGCTATATCATAGTGACACCTTTCATTCCGTTGTCAATTCAAATTCGACAAATAAAAGAAAAAATCGATAGTCATGGGATTTATCATCGACTACACAATGATAAATGGAAATACTAAAAGAAAAACAACAAAATCGTTTACGTTTCCAAACGACTACATGTTTAATTATCGTAATTGAACCTTATAACACCGTTGTTGATCCTGAATAAACCAAATGAATTGTATTCCTATGGATAAATAAACAAAAAAAACAAATTTGCGAAAAAAATTGAAGCACAAAAACAAAAGAAAAAATTTTGTTTTCTGGATATCAACTTGCATGAAAAACACAACAAGTATGTGAATAGTCTTCAAGTTATTCGTAATTCACAATGGTCTTCATGTTATGCACTTTGTGATTAATACACAATTCCCAATTGGCAACGTGCCCAAGTCTGCCACCCTTCCCCTATGTCTCTCTTAAAATCTGACTATCAAAAAATACAGCATCCCCTCACTCTTTGTATCTTGGTACTTTCGGCAAATTCTTCTCCGTAGCATTTTCGTAGTCGTATTATTATTCTTTGCAAATTACACTTAAGCCTGGCCGAGATTGAGGGGCTCTAGACGCATTTTACAAATTCCACTGTCACTCAATGTGGACATGACAACGCAGCAGCAGCAGCAATGGCACAATGTGAATGAATGAACGGACGGACGGATGGACAACAGTAGTAGTATTAGCTGTAGTAGTGGTAAGCGCACCAACAGTAGTAGTCTGTTGAGGAGAATGCGATGGACGCATGACAAACAAATAGGCCAGTTAGTTAGGGGAATTTGGAAAAATTCATATTGCGCCTTTATTAAGGTGAACAGAGGTGTTGGATTTTCAAATGGTGTTGAAAAAATTTAGTGGAGAAATATGTTGTCAACTGATATCTTTTGCGATTAACTTGACCAGTAGGGCTTTTCAGGTGACTTTTGGTCTACTATAAACTACTTTTGTCGCTAAAGCAGTATTTGTGCAGTATTTTTTTTTTTACTTTTTTCATCTGTACTGTCAAGACATTTGCACGCAACACTGAACTGAAGTATTTGGTAAATAAAAAGCGGGTACAAGACACAACATATTTTGAAACGAAATATCTTAAAACTCTAATATGGAGTCTTGTGCAGAATTCTAGTATTTATAACACTGGTCACCTTATCGTCAAATCATGCACTGTGGCACCAAACTGAAAAAAAAAACTTGTTACTTAGCAGCAGCTTATAGTAATCACTGTAACATTAACTAAATTTTTGGATTGTTTGATCACAAATCGCATAATGCGTCTACAGCTGCCTTGAAAAATTTTTTTATCCAAATTTCCCCACCAATAAAAAAATTTTGTAAGAAAAGTTTTTTTAGAAAAACAACCAGTAGGTAGGTATTACAAAGAATTGGAAATCTTCTTGATGATTTTCGCAGCCTTTTCACAATCATATCCACCAATTAGTTTTTTCAAAACAATATTTAGTAGTACCTATAGTCGAAAATTCAAATACTGGTTTTTCCATTTCTTAGGTATTCGGCATTTTGTTTTTTTTTTTTTTTAATATATCACCAAAAACATTTTTCGAGTATACTCCTTGGTATGATCTACAATTCCTTGTACATTCTAAAAGAACATTTTTTTTTTTAATTTTTACTAGCTAGATTTTAATCTGACCTACAGTACAGTGTCTCATTTGACGAATATAATGCTTGAGAAATAAATGCTATCACGTCTCAAAAAAAAAAAAAAAGAAACAACAATAACAGGATTTAATGCACTTATAAATAATTTGAAGATTTTTTTTTTTGGTTTCGCTAAATTCCTTAATGGATTTTTTTAAAAATTTAATTTCTTGTTTATGTAATTTTTTAGCAATTAAATATAAATTTTTAAATGCTTTTTCTTTAGCCTTGGTTTCTAAAGCACTATCACAAAGGATTTTATGTGAGTGCTATTCTTCATTTTATCGACCAAAAATTCAAGAATAAATGTAAAATCTATAATATATAATATATTTTCGTCTAATAGTCCCTTTAATAAGTAATATACATACATTTTGACGCAGGTCCAAAATTTATGAAAAAATAATGTCTTTTTTCCAATGTTTTAAATAGGGGTTATATTCTCAATCATTCGCATTAAATTGACCTACATAATAACCTAAATTATTAATTTGAGACAGTTTTTACCTATTGACCTTATCTTTAAAATGCATCTTCCAAAATTTTGTTTTTTTTTATTTGCTGAAAAGGTAATATCTTCTTCAGTACATAACGAATTTTATTCTTTTATAGATATTTCACTATGAAATTTTGCATCCCAACACTCCCAGTTTTGTTTCATAAATTGAATTCAATGAAGTGCGCTGCTTCTACTAAGCATTTTATCATTGTTCTTGTTGTCCTTGTTCTCTTATTCACAATATTTCTCTCTCTCTCTCGAACTCACTTTCTACATCACTACTTACAGTCCAAGGAATAATTCAATCACTCAAAAATTTTGTTAGGAAATTGAAATCTTGACGACAAAAGATGTTAAATGGGATAAGAGGAATACGAAGTAACAAAGAAATTCGAGTATAAGCCAGGTTAGTAGAGGTTTTGCTGTAGTTCTTTTTCTTTTTTGCAGTGCAATCAATATTTCGAAGGTTTTTTTTCAGTGCATAAATTGCTTGATTTACTTTGGTTAGGAATTTTCACAATTGAGTTGATTTTGATTTATCTGCAGATGTTTTTTTTCCTTGCACACGAAAAAATGACGAAAAATCAACAGTTTTGAAAGTTAAAAAATACGCGTGGTAACAATGTTATGCAGAATAATATTTAGGTAGTGAATGTGGTAGCAGAATTGGTACCTTCAGTATGTACTAAAGATATCAGTATATCTGCCATTTTATTCATTTATTTGTTTCATTTACCATTTCTTCATTTCTTCGTTTCCTCATTTCCGCATTTCTTCATTTATCATTTCATCATTTCTTCATTTCTTCATTTCTTCATTTCTTCATTTCTTCATTTCTTCATTTCTTCATTTCTTCATTTCTTCATTTCTTCATTTCTTCATTTCTTCATTTCTTCATTTCTTCATTTCTTCATTTCTTCATTTCTTCATTTCTTCATTTCTTCATTTCTTCATTTGTTCATTTGTTCATTTGTTCATTTCTTCATATCTTCATATCTTCATTTCTTCATTTCTTCATTTCTTCATTTCTTCATTTCTTCATTTCTTCATTTCTTCATTTCTTCATTTCTTCATTTCTTCATTTCTTCATTTCTTCATTTCTTCATTTCTTCATTTCTTCATTTCTTCATTTCTTCATTTCTTCATTTCTTCATTTTTTCATTTATTTTTTCATTAATTTCTTTATTTCTTCTTGATTCGTTAATTTATTCGTTTATTTACTTAATTATTTATTTGTCATTTTATTTATCAAGTTCCATTATATTCGTATTTTATTTTATTCCTTATTCTAACAACATCCACTTTTCCAAATCAATTAGATTTTTCATTATCTTCTATTGTATAGCAATCATTAATATTTGCATGCTGGAAGTCATTTTTTGTTCCAATTCTGATTGTACTCTGAAACAGAAAAATATCGATTTGTCACTTGATTTTTTGTTGTTGTTTTTGTCGGGTTTTCGATTGCATTGTTCTCTGTTCCAAATATGAAAATTTGTTTTCAAATGCACACAACTGTTACTAGAATATAAACCAAACTGATAATTCTCTTTCTGCACATACGGGTAGATACGAGTAGTAAAGTGCTTGCTGTTTTTCTGATTTCTGTTTGTGTTAACATTCAGCGTCATCACATGTATGATATATGGGTTTTTAAATTTCCTTTATGCTTGAAAATGATTTGGTGAGGAATTTTGTTTTTCATTTATTTTTCCTAAATTAATTTTATACCCAATTGGAAAATAAGCCAGGATTAGTTTTAGAGCAGTAATAATGGTCCATCAACAACAGTTTTTGGATTTTCTCAAACAAATCAAAAAATACAAAAAATGGTTATATCAAGCATACATTTCCAAAAGAATATTAGATACACTTCATATTTTTCCAGCAGAGTGTTATTTTTTGGCAACTCCAATATTATTCTTTCTAAATGAGAAACCTTTAAGACTAATGAATTCTTTCAAATATCTAGGGCCTAGTTTCTAGGTATTGTTGGATTTATTGTTGACTTAATTAAGGCAATCATAATAACCAATTTCGGGCCCAAAATAAATGCAACACCTAGCTACGGCACTGTTTTCATGTGTGCTAACCTTGCATCTTCTTGCAATGTTCATTGTGTGCCCTTTGGAGAAAATTGCTTCTCTGGCATTGCATTACATTAAATCTACAATGCAAAGTGAATTTTTGCATCATTTTAATGCAAATACATTCAAGTATTGTAGAATTTTCAAAATCATACATATATTTACATATATGTATGTACTTGGATATTTGCAAAGCACACACAGACAGAGTTTTCAACAAATTTCATAAATTGAATATGTAAAATCCAAATATAAAATTTTCTCTTTATCCAACATGCAATTGATTTGATGTTAGATATCAAATACCAGAAAATGAATGAAATTCAAGAGGACTTGAGAACAAAAGTAAAATGACCACAAATACTGAAAATACCATTAATAAATACAAAACTGTATTTGTCTTTAGAGCAAAATGCAATTTTAGACATAAGAAAGATATATTACCTGTATAGAACGAATACAAAGTTTAATTTCATTAGCAATAGAAATAAACATTTTGATATTGAAAAGTGATACAAATGAATGATAACAAAGATTTCCTAATTAATAAAACCTTTAGGACAACAATTTGAAAATATCTTAAATATACCAGTAGATATAAAGGGTGGGCGGGAATCAGTAGAACACCGAAAAATGCAAGACTTCTGGGACTATTCTGAACAAATTTTCTTAGTTGAATTTTTCGAAATTCGCAAAACAAATGGAGATAAAGTCATCGAAAGATGATGGATTTTATTAATATCGGTGTTATAAGGTAGTTTAACTATAAAATCTCTGTACAAAAGTTTCAAATCCGAGTCATGATTTTTGAGATATGGCGAATTTTAAGTGTTATTGTAATGTTTTGCTAATTTTCATGAAAATTTCTTTGGTTTACTTTTTTGTTTTCCTATAAAAAAAAAAAAAAAATGTGCAGGTACAAATTGCATACTGGAAGTCTAACATTTTCTGATGTTCTACCGATTCCCGCACACCCTATATTAGAACAAAATACAAAATTACTCGATGATAGCTATATTTCATTTTTTAAAATCCATACCGGAAACTACTCTGTGGGACTGTTTCTGGACACAATCATAGATGAATAATCAGTTTAAATTGAAATCCATTTTTAAAATTTTATTTTTTTTGCTTGTTTGTATTCATTCCCAAACGGTCCCATGTTTGGAAAAATGCAACAAAAACTGAGTATGCAGAAAGTTTTCTCCATATTTGTAGATTTAAAAAAAAAATACAAATCGGAAAATCCTTAAACCTAGACGGCAATCCTCAATAACTACAGTAACAAGTTGGAAAAAATTAAAAAAGTCCAAACAATGACAAATTTCAAACCAAACAATGACCTAAATCAAATAGTCTATTGAAAATAAGAAAAAAAAGAAGAAAAAAATAATATTTCCATTGTAGATAAGTGTAGAAAAATGAATATATACCAATAGACATATGTATAAAATTGAACTAAGTATGTTGTAGTTATGTACTGGAACAATATTTTGTTGTGTAAAATTATAAACTTTATAATATACATGAACAGTAGAGCGGTTCCTTAATTTGTGTTTTTCGAAAACATTTTAAATTTTCAATATACAATTCATTAGATAAAGTTTGATACATATTTTGTATTTAACCAAAAAATCGAGGAATTGCAATTTTCCAACGAAATATTAACCAAAATTCATCATAAGAATTGTATTTTGAAAGCTTGTCGTTCCCGAAAAAGCTGAAAAAATTGCTTAGTTGGGAACCACTCTAATAAACAGCTAAATTCATAATAATTTATATGAGGAACACATGGTAGCACTTAACCTACACGAAATGCTCCAAAAACTTATTATGAACTATAATGAATGAGGCCGTAAGTTTCTCGATAATAAAGTTACAAAACATAAGAGGTAGAACATTAGTACTTAAGGATACTTACTATGTTAATTTATCATAAGAACACTAAGCTAAAGTATCTAAGTATATAATATTAATTATATGTAAGCTAGCCATTTAAATAAATGTTAAATGTTTCTAGTGTCATATAACAAAATTATTTATTAAATTTAAATAATTATATAAATTAAAATTATTATTAACTATAATTTAATTATATATAATTAAAAAAAAAATAAATAAAAAAATTAAAAATTATTAGAAAACATTTGTAACTTATAACGAAGAGACTCTTTGTTTATGTAATAAACAATATATTATTTCTAGCGCATTAATTATAAATAATAACAATTTTAGTTTTTTAATACGAACAGCATAATAACATAGTATATTGAAAAGTCATTTAAGAGTTAATAGATGAAGAGTATAAGTTAAAGAAATAAAACAGTTATTACAACGATAAAGAAATACATAAGATATGTAAATCATATATGAAAATGTAAGGTTGAAAGATGTATTACCTACGATGATATAATAAATAAAAATTGTATATTTTCTTCAAAATTTAAAAAATTTCGACTTTATACTTATTTTTGTGTAGAGAATGTGTAAAGATGTTATAGAACAGGCTGCTATAAAAATCTTGGAAATTTAGTGCATTTATATTGTAAGTATCGCCAGGTTGCTGGAAAGAAAATCCAAGAATCGGGAAAGTCGTGGCAAGAGATCAAAGTCATCGCAAGGGATCGCAACAAATGGAGATGTTTCATATGAGCCCTATGCTCCTTCTGGGAGTTAAAGGAGAATACATACATATTATAAGTATATATGCTCGTATTTTATTCTGTTACTTCTAGGATGAGCATAAGAACAAAGTAAGTTTTTTCCATTAAATTTATCGCCTTCATCTTTCTTCATGACTTTTCCAATTCTTGGATGTCTTTCTCTAACAATCTTTTCCCGCTGAAATACAGCATCCTATAGTGCCTTGTTGACAATACACTTTCGGAAAGCCAAACCCAGTTGTTTGTTTATTTGTTTTATTAGTACTTTATGAAGTATCTGCGCACTAAAAATTTACAATTGTGCCTTAACTGATGAAAAGGAAATGCATTGGGGGACAATTGACGATTCATAGAACATCGTCGGTTCATTGCAGGCAAATTCGTTTATTGTAGAACTTGTGCCAGTTCTGTATGGAACTATTTCAGGCGCTATTCATGCACTAATCCAACTAACTGAAGGGTATAGCCTCTATTTGTATGTACACATGTTAGAAACTCGTTAAGGTATTACCACTTTTTGGCAACTTGCTGGCATACCCACTTCATTTAGATTCAGCGGAACAAAGAATGTGGATGTCTCCAGTAGTAATTGATGATTCTGGTTGATGAAATATGGTAGAAATGGAATATAGTACTTCACAAAAAAGCTCTCCATCACTACGTCTGGTCTGCACGATAGCCTGACTTCCTTTTCAAGAGAATTAAAGAGCGATTTTTATACCCTACACCCAGGGTATATTCATTTTGTCCTTCCGTTTGTAACGCAGAGAAGGAGGCGTGGCAGATATGGAAAAGTATATATATTCTTGATTAGCGTCACCTCCTGAGTCGATATAGCTATGTCCGTCTGTCTGGCTGGCTGGCTGGGTGGCTGGCTGGCAGGGTAACGGCTGTGTGGAAATAAATTTTTTGGGACAACTAAGCAAGATAATTCAATGAAATTTGGTACACAGCCTTCGTCGTCAAAGATAGCTCGGGGGATTGAAAATGAGCGAAATCGGTCAACGGACACGCCTACCGCCCATACAAAAAATATCTTCAAAATGCAAATTTTGGAGTATATTTCACAACAATGCAACCAAAATACACATAAATACTACGAATTGTCAGCGCAAGCTCTAAAAAAAAGCTGGTCGAATTCGGACAAGAGCGCGTGGCACCTCTCATATAAGCAAAAGCTTCGAAACGCTGTACTGAAAGCGTTTTTTGAGATAATCATACTAGATTTGACTCGGACACTAGAAACTTTAAATGCAAGCTTTAAGCAAAAACTGGATAAAATCGGACAAGAGGGCGTGGCTCCTCCCATATAAGTAAAAGCTTCAAAACGCTTTTCTGAAAATATTTTTTCAGATAATCCAACCAAATTTCACTTAAATACTAAGAACTATAAATGCAAGCTCTGAGAAAAACTGGGTGAATTTGGAGGGCGTGGCATCTCCCACATTAGCAAAATTTTCAAAATGCTGCTGTGTAGGGTATTTAATGTTTGGCCAGGCCAAAGGTAGCACCCTTACTAGTTAAACTTTCTTTCTTTTAAGAGTTTTTTTATACCCTACACCCAGGGTATATTCACTTTGTCCTTCCGTTTGTAACGCTCAGAAGAAGGCGTGGCAGATATAGAAAAGTATATATATTCTTGATCAGCGTCACCTCTTGAGTCGATATAGCCATGTCCGTCTGTCTGGCTGGCTGGCTGGCTGGATGTGTGTGGAAATACACTTTTCGGGAAAACTAAGCAAGATAATTCAATGAAATTTGATGCACAGCCTCCGTCGTCAAAGTTAGCTCGGGGGATTGAAAATGAGTGAAATCGGTCAACGGACACGCCTACCGCCCATACAAAAAATTTATTCAAAATGGAATTTTAGGAGTATTTTTCACGAAAATGCAACCAAAATACACATAAATACTACGAATTGTAAGCGCAAGTTCTAAAAAAAAAACAAGGCGAATTTGGACAAGAGGGCGTGGAACCTCCCATATAAGCAAAAGCTTCAAAACGCTATACTGAAAACGTTTTTTGATATATTCGAACCAAATTTGACTCAGATACTAAAAATTATAAATGAAAGATCTCAACAAGAATTGGGTGAATTCAGACAATGGGGCGTGGCACCTCCCATATAAGCAAAAGTTTCCAAATGCTATACTGAAAGAGTTTTTTGAGATAATCCAGCTAAATTTCACTCAAATACTAAATACTATAAATGCATCCTCCAAGCTTAAACTAGACGAACTCGGACAAGAGGGCGTGGCACCTACTTTATAAGCAAAAGCTTCAAAATACTGCAGTGTAGGGTATTTATTTTTTGGCCAGGCCAAAAGTTACACCCTTACTAGTTTTATCTTTCTGACCAACCCAGTGGTACGAATATATGATAATATTTCTTGAGAGACTTTGAAATCTGTACCAAATACCACAGGCACACAAAGTAAAACTAGTAAAGGTGTTACCTTTGGATGAGCCAAAAAATAATATACCCTTCACTGCAGTACGTTGAAAATTTTGATGGACGGGAGGTGTCACGCCCTCTTGACTGAATTCACCCAGTTTTTGCTCATTTAATGAATTCAAATTTGTTGTAGAGCATGCAATGAAGAATTAACCAGAGGAAAGTCATTAGATAGAAATGTGATTTAGTAATTTGTATGGGGGCTGCGATGCCTTTACTTGAAAGGGTTATAACTAGGTAATTAAGGATACAAAAGGAAGGGTCTGAAGGTGTAATTTAATAAAGAAGATTATGGCAATCTGATAACATTAAAAAAATAGAACAACGCATTTTCCTGGAATTGAGCCGTAAACCTGAAAACTGCAGTTTTTAGAAATTTAAGCAAGGAAATATCGAAATGATGCAGCAATTCTGATTTTGAATTTGATTTTAGCGTCTAGTCAAAAGTTCATTTTTTTTTTTATTTTGTGCACCTGTGTAATCATTCGTTCGCTACATAACTTTTTAATCTTTAATCCAACTTCAAGACAGTGAATATAATTTTGTACAAGGAGTATGTCTTGCCAGGGAAATCCAGGAGAAACTAATGCAGTTAGCTTCAAGGCCAGCCTGAAAACTTAAAAAAAATTTTTACTATGGACTATTTATTTATCTCCACTGTGATTATAAAAAAATCGCTAGCAATATGGTCAGAAATGATGGTGGAGAAATTTTCTATTTAGTCCAGTGATGGAAATCGCTGGAGACAAAAACAGAGAAAGACTCAGAACATTGTGGCGCCGAGTGATAGAAAATAATACCTGAGCGTTTCTTTGCGTAATCGATTAATCTTTGCGGAATCGATTATGAAAATTGTTGAAAAGTTAGCATTTTACATACGTATAACTGTGGCGAAATAAGTTTTTAAAATTCCGAAAAAAATCCAAGATGGCGGCCATATGAAGTCCGATCCAACTTTAAGATACTCACATGTTTAAAAAATCATAGCTCTTTGGATTTGGATCCGATTTTCATGAAATTTTAGGGTTAGTGCAGAAAAATATGAGTTTTTGAAAAAAAAAACTAGACTGAAAAAAAAAAAATTATTTTATGTGGAAAACAACCTTTGTTTCTTTTTCAAAGCCAATTTGGGCTTGGTGCACCCTTTTTATTTTTTTTGAAATATTTTTATTTAAAAGTTAATTTCATTGTAATTATTTACTGTGTTGTGGTATCTTTTATGGTTATCAAGTTATGAATTTTTGAAGATGTTTAATGTTGTGTTTATCATGAGTCGTAGGTGCACGTGCGCTACCACATAGGGTTGCCACCGTCTGGATGGTGTATGTATATGTGTCAAAATCGAAACAAACTAACATAACATTAAACAACGAACCATAGATCGAAATAGTGATGGAACTTCTGATCCCACATATGCTAATAAAGAGTTAAAGGGTACAAGTAAGTACTAATACTCGTAGTTTATTTTTTAGCTTTTTTGACAAACTTAGCAAATTTTTGGCGAAATATTTTGAACTCAGTTAGTTAGAGTTATCCCCCCCACCTTTTCTTCATTTTTCAATGCATGGAATGGGAATAATTCCTAAATAATTTCTTACCCTCATTTGAGAAAATTAAATTTAGATTTTATTAAGTCATAACAATTTTAAAACAAACATTTCCGCCATAAATGTTGCCCAGAACTATTTCGAAATTAGAAAAAAGTGAATTCCATAATTTGACAACAACGACCATGGCAAATGAAACGAAACAACGATCATATTCAGCATCAACTGGAGTTTGGCTCAAAATGCAAATGTTTGCATCGTAGAAAATGCTGAGTATTATTTACTAAGTTTGCAATGAACATTTTTGATTCCAATTTGAGAGCATGGGTGTGAAATTCCAACGAAAAAAAATAGAAAGTGCAAAATTCAACTTCATGCAGAGCTACGTAACGTAACGTAAAGCTACGCAACACAAAATAGCGAATAAAAATCGTTTTAATTTTAAATGAAGGAATAAAAGCGAAAAAAGCACGAGAAAATGGCAAATGGAAAATGGTGAATGGTGAATATATTAACACAAGCAATAATGAAAGCGAACAAATGGATAAGTGCGGCAGAAACAGAATAAAGTCAGGGGACTGATGGCAACACAGTAGATGTGGCATGAAAGCAATTCGCAGATGCAAACGAGCAGATAAAAAATTTCTAAATTTTAATTTCAAATATAAATTGCAAGAAAATAAAAGAAAAACAATCCGGTGTGTATGTGTGTGTGTGAGTGTGAGCGTGAGGCAATAACACAAAGAAAATGAAAAAAATGAAAGCGAAAAAGTAATAAAATGAAGGCTGCTGCTGCTACTGCGTTGGATGATTAAAAAGTGTGCACGTATGCAGCATGGAAAACAGTATTACGATATCAGATAGATACTTTACGAAATATCGAATCGGTATTTGCTGTTAAAATCATTCACTTCGGCCATTATTAGTCGTGAGAAGGCCAAAGCCGCCTTAAAGTATCTGATTGAACAACAGGATCCTTAAGGAAGGGCTTATCGAACTAGAGAGGTTGTTCAAAATCTAAAAATGCCACAAAAATTAAGAAAAATCTGAAAATGTTAAAAAAACAGAAATTGATGAGAAATGGTAAAAGTCGAAGTATTGCGGAAAATTCGAATAATGCTGAAAAAATCGCAATTCGATTAAAAAGTCAAAGTGTTGAAAGATCGAAAAATTTAAGAAATTTCGAAGATGCCTTTGTTGAAGAATTAGAATATGATGATAATGTTCTGAAGAAATTTGAATAATAATAAAAAATACTGCAAAATTGGTGGAATGTTGAAAAATTTTGAGATTATTAAAAATTCTGAAAAATGCTAATAAAGCCGATAAATTTAGAAACTGGAAAAAAAAAAGAAACTGTGGGCTCCCGACTAGAAACTAGTTCAAGTTCAAATCCGATTCGAATCAGGCTTTCTGATCCAAAAGAAACGTATAAATGTTCCGTTTGAGCTGTTCCGATCCTGATCACAAATTGTTTTTGTGAACGGACAAAACTGTTGGATCTGCTGAGGATCAGAATATTTACTAAGGAGTTGATCAGAAAAGTAGTATATTTAGTGTTTCTCAGAGATGGAGGAGTTGCTTGAATTTCAACTCATTTGTTACATATTGGGGTTTTCAATAAAAAATTAAGCATTTTGCTGAAAAAAAACGACTCTCTGATACCCGTATGCTGAATTTGAAAAAAAAAAAATTAATTTTTCTTACACACACTGGATCAGATTTTTTAAATTTTTTAAACTTAATCGTATTATGGATACTATTAAATTCAGGACATTGAATACGATACCGATTCAAACAAAGTACTGCGACTGTATGTACAAAGGTTTTTAATATCAGGTCGAGATGAAGAACTAATTACATTTCCATATTGAGGAATACCTGATCCGGATCTGTACATAATACGCAATACCTGAAATAATTTTTAGTCGAGATAATGTAGGAAAATTAGAAAAAAATAAAAATCTAAAAATATCAAAAATTTAAAAAATTCGAGAACTATATACGTAGTAAGAATGGAGAATGTCATAGTATAGTGAGGAAAGCGTCGAAAAAGAAACAAGTGAATGTTAGGAATATCGGTAAATGATTAAAAAACAACATTTTCCATAATTTCAAAAGTGCTTTAAGATTATAAGGACTGCCACAGAAAAATTTGAACTTTTATTCCTTAAGATTATGATTTACCTGATGATCGTGCAGATCGAAATATGGGTGCTATTTTTTCTATGTAATATGGCGATTACAAAAATATATAAAACTTGGTAAACGAACTTCAAACTATAAAGACGTCTAGCAATCAAGAAAAAAGCGCAAACTCATTTTGTACACTTACCCGATAAAACCAGAATTAAAATTTTTAGCCATAGCTAAAAAAACAGGTGCATCAAAAATCACTGTCCAAAGGGTTATTTCGAATTATAGAAAGGGTCAACTTATTACGCGGGAAAAGGGTTCAGGTAGAAAAGCCAGTATAGACCCATAGTTGGTGAAAAAGATGAAGAGCCTTTTTAAGCAGAATCCCAACACTTCAGAACGAGATATCGCTGCCAGAGCAGAAACCTCAAATTCTTCTATAAACAGACTAAAGAAAAAACTTAAGCTAAAGACCTACCGAGTTCAAAAAGTACCAGACCGTTCCCATGAAAAGCAGTTAGAGGCTCAAAAGCGAGCTCGAAAGTTATATGTCGATTACCTGACTAAATTTGACTGCTGCATAATGAACGATGAAAAATACGTTAAGGCAGATTTTAAACAGCTACCAGGACACGAATTTTATACCTATTTGGAGAAGGGGCAGTATATGGTTTGGCAGGCTATATGCACTTGCGGTCTGAGAAGCAGCTTTTTTGCAACACAGGGCACAATTAACTCGAAAATTTATATTGATGAATGCATTCAAAAACGTCTTTTGCCATTTATTTGTGAGCACGGGGGTACTGTAATGTTCTGGCCTGATTTAACAACCTCTCACTATTCTAGAGCCACGATAGAATGGTTCAATAGCAATAATGTAAATTTTGTACCCAAAAATGCGAGTCCACCTTACTGCCTAGAGCTTCGACCAATTGAGAGATATAGGGCTCTAATGAAATCAGAACTTTGGAATAGTAAAACTACTGCAGAAAAATTTAAAAGATTTCAAAAATAAGTGGCGATGGTCGTACGGTATTGTCGACGAAACAACTGTACAAAACTTAATGAAGGGTCTTAAGAAAAGTACAATATTTTTATATAAAATAAATATTTGTTAATAGTGTAAGGTTATTTATGTTCGTTATACTACTCATTAATAAATAAAAAACAATATTTAAAAAAAATTCATTAAATATTTTTTTATTGATGATAAACAAACTATCAAATTTTTCTGGGGCAGTTCTAAATTTAAAAGTCGAAGGAACTTCAAAAGCTTTGAGAAAAACTGAGTTATTAAGAAATATATATTTTTTAAAAGTTCGAAAAAGATGGATATGAGATGGTGAAGATATAGAAAATGTTGAAGAAGTTGAAAATTGCTGAAAAAGTAAAAAAATTTGAGGAACTAGAAAAAGTATTGAAGAATTTGAAAAGTCGAAAAAAATTTTAAATTGAAAAGAAAAACCGAATCGATGTTGCTTGATGATGACATTTCTAAAAACCATTTGATATGAAAATTGAGATTAGATAAGTAAATCAACAAAAATATCGAGTGACAAAATAATCGCAAACGTTGGAAAAATTGATAAAAAATTCAAATCACTGATGATTTTTTATTTTAGCAACAAAAAGGATAATAAAAATGGCTAAAAATTAACAAAAACCAAATAACAAAAAACATTAATAAATAAGTAAAATGTTTTTATTTTCATTTGACGATAGAACATGCCAAATAAAATTAGAAATTTTATTTTTTGGAAAAAAATATGTCAGTAAACAATTTAAAGAAGGAATTCGGGTCATAAAAAAATAAAATCTACGAAATAAAAAAGCTGAAAAATTGAAACAAACTTTTGAAATTCAATATTCATTTGAAAATTTAGTGGGATTTTCTTTTTTTTTTGTTTTTTTTTTGCCGCCAACACCAAAATGCCAACGGTTGCTCACTGGTTCGTGCATGCGTCATCATTGCATCCCCTCTGGTATCGCTTTGCAGGCGATCGACCGACCTCTGAGGCGGCAATAAATGCAGTGGCGATGATAAATCGTTAAAAATTTCATTGCATATTTGCTGGCGTTTAAAAAATATATATGGCGTTTTTTTTCTTTTATTGTATTCACATTCTATTTCGGTAGCGTTATATACGAGTATGTATATGAATGTATATGTATTTTTGGTGCACGCTTAAAATGCTTTTGTATTGATTAAAATAAAACCAATGTTGCGGATAAATTGTTGCCGTTGTTCTGGCAATTGTTGCTGTGCTTTTGTATTATTATTATTGCGAGTATTATTGTTGATGTTATAGGTTGCTTTTCATAAATTGCCAACATGTGCAAATAAAACTTTTCATTTTCTTTATTATTGGAATTGTTGTGAATTGTTTCGGGGTTTTTATCTGTCTGAAAGTATTGCAGTGTCTTATAAATAACAACAAAACATTAATTCAACGATTACTTAGCACCTGAAAATAAATGTAAAGTATCCGCAATACTGTGTAAGGTTAAGCCATATAGAAACATACGCAAGCATTTAAGTAGGTACATCTCTTATTTATTGCGAGGACTGGTTTTTGATAATTGTAGCTTGGAAAAATAGGTAGGGACAAGCTTATCCCTTTTTAAGAAATTTATTTGGTAGGCATAACAAGGAACAATGTAGAGAACTTCAAAGGTAATCTCATTTAGGCTTGTATGAAGACATGAGAATTACTTCAGCAAAAGCAATTAAAGTCATACAAAACATTTTACCAATACATCTCAAAAATAAGGAAACTGCTACCAAAACTAATACTACAAAAAATCAGTCCAACAGATTCAATAAGCTAAGTAAGTTCGTTTTGGAATCACAACTATTTTACCCACAATCAGTTCATCATAATCATCATCTTTCACCACTCTCTCTTGTAGCGATTGCATCAATGTCAAGATTAATGGCTAGCATAAAGAGATCAATTGCGAGCAATCAGTCTTGTTTTACGGCTGAGAGGTATGGGTAGACAGACGGTGTTACTTAGTAAAAAACCGGAACAATTTTGATAGACATGCTGGTCATGTAGCGTCAAAGACTGTGAACGCAGAAGAACCAACTGGTAAATTAGTGGATAACACAAGTTGCCAGAACTCACTTTTTATAATATTGGCAAGTTAAATGGCAAAGATGGACAGCCCGCCTAATGCCTGGTTTAACAGAAAGTTCGGACAGGAAACTTATTACACTACGCAGCTGCTATAGAGACATGGATATTTTCAGAAATTTCTAAATAAAATAGGGAAAACAGATAGACTAGACTGCATATTTGGTGACGCAAAACTCGATGATGCGGAACATATGTTCTCCAACTGCAGAAATTCGACGGAGAGAAGACGGGAGTTACATGATCGCGTTAGTTCACTTACAGTCAAAAACAATATACCAACTATGCTTGTAATTAAAAAAAAATTCGTCATAAAGTAATTGGACGATTCGTTAATAACATAAAACGCTCAAAGAAGAGAGACCTTGATGCTTCTTGAGCTGTCAGAAGTAAACAAATGCATTCGACATTAAAAAACGCTTCGGCTTTAAATCTTCTTGCTTAGCCGCTGGTGCACTTTATTTTTTTTTTGGCGAGGGTTTTGACATAAGGCCCTGTTCACCTAGGCGGAGACTAACGGGGTTCCAAGATCAGGACAACTTTCGTCTTGGCAGAGACCGTAGTCATTAGGACCTCGTTCATCTTCGGCTATGGCTAAAATCCTGAAGCGGTTGCTCCCCTCTCGGTTTCCCCTATTTCTAAAAAAATAAAACGGAGATGTTGACAAGGGCTGCTGAAGCATTACTCAGCTCCCTTTTCTTTCACAAAGCGGAAGCCCAACGTAGGCTAATGAAGAGATGGCATTAAATACCTTAAAGGTAGCCCCTCTAATGCAATAACATAAACGGTTTCCCAGAGAGGAGGGATTTCCGATGAAGAAGAGCTATGCAGGTTCGAATATAGCCAATCAAAATCTCCATATAAAAAGTTAAACAGCTTAAATTTTTTTCATATTCAGTACCCTTTTCGGTTTTGAAAATGGTTTAGGATGCATCAAATATTTTCTGAAATTGACCAAATTTTACGTAGTGCTCATTTGCATCAAAGAGAACATTTTGGTACTGTGGGAGCGCAGTCCCAAGCAAATTTTTGTTTTTAGTACAAATTTGAATTCGGTCTAATATACAGTCTTAAGCAAAGGTTTTTCAGAGTTCTGACGATATGGAAAAAAATCATTAACATAAAATGACCAAAAAATATTTCAAATGTGAACTCTGTGTTTGATTCAACTGGATTTTGTGTGACCACGAAATCTTTAAGGTCAACAACTTAAAGAAGTTTGAAAACATATATACGATAAGCAAATGCCATTTGCGTTTTCCTATTCTCCACATCTTTTACTTTTTTTTTTGGTGGAATCACAATTGAATTGGAAACTAAAAAACAACTCGTATTTCATGCAGGAATTTAATCCTTAAGAGGTTTCTTTCTTCTTCTTCTTCAATTTCATAAATGTGGCAGTGTTGTTGTTGCAGCAGCAGCAGCAACAGCACTCATAACTCAAGAAAAATGTAAAATTCTGAAGAATTATTGCATCATTTCTTATTTGCTTATTACGCTTTGTTGCTTATCTGCATTTTGCAACACAGTGTACCTACACAGATAGATATGAGCATCTGTAACTGTATCTGCTCTGCTATCACTGTAACTGTAACTATAGTTACAAGGCCAGGCCAAGAGAGAGATATGAATATGAGCTACGTGGTCGTATACTTTTCAAAACCCAACAAGAAAGTTTTCAACATAAAAGCCATTGTGTGGTCGAAGTTTGTGGCAATACAAATGGCATAACATACAGACATACATTCATTCTAAGTCAGCAATGCGTCATAGGAGACATACTTGCAGGGGATGCATGCTTAGATTCAAACAAGTGCATCCACACAATTACACATACATACAAACATACTTGCAGAAATTGTGCTTCTACTTACTACCCCAGCTGATTGACTGACTAAGCAACAAATGGGGCAATAAGTATGAGTGTGTGTGTGCGTGTGGGACAAAATCTTGTAAAGAATTCTTGTGTTCTTAACAAGTTCCTTTTACATTAAAATATATCTGGCTACATAGTACTAAGATACTTTGCCTGATAAATCCAACTACGGTCAATAGTAGGAAAATCTTAAATGGCATTAAATTAATTAATATCAAGAGAAGAGAAATCCCATGAAATCTAATTGCAACCATTGGAAAGTGCGGTAAATCGGTTGAAATAATTCAAGTTTTCAAGTCTTGATAAATGAGATGACTTTCGATTGATTAGTCTAAGGAGTGTGGTAATTCTGCATTCAACAGCTGTGTTCATTCCAGTGCCACTTAAAATCCCCAGAGTACATTATGCAAAGTTTTTACTTAATTTATTTATATGCAAAAGTTTTCTGCAGCAAATTGTAAAAGGCTGTAAATTGTGTTGGAATTCATGTGGACAATCAATAAAGATTCAGTAAATGTAAATGCTGAAAATAGTTTAACTCAACTATTAATGTTTTTCTAAACTTGACATAAGTAGTAAATAATGCCCAAGTATTACAGAAGTATGCTTCATTTATCGCCACTTAGACTTCACCAGACCGCTTCTGTTAATTTTGTTTAATTAAATTAAATTATATTAAATTTTTAATTGAACTTTTAGTCATTTAAATGCACAGATCCCAAATAGGGTTTTGCTATGTAGTAACATCTTGAACCTACAGAAACAGTATTCAAAAAGTTGTTTCGATTCGATGCCCTTAAAAATGTGGCAGAGTATAATTGGAATGGCTTAAATGTATTTGACAAATAGCCAGATATCCAGATATATTTACAAAATAATAATTTTTGGCTACAGCGCCACCTATGATAAATTGCTAGCAGACCCTTTACATAAAATTTCTCTATATGTTATCTGATGAAAAGTGCATTAGTTTTGCGGGCTGCGCCACTCCTTCCAAATATCTTCCAACTTTTTGTCAAAATCATTGTAACCGTTTTTTGCCAATATTGAAACGAATTATTCAGTTTTTTAAAAGTGAGTGAGATGCTTTCAATACCGGCCTTACCTGCTTTCTAGAACTCATCTATCAAATTTTATCAAAATACCTTCCACAGTATATGAGATATAAACCTAGGTTAGGTTAGGTTCAAGTGGCGGCAAATTAGCCACACATAGACCAAAAAGGTCCGTAGTGATACCACATCATCCCGGACGTTGAGTCGCGTAGATGTAATTAATTAGATGTAATAATGGGGTTTCAGCCCTCTACAGGCTTGAGCGTGAAGGCTTTAGAAGCCATTGCGAAGTTTTTAATTGGTTTTAGACCAGTATCTGAAAGTTCTTCAAGATTGTTAAAAAACATTTGTCCAAGGGTTTTAAATCTGGTTCTGCAAAGCGCTGGACAAAAACACAGTAGATGTTCCAAATTCTCCTCTTCGTCTTCATTACACCACCGACACCTACTATCCGCTAGAATGCCCATTCTATGAGCGTGATAACCAATAAGACAGTGTCCAGTGATGGCTCCCACAACAGTTCTACATGTTTTACGAGATAAAGAGAGAAGGTAGTCGGTTTTATCTTTACAGAAAGTTGGGCAAAAATTTTTGGTTATTTTGCTAGTATTTGAGTTGATCCATTTTAGGCTAGCCTCACAGTAAAGCGATTTTTGATATATAACATTGTGGTGCTGTAAGGGAAGTGATACGCCTAACGGTTCACCATCGAGTAGCACTCCTGCTTTTGCCTGTTCATCAGCAATTTCGTTACCCTCTATACCTTGGTGACCAGGTACCCAGTTCAGGCATGTTACAAACTTACTGCTGAGGGTTTGAAGTAGATTGTAGCATCGAAGGACTGACTTGGATTTAATTATATAGTTTGTAAGGGACTTAAGGGCAGCTTGGCTGTCAACATAAAAATTTACCCTTTCGAAGCCTCTGCTCGCCATTACATGTTCCGTCGCCATACTAATCGCCTCCAACTCAGCTTGAAAGATGCTACAGTATTGTGGCAATTTATACTTTAATGTTGTATTATAGGTGGGAATGAAAACCCCAGCCCCCACCCCTGCTTCTTGTTTAGAGCCGTCCGTGTAAATATTAATAGAATTCGATGAGTCTGAAACTCGGTTAACCCAGGAATTTCTCGATTCTATGTTAACAGAGAACTTCCTATCTAGATGCAGTGTTGGTTTACAGTAGTCAGTCGACTTTTTACAAACAGAGCTTAGTTTGCTGTGTCCGAATTCTCTGAAGCTGAAACCCTCAATTTCTTTCAGTCGGATCGCAGTTTTAAAGACTACTTCCTTAGCATGTAAGTCAATAGGAAGCATGTTAAGTATTACATTTAATGATTCTGCTGATGTAGTTTTTAGAGCACCCGTAATGCTCAAGCACATAAGTCGTTGAATTCTTTCTAATGGTTTTAAGAGAGATTTATTTTCGAGTGCGTTCCACCAGACAAATACTCCATATAACAATATAGGCCTAACGACAGAGCAGTATATCCAGTGTGTCACCTTAGGTTCTAAGCCCCAAGTGTGACCAAACATGACTTTGCAAGCGTAGAAGGAATTATTAGCTTTTGCTACGCGTTCTTCAATGTTTTCTTTCCAATGAAGTTTGTGATCTAAAATCACCCCTAGAAACTTTGCAGTTTTCGATAAATTTATGGTGATTCCATTGATACGAATGCACCTCAAAGTCGGTATTTTATATTTTCTGGTAAAAAGTATAACTTGAGTTTTTGATGGATTTATACAAAGGCCTTTTGTGGAGCACCATCTGCTTAAAGATTCTAGCGAGGTCTCCAGAAGCTCACTTAATACATTCGGATATTTTCCATTTACCATTAAAACAAGATCATCAGCATAGGCAACAACTTTAGTGCCCATGCCTTGTAATTTTTTTAAAAGGGGATTTAAAGCTATTATCCAGAGAAGTGGTGAAAGTACCCCACCTTGTGGAGTGCCACAAATGGCCAGTTTTTGAGTAAATGCAGAACCCCACGTTGTTGATATTAAGCGACAACTGAGTAGAGTGTTGATCCACCCTATAAGAAAGTCATTAACTCCCATCAACCGAAGTCCCTCTATTAGCGATTCATTTGAAATATTGTTAAAAGCCCCTTCAATATCCAGGAATGCCGCTAAAGTGTATTCCTTGTAGTGAAGGGAATTCTCAATGTTTTTAACTACACTATGTAGAGCAGTTTCCACTGATTTGCCTTTTTGGTAGGCGTGCTGAGTAGGTGACATGTAACCGTGAGGAATACTTTCTCTAATGAAGCAGTCTATGACACGTTCCATGGTTTTAAGGAGAAAAGACGTTAAACTAATGGGTCTGAAATCTTTTGCCTTGGCGTGGGTAATTTTTCCTCCTTTGGGAATAAA
Source organism: Calliopum simillimum (assembly GCA_951812925.1). Lineage (NCBI taxonomy): Eukaryota > Metazoa > Arthropoda > Insecta > Diptera > Lauxaniidae > Calliopum > Calliopum simillimum. The sequence goes on from OX638372.1 coordinate 10,262,739, forward strand.
CACTACTTTTGCCTGGCGCCATGATTGCGGTACATATTGAAGTCTTAAGCAACCGTTAAAAATTTGTATAAGCCATTCCATGATGCTATCTTTAGCATATTGTAACATAGCTGGGAAAATGCTATCAGGACCTGCTGATTTATATTGTTTAAAGGACTCAAGAGCATGATTTATTCTGTTCTTATTAAATATGTTAGGAGGTGTACCTTCTAAACTAGGTATTGTTTGCAAAGTCGTTGGAACGGAAATGTTAAGGCAGCCCGGAAAATGAGTTTGCATTAACAACTCTACTGTTTCCGCTGCATTATCCGTCCATTTTCCATTATCATTTTGAATTAAAACTGGCGTTATTTCTTTTTTTGACAAAATTTTTCTGAGTCTGGCTGCATCTGTTGTATTTTCAATATCTTTACAGTATGCCTGCCAGCTCAATCTTTTTGCTTTACGTATGGTGTATTTAAAGATTTTGAGTTCAGCTCTATAGCGTGCCCACTGATCTATTGAGTTGGTTTTACGAGCGTTTTTAAATAAATTCTGTATATTTGATCTGGCCAAGGAGATTTCTTGGTTCCACCATGGTGGTTTAGGTTTCTTTTTTGGTTTACTAATGGGACAAGAGTGATTGAAAGCTTTAACCATAGTTGTGCTAAGTAACTGGTTTGCTTCTTCTAGAGAAGTATGGCTTAGAAGATTAGGTACAGATTGTTTTCCTAACCTTTTGTGAACGATTTTCGTAAATTTTCCCCAATCTGTTTTTGCCGGGTTTCTAAAAGCCTTGGCAATACTAATTGGATTAAAGTCTACCGAAAAGCCTATGTACTTATGATCGGAAAAGGATGGTTTATCCAAAATATTCCAATTATATACGTTGAAGAATTTAGTGTTTGAATATAAAGTAATATCCAGAACATTTTGGCTACTTGGACCAATATATGTTGGTTCATTGCCTCGATTTGCAATGCATAAATTCGAGTTGTTTATAAAGTGTAGAAGAGACTCACCCCTTTCATTGACATGCTTACAGCCCCATATAGGATTATGTGCATTAGCATCACTTCCAGCGATGAGTTTGATGTTGTGTTCATTTGCGTGGCAGACAGCAGCTTGAAAGTCACTTGGTGGTGCCTCCAAGTCGTGCGCCATATAGGATGAAAGTATCCAAGTAGCAGTTCCATCCTTCTCGTTGAACATTACTACTGTTAGATCATTAGTACTATATTTAGAGTTTAAATAACAATTTAAGTTATTTTTAGCCATAATGGCTGAACGTTTCTTACCTTGTTTATGCGTATAAAAGACGTTATAGAAACGTGACGCGAGCCCTTTGATGTTCCCGTCAAAGTCTACCCAGGGCTCTTGGATGAGCGCCACGTCGAAGTACCCCTCATCTAGGGTTTGGTGTAGTACGGTGGAAGCCGCACTACTGTGGTGTAGATTCACTTGTAGAATCTTCATCCTTACGTGCTGCTATCACCGTCGAGTTTTGCTCTTCAGAGATCTCTATTGCCATGCCTAGTTCATCTTCTGAAAGCGCTATGTTTTTAGCCGCCTCAGCGAGTGTATCAAGGCCTAAATCCTTTTCAACCTCATCTGGGCCTAGAGTGTTGTCATTTTTGTCAACAGTGTTGCGTTTTTTTAGCCTCAGATAGACACAGGCCAAACCCCATCGCATCTTACCAAATTTCGGATACAAGAGGTCCTCTGCTTCCTTATTTATTTGTATAATAAAGGTCGGACCTTTATTTTTCGCTTTGGCCTCAATCACCTTCAATACCCTCCAGTCACCTGTAGGTATATCCGGGTTTTGCCTTTGGAGAAGTCTGAGCGTTTGATCTTGAGGTGCGCTACTTGGAAATTCGACTTTGGCTGATATAAACCTAAAAGCGCTTTAATTGTATGGAAAGTGCCACGCCAGCTAATGATATTTTGCTCATTTTTTGTCTAGAGATACCTTATAGCAAGTAGACCCTCTGTATGAAAATTCAGAAATAATGCCTCATTGATTCCCTTACCATTACATATCAAAGTCTTACATATTGTTGGTACCACTTCCTTCGACAAATTTCTAGAAAATGTTAGCGAATGGCTTATAAACATAGACTTTCTACAATGAAATTTAGAACTAGTAAGGGTGTAAACTTTGGCCTGGCCAAACATTAAATACAATACACTGCAGTATTTTAAAAATTTTGCTCTTATGGGAGGTGCTACGCTCTCTTGTCAGAGTTCACCCAGTTTTTGTCCAGAGCTTGCATTCATAGTTTTTAGTGTCTGAGTGCAAAACGTTTTCAGTATAGAGTTTTGAAGCTTTTGCTTATATAAGAGGTGCCACGCCCTCTTTTCCGAGTTTGTCTAGTTTTAGCTTAGAGCGTGCATTTATAGTATTCAGTTTTTGAGTGAAGTTTGGTTGGATTATCTCAAAAAAATTGTTTCAGTATAGCATTTTGAAACTTTTGCTTATATGGGAGGTGCCACGCTTCCTTGTCTGATTTCACCCAATTTTTGTTGAGAGCTTTCATTTTTGATTCTTAGTGTCTGAGTCGAATTGGGTTCGAATATCTCAAAAAACGCTTTCAGTATAGCGTTTTAAAGCTTTTGCTTATATGGGAGGTGCCACGCCCTCTTGTCCGAATTCGTTAACTTTTTTTAGAGCTTGCGCTTACAATTCTTAGTATTTATGCGTATTTTGGTTGCATTGTCGTGAAAAATACTCCTAAAATTGCATTTTGAATATATTTTTTGTATGGGCGGTAGGCGTGTCCGTTGACCGATTTCGCTCATTTTCAATCCCCCGAGCTATCTTTGACGACGAAAGCAGTGTCTTAAATTTTATTGAATTATCTTGCTCAGTTTTCCCAAAAAGTGTATTTCAACACACAGCCAGCCAGCCAGACAGACGGACATGGCTATATCGACTCAGGAGGTGACGCTGATCAAGAATATATATACTTTTCTATATCTGCCAAGCCTCCTTCTCTGCGTTACAAACGGAAGGACAACGTGAATATACCCTGGGTGTAGGGTATAAAAATTGCTTTAGTAGTTTTCTTTTTATAGCGTATTATATTTTTGTGGGCGGTGCTACCCCCTTCAACAAATTTTTCCAGTATAAAGATATATAGCCTATTAATCCTAGTTTCTAGGTGTAAAATCTCCAAAATTTTCATCCAAATTGTTGGAGACATTTTTAGGAGCCAGCATTTTCAAAGATTATAAAATGGGCGTGGCAAGTCTTTGATATCATCCATTTTTCGTTGATTACAAGGCATTGATAACCAGAATCCGCCTAATAATTTTCAACAAAATAAGTGCAATAAATTAAATTTAGAGCTGTGCCACTTCATGGGCACCACAACGTCAAAGTCTAGCTAGTTCTTCATTCAATAAAAATATCTAAAATTGTCTGAAATTTCATTAAAATCGCTTTAGTCGTTTTCGATAAAAAGTTTGGCCACAGCCATGACCATGACCATGAAATTTTATCGTAAAACTTTTATTGACCACCCTAATATGTATGCTCTTATATATTATCCTAAATGATAAATCGAATTTAAAAGTTGCAGTGATTTTTCTTTTACTTAATATAAATGGCATTCAGTTATTTAGAGTTAAATTCTAGCAGCATACGAGCATCTTTAATTTTTAAATTAATCTAATAAAATGCATCCGTTCTATTTATCCTTACCATTTATGCATATACACATACATACAATGTTAGTCAAAGTATGTATATATCTATGTACACACACACATATTTATCTATTTTATTTCGAGAGCAGACAAACACGCATCCCAGATAACGCAATGAATTCGTGTGCATATCGCATTCTGTGTGCGTGTGTGTTAAGTGTCTTTGTTTGAAGGACATGAAAAGGGTTTGACACAATCGTTAATCTTCCAGCATGACAGACTACGAAATGACTGTTCGCTCGCTATGAACTTCGTACGAAATATGCGAATGTAATGAGATTAGCAGAACGTAGTTTTGAAGTTCATAATTTTAATGAAAATCCTCAAAGTTGCATACAGTAAAAATAGATGCAATGAAACTCTTGCTTAGGTGTTGAAATTTAAAATTTTCATAATAATAACTAATGAAATAATTTTGTAGCAAAGCCATTTTTATTGATATTTTTCGTGGCAATAAAACAGCGTTTTGTGGCAATAAAGCGTTATACCTCTTATTGAGTTTCGCATTTAAGTGCCTGTAATAGCACACATTTTAGCCAATGCAATTAACTGGGAATTACTGTATCTCTAGCGTAATTTAAAAGCGCTGACGACAGCGACAGTTTTATCCTCCAATGTTGTTCCCTGCAATGCAGAGTCACTTTCATAAATACATACAACGCAACTTAAGAATTTAATGAGCATTTGGAGTGAAACAAAAAAAAGAGAACATTGTAAGTGTGCATTTCGTGCAACAATGGCAAAGTGGGTGTAATAAAAGTGCACCACTTTTGGAGAGAAAAAAAAAAAAAACTTTAAGAAAACTATGTCAATGTGAAGTGTGAACTGTGAATTGTGAAATTCGAAGAGTGAAGTGTGAAGTGTAAAGTGTAAAATGTAAAGTGTTAAGTGTTAAGTGTTAAGTGTAAAGTGTAAAGTGTAAAGTGTAAAGTGTAATGTGTAATGTGTAAAGCGTAAAGTGTAAAGTGTAAAGTGTAAAGTGTAAAGTGTAAAGTGTAAAGTGTAAAGTGTAAAGTGTAAAGTGTAAAGTGTAAAGTGTAAAGTGTAAAGTGTAAAGTGAAAGTGTAAAGTGTAAAGTGTCAAGTGTGAAGTTCGAAGTTTGAAGAGTGAAGTGTGAAGTGTGGAGTGTGAAGTGTCAAGTGTCAAGTGTGAAGTGTGAAGTGTCAAGTGGCAAGTGTCAAGTGTCAACTGTGAAATGTGAAGTGTGAAGTGTGAAATGTGAAGTGTGAAGTGTGAAGTGTGAAGTGTGAAATGTGAAATGTGAAGTGTGAAGTGTGAAGTGTGAAGTGTGAAGTGTGAAGTGTGAAGTGTGAAGTGTGACGTGTGACGTGTGAAGTGTGAAGTGTGAAGTGTGAAGTGTGAAGTGTGAAGTGTGAAGTGTGAAGTGTGAAGTGTGAAGTGTGAAGTGTGAAGTGTGAAGTGTGAAGTGTGAAGTGTGAAGTGTGAAGTGTGAAGTGTGAAGTGTGAAGTGTGAAGTGTGAAGTGTGAAGTGTGAAGTGTGAAGTGTGAAGTGTGAAGTGTGAAGTGTGAAGTGTGAAGTGTGAAGTGTGAAGTGTGAAGTGTGAAGTGTGAAGTGTGAAGTGTGAAGTGTGAAGTGTGAAGTGTGAAGTGTGAAGTGTGAAGTGTGAAGTGTGAAGTGTGAAGTGTGAAGTGTGAAGTGTGAAGTGTGAAGTGTGAAGTGTGAAGTGTGAAGTGTGAAGTGAAGTGAAGTGAAGTGAAGTGAAGTGAAGTGAAGTGAAGTGAAGTGAAGTGAAGTGAAGTGAAGTGAAGTGAAGTGAAGTGAAGTGAAGTGAAGTGAAGTGAAGTAAAGTGTAGTGAAGTGAAGTGTAATGTAGTAAAGTGAATAGAATTGACTTGAATTAACTTGAATTGAATTGAATTGGATTTAATTTGATTGAATTGAGAATTGAGGTACTTTAAAAATCTTTTAAGCAGTAGTGAGTTCGGTCTTTCGGTAAAAGATCTTAAACTTTGCTAGGTTTTTCGTTAACATTCAGCAACTTTCAGCAGAAGCGAATAAGGCACATTCTGAATTATATAAAATAGTTGCTTTTATTGGAAATATTTAAAGTAATTTGCACCTTTAAAGAGCATCTGTCTAACGATTTAAACCAGTGTCTATTTCTTCAATTGAATTCTTTTTAGCGTAAACTTACTTTTCAGGTTTTCAGTAAATATCGGAGATCTTTATTGCTACTACCTAAAGTACCTTTGTGCTTTAATATTGGAGAAAAATATGCTATCGACCTCATCAGGTTTTTACTAGCATTCTAAAGGGAATAAACAGAATTTTTACGGTTTGTTAGCGTTTCTACAACAGTTAAAAATTTAAAATATTTCAACAAATTTACAGAAAGGTCCACTCCTACATGCGCTCAGTAGGAACCTATGAAATATCATTTATGAAAATATGCTTGAAACTTTAGTCAGTTAAATTTTTTGGTCGGTCGGTCGCTCGTTTGGTAACTTCCAGCATAGCAACATTGAAACATCTAAGCAACCAACAAAAGGACTAACGCATTTTGTGTCTGCTATTGTGTCCATATTGTATGCTGTTTATGCCAGTGGCAGTCTCTACAAGCGCGCAAACTGTTTCTTTAAACTCACACAGTGTACACGTAAACAACTGAGGAATTTCTAGTAAATACCAATTTAATGGTAATTAATTACATTTTGTTGTTATGTATATAACATATACTCGTAGAATGTACATACGTATATGTATGTGTGTAGTTGTAGTTGCAAGTGTATGCCAAAAGGAAGCGCACACAATAACTATACTTGAGAGTGTTAATATAAGTGAAATTTAGGGCAACACCAACATATTTTGGGGCAACAAATTTTGCATAATTCTAATTATAATTTGAACAGAGAGCAGTTTATGACAACTACAAGCGTATCAGTATATAAATAGTTCGTAGATATTGCAGTAAACAGCACTATAAATCTTTATTAACTAAAAGCGCAGCTTCATTGGAATATCTAAGTAAAAATAAATGTTTCATTGTAAGTAAAAGTTAACTTGGTGGAATATTTTCGATTTTTGTCTGAAATCAAATTTTTTCGATAGTCTAATATGTGAGATATACGGAATCAGTTTCTTAACTCTAAAAACGACACAGGTGAAGATTCTAGAACTTTGTTGAATGTTCCAATTTTGTAAAGCCCTAATGCTTTACCACATGGGCAAAAATTTAAGTTAAAACCATTGTTTGACTAAATGGTTTGCAAATTATTTGCCATCAGATGCATTAAATAGCTTTGTTTCACATATTGCTATCCATTCAAATGGAAATGTAACAGTAACATGTGTTAGCTCTCTATTTCTATCCTATTTCATAAATGAAGAAATTGCATTCTTTAGAAACTATATATTTTTATTACACCACCTCCGCTGGTAACATGTTGACTAAAGTGACATTTGCTTAGCGCAAGAAAGAACATTTACGCATCCACTTGGACGTTCACTTGTGCATTTATTCAGCACTCCATACACAGCGTCCGAAGTGAAATGACCTTGTCCATAATTAGTTGTAAGTGAAGAAGCACAAAAACAGACGAGGCGAGGCGACCAACTTAACACTTCTAAATAATTTAATAATTTTTACTAAACGTTTCTTATCTTCTATCCGTTTGTGCAAATGTAACATGTGAAAATAATATGTTTGTCTGTTTGTTATGATCCAGTAGGCAATTGAGCAATATCTCTAGTAGAGGTAGAACCTTCTTTTAACTATTTCTAAACATTAAATAATTTTCCTGTCAAAAAACCTGTCAAATTGAATTTTGCCTTTTTTTGCGAAAAGTGAAGTGACATCTTGTTTTCACTAGTAGCTACACAATCTGGTTCCAATTATTGCTTTAAGGATTCGTTTATAGTTCTAAATATTTTGGTGGAAAAAAATATCACACGGCCAAAGTGTCCGGCAACTAAATGTGTGCATACAAATGTGTGTCAAGCCACTTTTGTTCTAAAGGTGTTTGTGTGCATTTTTTGTGCTTTGTGTGTTTTTGCGCAGCATCCATTTAAACACTCATTTTGTTACAAATGCTTTGAGCACAGAAAATAGAAAAAAAATTTGCAAAAAGATGACACAGAAAAAAAAAAAATTTCAAAGTAAAAACTTTGAAGTGTGTCTGAGAGTGTGTTTGAAAAAGTGAACGTATGTGTTTTTTCTTTTTGGGGTAAATTAGTGTTGTAAAAAATTTATTAGTGAATAGAACCATAAAATGACACTTTAATTCATGTTATTCACGAAATCTTGACCAATTTTAAAAGTATCACTGGAATTCACCGCTAAATTAATACTCATGATCCTGACAAATATTTAGGATGGGGGACACAAGGTCGGATACTTGCTGATAGGAACCATGTTAACAATTCCAAAAAAAAAACTTGGCTAATTACTATGTCAGAACTACAGCGAAATAATCAACCAAATTTGTAGTTTTAACGAAAATTTATTTAAATTGAATCGTTGAAAAACTGTAACCTCTTTTTTTTTGAACAATTCGGAACACTCCCCTAACAGATTATATGGAACAGATAAATAATTGGCGCGGCTTACTTCATTTAACCTCTATCGACTACATTTTCACTTTAAATAGCTTCAATCGAAATTACTACTTTCACTAAATTTCCTACTATTCAAAGTACAATGTGCAAAAGTAATGTCATGATGAGCATTAGCCGCCATTTTGTAAGATTTATTTTTACGAAAAGTTTACTTAATGTGGGCGACAGAGTTTGCAAACTATGAGTACCGAGAACTGAGCTCAGATTCTTGTGGGTAGGGCCCCAAGTAACAAGAATGAAGATGGTTTTTGGGGCGGACTCAAGCAACATTTTCAAAATGTCACAATGTAGCGAGGACAGCGTTTTCAAATCACAAGCGCAGTCAGCGTACAGTTTTGGCTCTTCTACAACAAACACAATATTTTAACATTTTGCAAATTTCTCGAAACTACAACACAACAAACAAAAAAAATATTTGTTGTTTTTCTTTTTTTTTTTTGGTTCGTCTTCAAAAAACATAATAATTCAATAAAAACAAAAATAACACAGTCCTGCGACGAAAAAAATATGAGATCCGAGTAGGTGATTTTTATAGATTTTTGCTCGCTCAATCCGAATATGGCCTCCGATTTGCTCCATCACGTCCGAGATCCGAGTTATTCTTGATTTAAAGTGCAAGAAACGCTTTTTGCAGACATATGGCGTACATCCTTAAAGTAGTCTAGTTCACTTTTGACAGTGGCATTGAATATTCCTGAGCTTCCTCTTTAAAGCATATTTTTAATTTTTCCAATTGGATCATTAGTTTCCGAGATATTATCCATTGAAGTAAAGGTATACAAATTGAATATAGTCCTTTACGGGGATGAGCGATATCTTTACTTCAATCGATGATATTTCGGAAATTAATGATTCAATTGAAAAAGTTAAAAGTACGCTTTAAAGAGGAAGATCAAAAGTGAACTAGACTACTTTAAGGATGTACGCCATATGTCTGCAAAAAGCGTTTCTTGCACTTTAAATTAAGGATAACTCGGATCTCAGACGTGATGGAGCAAATCGGAGGTCATATTAGAATTCAGCGATCAAAAATCTATAAAAATCACCTACTCTCATTTCATACTTTTTTAATTTTTGCAAAAACGCAGGACTGTGTAATCTTTTGTGATTGTCGTTGTTCCGAGAAGTTTGCAAATTATAGAAATATTGTGGATGTTGTAGGCGAGCCAAAATTGGTTCACATTTGTTCTACGCTGACAGCTTCGAGGAAGGGGATTTATTTGCTCTGTTGAAACAGCAGGGCTAATGATTTTGACTATTTTCGACCAAGTGCCACCTCTTTACTTTGACAATTTGCAAATGGTAAATGGAAGATAAAGTTAAGAAGAAAAGGAAAAACAACTTTAATTTTCCAGCCCATGATATTTACTGTCAAAAATAAATCTCTTTCGACCGGTGCACAGTGGTCCCAAAGTGTGTTTGTGAGTTTTGAAAACATAAGTTCCGCAGGGCCTCAATGGAAAACGTATCTACCTATTAAAAAGTCATATAAATCAGATGAATAATTCTCGAGTTGTAGAATTGTATAAGTTTTCCGTTTTCGATTTTTCTGGCTTGAGCCCGAAGAAAAGTAGTCAAAACAATTTATTTATTTTTTCCCTTATTGTATTTTGATATTATCAAAGTTTTGATATTATCAAAATTTTTTGCCTCCTTGGGGATGCAATGTAGAAAAATTTCAATGATGGGAGCTTGTAGGTAATGGAATAGGGGAAAAAATAAATAAATTGTTTTGAATACTTTTATTCGGGATCAAGCCAGAAAAATCGAAAACGGAAAACTTATGCAACTCTACAACTCGAGAATTATTCATCTGATTTATATGACTTTTTTAATAGGTAGATACGTTTTCCAATGAGGCCCTGCGGAACTTATGTTTTCAAAACTCCCTCGGCTTTGTTTGGGATAAAAAAATCTTAATAACTCGGGAACCATTAACCCGATTTGAATGATTTCTATGGGTAGATTAGGGCTGTTCAAAAAAAAAAAATTTTTCGAATTTCCAAGATATACTTTGGCATCACGATCTACATCATGACAGAATATCCCAAAAAATTTTTCAGATTTTTAAATTCATATTTAAAGGTGGCTCAAAGCAGAAATATATTTTTATCATTTTTTTTTTAGCATTAATTATAAAATGTTGTCAAACAATTTGAAAAATTTGTTTTAGAGTAACTTAAAAACATTCATTTTGTTTGCTTTTTAATGAACTTTAAAACCTACGTTGTAATTTTGACAAAAAAAAATTTACACTTCTTAAAAAACGAAAAACTGCCCTAAGAAGGCGAAATTTTACGGTTTTTCAAAGAAAAAAGTCATTGTGCTTTAAACGAATTGAACATTTTTTAATTTACAATATCTCATTTAAAAGAGCTCTTAAAAACCTTCAAGACCAGACATGTTAAGACTTTTTTGGGCCAGCAGGCTCGATGACATAACGTTTGAAACATAGTAATGCAGCCCTGGGAATGGCAAAACGCTTTTTACTCAAGAGGGAGGCATCGTACAAAAAAGTGCCCATGGCATAAAATGCTTAAAATCATCCAAGGAACAAGTGTAAATTGTTTTTTTTTTTTTTTTAAAAAGTTTATTAAAAATGACGTTGAAAAAAATTTTTTTCTAAAATTAAGTAAAAAAAAAAAACAATTTACACTTGTTCCTTGGATGATTTTAAGCATTTTATGCCATGGGCACTTTTTTGTACGATGCCTCTCTCTTGAGTAAAAAGCGTTTTGCCCTTCCCAGGGTTGCGTTACTATGTTTCAAACGTTGTGTCATCGAGCCTGCTGGCCCAAAAAAGTCTTAACATGTCTGGTCTTGAAGGTTTTCAAGAGCTCTTTTGAATGAGATCTTGTAAATTAAAAAATGTTCAATTCGTTTAAAGCACGATGACTTTTTTCTTTGAAAAACCGTAAAATTTCGCCTTCTTAGGGCAGTTTTTCGTTTTTTAAGAAGTGTAAATTTTTTTTTGTCAAAATTACAACGTAGGTTTTAAAGTTCATTAAAAAGCAAACAAAATGAATGTTTTTAAGTTACTCTAAAACAAATTTTTCAAATTGTTTGACAACATTTTATAATTAATGCTAAAAAAAAAATGATAAAAATATATTTCTGCTTTGAGCCACCTTTAAATATGAATTTAAAAATCTGAAAAATTTTTTGGGATATTCTGTCATGATGTAGATCGTGATGCCAAAGTATATCTTGGAAATTCGAAAATTTTTTTTTTTTTTTAACAGCCCTAGGGTAGATATGTTGTCCGGTGGAATTTTGTGAAATTTATTTTTTCAAAATTTCCTCGGCTTTGTCCGGTAAACCTTAATAGCTCGAGAACCATTGATCCGATTTGAGTGATATTTTTTTCAATGCTTATAAATGTTTTGTAGCATTTATTTTTTCAAAGTTCTTTCGGCTTCGCCCGGAATATTAAAAATTCTTAATATCTTGGGAATCAATAACCTGATTTGAGTGATTTTTTTTTTCGTGGTTAAATTTATTGCCTAGTAAATCCTATTGTATATTTTTTTCGAATCCGGCAACGTCCGAGACATTAAAAAACAAAATAAATTATACCCCCTTAACTTTCGAGACCACTGTGCGGAGGAAACAGCTAAATCTGCGGTGGAAACGTAGGATAAGTTAGTAAGTAGTTATGTAGCGCTTTCAGTACCGAATATTGAAACTTCTGGTAGATTTTCATTCAACAACACTGCAGCACTTTCGTGTATGCATTGGTGTGCGTGTGTGTATCTTTGTCTGCATGTGTTAAGTTACCTTGTATCCGTTAGCCGTTTGTATTCATTTAAGCAAACAAAAAGTTTTTTAATGAAAAATAAAAAAATTCTGATTTTTTTTTACCATTTTTGTGTTATTTTTTTTAGCGTAAAATATTTTTATTGCCCGAAGGACATTTGGCAGCAATGAAAAACAAACAAAATGTGAGAAAATGTGTGCAGAGGCAGAAACTCAGACACACACACACACACACACAAACACTACTATTTTCTTGTTGGGTGCAACATATTTTTATTATTTTTTTGTTTTTGTTTTCGTTGTTTTTTTTTTTTAAACTTCCACATATTTTTATTCATTTTATTTTTCATCTTTTAGCAACATTTTTACAAATTTATTTGTGCATGAAAATTCTCAGTTACTGTGTATGTGTGCGTGTGAGAGTGTGTGTGTGCGTTTGTGCAACTTCCCTTAATTAATTTCTTTCATATGGCTTAATATAACGGTGATTGCAATTTTTACTTTGCAACAGCGAAAAAGTGAAAAACACAAAAGAAAGTTTTCAAATGCCGCGCAAATATTTCAGGGGGAGGGAGAAAGTTGAATGGAGTAAATACCGCAGAAAATGAATCGCTTAATTAATGAAGTTCAGACTTAAATATCGATAAAGGACGTGTCGTCAGGATATCAATGATCTTTAAATATTTTTGCTCACGGCTTTGCCAGCGTTTAACTTCTTGTATACATTATTTCGAAAAAAAGAAAAAAAAAACGAAAATTTTCTTTATGCTGGTTGACATATCAGCTGATTTCCGGAGAAAATTCTCACAACTTCTTTGCCACATGAATCCTTGTGAATTTTTTCACAGAGAACATTTTTTTATTGTTTATTTTATTTAATGGGTTGGTTGTTGTTTTCTCATTTTTACTTTTTTTTTGTTCTTTGGTATCAAGTAGACGGACAGACCGAGAGACAGACAGACAGTAAGCGTTCTGCATGAAATGTGTACCCAAATAGCCATAAAATTCTTTACATTTATACTCATTTTTATTTCTTATTTGTATTTGTTTACAAGTACGTATACGTATATTTTATGTACATATACAAATGAGTTCTCTTATGAGTGTGTGGTGAATGAAATTTTACTTTCAAGTCCTCCATTTACATATTATGGGCATATCATTTGGTTAACGTCGAAATTTTTGTGTATTTTTCTTCTGCAGAAATTGATGAATTTAAATGTGGGCGTAAAATGTTTTCATTTCAATTGAAATAAAATTTTAATAGATTTTCATTTTGTGTATAATTGATTAAGTATATTGCTGCTGTGCTTTTTTGCGTGGGTTACCAGAATTTTTGTAAAATTTTTCCACTTAATGTTACTTACGCCTGTTATGAGTTTGTCTGGAAATGTGTTGTCTTTTCAAACACCTTATATGGAATATTCCACTTAGATTTTTCTATGGACAGTTTATTTCACTTATCATTTATAAATAGGGTATTTCACATTAACCGCATAAGCAGTGCTCCCAAAATGTGGATTAACTTATCAAGACTTTGGGGTATTTAAAAGTTTGTCTAGGCAAAAATGAACACAGGACGATGCACGGTGAACCAAAAGTGAATTTTTTATATCTAAATAAGCCCGAACTTTTTTAAAAAATCTTCGTTTTTACTTCCGTTCCGAGGGCTCAAACCCAAAAAATCTTAATGTGAACATTTACAAAACTCTATAACTCAAGAGCCAATTATCCGATTGCTATGATTTTTTTAATGGTTATACACATTGCTCAGTGATGTTATGTGATGCTTATATTTTCAAAATTCTCTCGATTTTGTCTATGGTCCTAAAAATCTTTATAATTTGGAAACCATTGACCCGATTTGAATGATTTTTTTATGGGCAGATAAATACATTGTGAAATTTATTTTTTAAAAATTCCCTCGGCTTTGTTCTCGAGCTCTTAAAAGCTCAGGAGCCATTAGTCCGATTTGAGTGTTTTTTTTTTGTTAATGAGTAGATATATTACTCAATGAGGATTCATGGTATTTATTTTTTCAATATTTTGTCGGCTTCATCCGGGATCTTTAGAAAGCTTCATAGCTCGGAAACCAATAAGCTGATTTCAGTGATTTTTTTATGTGAGTAGATATATTTATGTATATTGCCTACTCGCTTAAGTCTGGGATATAAAAAATTTTGTTTACGGAAATCTTTTGAAAAGTGGATGAAAAACATTTGTTTTTCAAAATATTTGCGTAAAAAATATAAAAAAAAAATTTTTTTTTTGGGAAATAAATTTGAATAAATTTTTTTTTTTTTGTATATCTAGTATTTTCTAAGCAATTGAAATTATAGGTATTCTCCCACATTGAAATTTTATTTTTTTGTAAGGTAAATATACCGAATTACGGGATAGTAGGGGAAGGGTACCGCCATCGGGCAGGGTCCTGGTGTGAGCACCCCCCGTAACTTTTGACAGAAAACAAATGCGGCTGTTCTGACAAATGTTAAGCGCGTGTAATGACAGCATGAAGTTTTTGTGCATTATGAAGAAAATAATTTTTGAATGAGTAAAAGTCAGCACAAAAATTTTTTTCAATAATTTTCCAAGTGCGATAAATCGAAGTGAATCAACCAAAAAGCTGAGTGCAATCTATATTTATGTAGTAAATTGATTGTATTTTGTGATTCAAGACCGAATGCAATCAAAATGTTCACACAACTCAATTTGCTAAGTGCTCTTCAAAGTGGCTATCAAAGTCGAGTATGGGCCCCGAAGTGGTCCGGGTGTGGGCACCCCTCTTTTTTTATTTAAAGCGTGTGTTTTACTGAAATATCATCGAGGATGCCAACGTTACTAATCTTAATGGTATTCTTATGCCATTTTACGCTTTTTTAGTGGAAAGGAAAGAACCAATAGGCTCTTTAAAGGTATCGTTGAAAAAAAGTTATTTTGATAAAGTGTGGATGTTGAGGTGGCATAACATTTTGCAAAAAATCTCGGTATTGAGTTTCCAGCCAATTAGACCGAGGAGCAGGTGGCGGGCATGGATTGGTACAAAAAAAAATCATGCTTGGCAAAAGAGCAATGTCAACAAAGGCCAGAGATTACGTCACCTAGCTAGTTTAGTTTGCAAAAAAATTGATCTGTCACCAGCCGAAGATAATCAAGTCGTCTGGTTTCGGGGCAACAGGTATGATGCCATTCGATCCAGACGTTTTCAGTGACGCTGATTTTGTTAAAGCCGTTGAGCAGAATTTGTTAAATTTTTGTGAGTCAATGTCTCCGAAATAAGTTAATTTAGCTTTCATCTCCATTTGATTGCTTTTAATTACTTATATTCCCATTTTTAGTCGATTTTCTAAGGGTGCCCACAACCGGAGCCAAAATTTTTTTTTGTCAAAAATGATCACTTCACTATTTGTTTTGATATAATTTTTCCAACTGATGAAATCAATTTACTTTCTTCACCAGTATTGACACTTATATGTCAGCATAATATACATTTGGTCAAAAGTTATGAGTCAAAAACCAAACGGTGCCCACAACCGGAACCCTTCCCCTACATAATTCGGTCAGTTTTCCTTTTTGTTGAAAAATAAGGACTGCCCCAACAAAATTTGTCCCTTTGTTTTTCATTAACAAAAAAATACGTAATGAATTTTTTTTAAATTTTGTTTTTTTATTTATTAGTGAGTAGTATAACAAAACATGAAAAACAACAAGGCCGCCAGTATAGATCAAATAACAGCTGAACTGCTAAAGGAATGCCCCATAACATCAGCTAAAATTCTCCATCCTCTGCTCACCAAAATCTGGAGTGAAGAGCGTTTGCCAGAAGATTGGCTACATGGCATGTTAGTCAAATTGCCGAAAAAAGGTGACCTAAGCGAGTGCCGAAACTATAGAGGCATCACCTTGCTCTCAGTACCATCAAAAGTACTGACGAAAGTGCTTCTGAGCAGGATAAGCGAAAAACTTGATTCGGCCATTCGAAAGCAGCAAGCAGGATTCCAGCGAAATCGATCATGTGTGGATCAAATCAACACGCTCAGAATAATTGTCGAACAATCATGCGAGTGGCGTGCTGCACTTCAACTTGTCTTCGTTGACTATAGCACTGCCTTCGACAGTGTCTCCCGAGAAAACATCTGGGCGTCACTGCAACGAAGAGGTATTGCCGCAAAGGCCATAAACTTAGTACGTGCACAATATGAAGGCTTTAAATGCAGTGTGTTACGCAACGGGTTGTTGTCACCGACACTCACCACTAATTCAAGCGTACGGCAGGGGTGTTTACTTTCACCATCACTCTTCCTTATCGTTCTTGATAATATCCTAGATAAAGCTCTAAATAAGGCCAAAAGGGGTATTCAATGGAACTTTACCGAACATCTAGAAGATCTCGACTACGCTGACGACATCTGCCTCTTATCGTCCAAATATTCAGATATGCAAAGCAAAATTGAAGACCTTGTCTTGGAATCACAAAAGGCCGGCCTAAAAATCAACGTTTCCAAGACTAAAAGCATGAAGCTAAACGCAAGCAATGACATCACGTTTAAAGCTGGCAGTGATGACATCGGAAACGTCGATAGCTTCACGTATCTAGGCAGCATTATCTCCATGGATGGTGGAGCAAAAGAGGATATCAACTCAAGAATAGCAAAAGCAAAAGGCGCGTTTGCTCAACTGAACAAAATATGGTCTTCATCCGTTATATCCTCCAAAACGAGAGTGCGCATTTTTGATTCGAATGTGAAATCGGTTTTGTTATATGGGTGCGAAACATGGCTTGTTACTGAGCAACTAACGAACAAGCTGCAAGTAAAAAAAATCTCCCGGGCTGGGTTCGAACTCACGTTGTTCTTACTGCAGCCTTATAAAAAATCATTGTGATAGTGCTTCCAAATTTCTATGGGGACAAGCACTTTTGAAGTGCTTGGATCAGAAGCGCTAGAAATTTTTCCTCTTGGGAAGTAACATATTAATAATTTGTTAAAAAAGTTACTCTGTAGGCTTCTAAACGTCGCAAACCAACAGCGCCTTGATAACCAACAATTCAACAATTCTCTAATAGAAATTTCAGATCTACAACTTTCGAATTATAATTGTTGTTTGTATGTTTTGTTTGCTCATCGAAGTTCAGGTTCTCTTAAGGATGCGGATTCATGGAAATATTAAATTTGCATCGAAACCCTTCCACCCCGTAAGAAGAGGTCGAAAATTATTTAGTTAAATACGTATATTCTGCAAAGCTCCAACTTTTGTTTCCTGTAACATCAAACTTAATTGATAACAGAAATGTTTAGATTTGTGTAGGCGGTGGAAGGCTGTCTATGATCTAGTTTAATTTGTATAGATAAAGACCACCCTAAGAGATGCGTACATAGAAACAAACGCATGTAGTAGACATTAATACAATAAAAGCGGAAAACCCACATACACATTGTAGACGTATTGTAGTTGTCTTTGTTGTTAACAATCTTTTTTTTTCCCAGTTTTTCCCCATCATTGTCATTAAAAACAACAAAAACAGCAACAGCTGTTGAGTAAAATCAAATAATTTACATATACAAACATGCCAGATATTAAGAAAAATACACTCAAACATAAACAGGCAACCACTACTAACACGCACAGGCAAATGTCTGTGTGCATGTGTGTGTAGTAATGAAAATGCCTATTGAAGGCTGAGTTTCAGATGTGCAAATAAAAGAACAGATAAAAGATAACCCGCATCAACAGATAGCCCTTTGAAAAAACACAACCATATAAATACGACAATACCAACACAAACGACCTACATACATACATAAATACATTTGCAATATCGCACACATGAAGAAATATCTTTTAAGTTTATTCTTCATTTGAGGAAATTTCATTTCTTGTATCGACTGAAAAGCCACATCATGCGTCTTAATAGACGAATGTTTGCAGTGTTCAGCTTTTCTAATCTTTTTTTACGGTATATCAATAAGGATTCACGTAATAATCCAAACCTACCAAATGTGTTTGCGTATTATTTCACATATTATTATATTTGTATGGGTGGAAAAAGGTGCTTGAACTTACTGTAGCCCTTAAAGCGGGAAAGGAGCTGCCTGACATTAAATTCGCATAAGTGCATAATGTTTGTATGCAAAGAAAACTTAAATGTAACAACATATCTAATATGCAATAATCCAATAAAATACCACTGTGCAAAGATTGTACGTGTAGAATGTACAGCCTGTGCGTGACTTACACAACATTTTATAGTTTTTCACACAGAACAAATTAGTTTCAATTATACGCAACAGACAACAAGAATGTATAGAATGATATGTTACATTTTATATACAAAGATTGTTGTAAATATTCGAAAATACTTTTAGATATTTCAATTTGAAGCGAAGGCATTACAAATTACAAGGAATTAACGACAATGTCTCAACAAAACCAAAGAAACCAAATCAAGAACAGCAGTTTCTCAATTTCTGAATTTCTTTAGTCAAATATGAAGGATTAATTTAGACCAGTATGACCCAAACTTGTTTGGCAACGGAGTCCTTTCTATTTCATTATTTCTTGATTTTATACATAGTCTCGTTTATATTGTTTTCGAAATATCTCGACTTTTTCCATACATTCGGAATTTTAAAGACCTCGCAAAATGCCTATTCTTTTTGGATTTTTTCCCATTATTCGACTTTTTGAATTTTATGAATAATTTTAAAATTTCATAAATTTTTGAATCTTTTCAATCTCTTTGCCTCCTTCACAATTTCTACTTTTTTCATATTTTCTGAACATTCAACATTTTCAGAACATTTTAACTCAAAATTTCATTTTAAAATTTCTTGACTGTTTTTATAATTTCTCTTCCAAGATTTTTCGATTTTGTCCACTACCTCAATTTGTCGTAATGACAAATCTAACAATACTCACTGCTAGATCCATCCCATCCTAGCAGTGCAATTTACTCCGGTGTTCCCGATAAAAATTGGATTTAGAAAGCAATATTTCAACACAACTTCATCTTATCAGCAAAATCTATTCTGCGAAGCCACTGCTTTAGAGGAACAAAAATTTTTGCAATACTTGGCATTGTTAATCCACTAAAAATAATCAGGAGAAATAACATTTATGCCATTCGCTGAGCTAAAAGTAAAAATTCATGTTGTAAAATGTAGTGAATATAGAATTTTCGACATCTCTCGAAAATTCCAGAACATTTAAGAAGCTCCCTTTTACTAAAGCTTATGAAAAAATTATTATAAAATAACTTTCAATACACTCTGTGCCACTTATCAGAGCGATTTCGAAGCATTTGCACAAACCGTCAACTTTGAGGTGAGTTACGCATGTGGTGAAACAACAGGAAGAAAAATCTTAGCCACATTGAGTCAATGGTGAAAGTCAGCGCATGGTTATGTATTGCATTAACTTAAAAAAAAGAAACTTAAAACGAAGTATACATAGATGCTTAAAGAGCTTTCAAGAAAATTCTAATGTCGAAACCAGCTTAAACCTCTGCTATATTGTTAGGCTTTGTATTGACTGCTTTGCTGCTGAGATTATGTATTTAAGGTAAGTGACGTAGAAGATGTTTAGAAGCGATTTTTTTAATTTTTTAATTCAAGAAACTTCAGAGAATAGGGCTTAGTTTTGGTTTTGATTGCATTACAATACAATCCAATACTCAAACACTTACATATTTCTAAATTGATAAGGACTATTTAAAGAATAAATTTCATAACAAGTTTCGTATTGTTGCAAAATATTGCATATGGTAAGAAAATTCTTTTGAAAAAGATGTAGAAATTTTTTATGCAAATACCCGTACAAGTCATGTTTTTGCTAACTACCAATTTAACCAAAAATGTCAATGAATTTCATGTATGCTGTAAGAAATTGAATTACTCAACATAGTTAGGTACAGCATCATTCTTCTGAAGTTTGTTGCCATTGTTGCTTCCACTCAACGTTCACGACAACAATCCAACGTGCAAAGGTGGCCCTTAATGTGTGTGGACAATTTGATAATGCTGAATATGTTTACATTAAATTGGGATATGTTATTGTTCTCACAACAATACCAATACCTGCTAGGGCTAATGCAAATAATAACACATACACTCCCTTTAATACATATGAACACATATACATACAACACACACGCATAAATATAAACAAAAGCGCCAGCATCGACCATCGTTATTTTGTGTTTGTAGTAAATTCCCTTCAATGCTTGTTAGGAGCGCGATACACCGTTTTTGCCGCGTTCGTTCTTTTGTTTGTTTCGTTTGTCTCACACTTACACACGGATAATGTTTATTGTATTTGTTTTTGTTTTCTTATTAGCCAAATAAGGACAAAGGCCACCATGTTTACATTTTAAGCCCAACGCATTCGTGTTGATCCCACATAAAAGACATTTTAATAAGAAGACAGACAGACAGACAGAGAGCAACGCATGTTCATATGTTTGTTACTTTGTTTTTGTACCCTACATATGGTGTATATTGTTATTTGTAGTGCAAGGCCCATGAGTCTTAGCCCCAGTCAGACGGCAGCTTCTAATGCACATTACGGACGAATAATGTGAAACTTTTTGTTGCATGCTTTTAGGCATTTTTTAAATACATATTTCATAGACATTGACTCAAAGAAAATTTCCCAATTCAGGGTGCAAAATAAGATAAATAATTTGGACGAGCAAGTAATAATCAAATTCCGAAAAAATGCGAAAAATTTGAGTAGAAAATCAAAAAAAAAGACAAGGAGAAATTGAAAAGCCACTGCAAAGAATCGTATAAGATATCGACGTTTCATTTTAGACCTAGGCTTTACCTAGGAGAGTCATAGCAGTAAACTTGCATACTGTGTACTACTTACATATATATATAAATTTTGCCAAATACACTACCAACACTGGACAAACACAACGGCAGTTTGAATTTTTCGCTATTTATTCCTCGTAGGGTTTAGAATTTTCGGCATGGTCGGAGCAAACTCTCTTATTGATTTTTACTTCATGTTTTGTTTTTTCTTCTGCGGACAGAATGTGAATTTATTGCAAATTCTTCATATGATCTCAGACAAACATACACATAAATATGTACCTATAGGCAAACAACCGCATACACATGCATGACGCAAAGAAAACAAATAAATTTTCCTTAAGCACTCACGCAGTTCGAACAAAATGAAAAGAGATTTGCATGTGTAAATAGCGGTCTGTCCATGTTAAGGATAATTAGGTGAATTTCCTTTGTTTTATGATAAGAAAAAAGCAAGAATGCTTTTGAATTACGTTAAATAACTTTTTAAATACAGTATTTTCCTTAAGGAATGGCGATGTAGTAAAAATTCTGCAACTTAGTTTGCCAGACCGAGGTTGTCTGTTACCTTTTATATCTAGAAAAAAATGTTGTTAAGAGAATGAAATTAAATGACAGCTTTTGAAGTAGAGAAACCAACTATATAACGTAACAGATCATTAACAGAGCATTAAGAGAGCACCAACAGTTCTCTAATAAAATAATGTTAACATCATTCCTAAGTAGATAAGAAATTCCAATTCCCATAGTGAATATATCCAAATATTGTTCCGGAACTTAGCCATTAAAATATCGTTATTCCTTTTGCGGAGTTTGACCACTAGATTGGAATTCAAAGAAAATCAGAAAATAATTTTTGAAATGTCTTTAATTTAAAGCTTTGCAAATGTGCTTTACTACAATCACTTATAAAGTTTCACACACTGTTACTAACATTAGTTCAGTATTTACTTCATTGCGTACATACCATTATCCAATAACCAACATATTAACTTTATTGCACTGTAATCAAACTAGCACCACCATACGTAGCACGTTTTATGGCAGCTTTGAGCGATAATTGGCAATCTCTAAAAGGTTCAAACATCAGCTAGATTTATTTGTTTTCGCCACATTTCACCACATGAATTGGTTATGCCAAAAAATCATTGCATGCTTTCAGGCTTAATTTTATAGCTTTAAGCACAGTGGAAAATAATTCCTCTTACAGCATTATTTTTCATTTGTGTCGCAATACATTGAATTTACAGTGCGAAATTCATAAGGGATGCTAATGTCAGGCATATATCAATTTCTTCGCATACTTTTAAGCCCACTCCGCTCAACTCAACCCACTGTACGTTGTGCAAACATTTTGATTGAAAAATGGATTTAAAAAATCCGTTGCTAACACTGGTCCTTATTTGCTGCTCCTTCAAGTACAGCGTAAAAAAGTAATGTCATTTTTCATTTTAAGCCCAAGGTCAGAAAGAAAGGCAAGCTCCAGTGACGTATGTACAATATTAATCCATTACAAGACGCGTACGCAGACATTTACACAATATACGCACACAACTGCATAATGATGTAGACAAGAAGAATTTATAAGACCCTATTCGAGAATATATGTAAGTAAACTGAGAGCAAATGCGCTCCACCCAAAAGTTGTTTCCTGCTGTGGAATTTCAAAAAAAAAAAATATAGAAAAAAAAAAGATTCTAAAAAAAAATTATTTCGATGGCGACACAGTTCCTGTCAAATAAGTCGCACACACATGATGTTGCAGTGGTGGGCCACTGAGGGGTGTGGCAGCAATAACAGGTTGATGTGTCATTTATCAAAGTGACTAATGATGATTTGGTCGCCGCTAGCTAGCTTCTATGCTGGCTGCTGTTGGTGTCAAATTAAAGTATAACAATTTTGTTTTTGTAAGTCCCAAATGTTGCCCAAATGATTTTGTCCCAATGGAATTTAAAAATCTTTTGAGCAAAAGTGGAAAAATGCGTTGCATGTGAAAAATTTAATCCATTGGCACCGAAAATTAGCTGATTTAGTGAAAGTGTGTGAAATTTGTGCGCTTCATTGGCTCACATCATTTACGATTGTGTTGGTTGGCTGCCGCACAACCGCTGCTACACTCGTTCACTCATCAGCTCTATTATTTGCCAATTTTACATTTAGAACAAAGCCAGCCAGACAGCGATACCATGTATTCAACTCTTTTAAGTTGGATGCTATGACAAACGTTGCTAATACTGCTTGCTATTCATTTTACAGTGGCGTATTTTTATGTGGGGGCGAGATTTACCTTCCACATAATATGAACTTGAATTCTTAAACCCTAAAGATATGCAACATATTATATCCGTATCTAATTATATTGCAAGCCCGTGTTGACCCATGAATTTTTCAACTGACGCAGATATGCCAAAAATTTTTGGACTTAAATTGAATGAGTAGATTCGCACCTTTAATTGTTTGTAGTTCGAAGACGTAACTAGACGTAGTAAAATTCTAAGCGCTGCATTTCATAGGGCCTTTTTAATTTGCGCATATCTTTTAAACTATTTAACGTTAAGGCTACAAAGCTTATGGGACTTTATGACTTATTTAAAAAAAAAATTTCTTTGATTCACCCTAACATTTCAGAGAAAATTTTTTTATGAAAAACTTTTAGTCAGTTGTATGAGCTTTCGCTTGGTGGGATTGGTTTATAGGATCGAAAAGGATTTTGTAAAATTCTTGGCCTTTAAAGTTGAAATTTTAAACTTTTCTAACTATTTTTTGATTTTGATTTTAGATGACTCTATTAACAAACCTTTATTTAATTTATTTTGAATTCTCTTTAAATTTCCTTTAATTCGGTAGTGCATTTGTCAAACCAATTTTTTGATTTGAGGTCAGGAAAAAATACTTCATGTCCAACCTTCAAGTGATTTTATATCATTTCATCGAAATTTTCTTCGACTATAGGGTTTTTAATACTTCACTCAATTAATATTCCCATGCTTTAACTTCATTGCACTGTAACCAAAACAACACTGAACTGATTTATCAGCATTTATACCAGCCTGTGGTGAAAAACTAGCGTCAGCCTTTCAAAGATTCTAGCAACAATCAGATTGTGGTGAGTTGTTTTCCTACGTTTATGTTAAAAATTACTGCATACTTTCATGCTTACTTCAGTGTTTTTTGAATACTAGAAACTAGCAAGTGTTTCAACATCTAAGCATCAAACAATTTTGCCCCCCTCTCCGCAGTCACTGCATTACATGATACCTACGGTAGGTACTAGTATAATGGTTTCAGGCGAAAAATCGATGTCGACGATAGAATTCGATTTTCCAACTGAACAGTTGCTGTAAATTTCTTCATTTTCAGCCAAGCAAATTTAATTTATTGCCGGATATCGGCATTGAAGTTGGAATCGAAATTGAAATTGAAAACGGCGGTACATTTCATTTGAACGTGTTATTTGCTGACTAAAGCAAAATGTTGGCTCTGGCATTTTTTTCCACCTCTGCTTCTTCTTCTACTTCTTGCTTTAGAGTCTTTTTATGAGCGCTCGCTATTGTGTCAAATTCTATCTGTGCAGTGAGTCATTTTGTTGCGAGTCAAACTCCAAAAATAGTAAAGGACATCAAAAGGGAGGAGGGGAAAACAGAAATTGTTTCATTTTAGTTGCGGTTTGGCACTTATTGCTTTTTATTTCAGTATAATACGGGGAAGGTGAATATGTAACAAATTTTTTATACCTTTTTTCTTTTACTTTGGTGCGATGAGTTTGCAAAAAGAAAATGTTAAATGAAAAAGTTTAAAAAAAAAACTTTTAAACTTTTAAGTTAAATTTAACTAAATGTGTGCAAAAATAATTTATTGCTACTTTGAACTTTGGACATTATGAATATATAAGTAATATAAATATATTTTGTTAGGTTTTAGCTTTATGATTGAAATTTTTGCTATAGCAAGCAAAAATACATCTACATACATATGTACGTACTTGCATACAAATTTAAAAAGAACTAGTGATGTGCAAGTAAGAAGGCCTGAACTTAACGTATTGTTAACATTTTTACATATTCAGAAATTTTTGGAATGCTATAAAAATTACTCTGAGACTTTGTAGAGATATGTAAGATTTTTATCTTAAAAAAACTTTATTGAAGTTGAAATTGAAAAGAGTTTCTGATATTCTGGCCCAATTATGTAAAATGTATTAACATAACTTGAATCCAAAATGTTTTTCCTGGAAAATATTTAATATGACTCTAGGATGAAACATATATAACTCTTTTTGAAAACTAAATGGGACGTTTTTAATCCAGGGCCAAAAAACCCATTTTGTACCAAATAAAAAAAAAAAAGAAGTTTTATAAAAATGGATTATAGAGACGAAAGTCGCCGTATCTCGTTTTCGTCCATACAAATGCTACTTCTTTAATTTAATATTTTTATGCATTTTTCCATCCTTTCACTTATTTGCATTTATTTTTATTATTTAAGTTTAGTAAATACTTACATGAATTTGTTAAGTATTAAGTTTAGGAAATGAATTGTAACTTAATATAGTTAGTGAACATAACTAATGCAATAATTTCAAATTTGCCAGTGTCACCCCTGGCACGTCAGTCATTATCAGAAACAGCTGTTGACGGCTTTGACAATTGTTCCGTGAAAAATCAGTCAGTCGCTCCAGAGGAGTCCCGCGGTAAACATCGCAGCAGCAGTCAACAGCAGCAGTAGTAGCAATAACAGCAGACGGAACCGGTGGAAGCAAAGGTAATTGTTAGCCGTAGTAGTAGTGGCTGTTGTAGTAATTTGCTTAGCAAGGGATTGTTTGTGGGGACTCGCTTGGTTAGCTGCACTCACAAACATCCAACTACACACGTTCTGTGCGTTTACACACGGGGACTCGCTTGTTAATGCTGTGTCCGTTGGTATGCGACTTAGGTTAGGTTAGCGCGGGAGATGGCAGTTGCCATCATAACTTAGGCCGCGATTGGGCCCATTGTATACCCGATATATAACTTCGTTGTCAACCTATATGAACCATTTAAAAGTTTTTATAAACTCCAAAATGGATTCGGGACTCTTTTGAGCGATATACGATTTAAAGTGTACCGATTTGTTGCGCAAACATAGCTTTCATACGAGGAGTGTTTGTGGAAACTCGCTTGTTTAGCTTTCTCCGTTGAAGCAGGAGTTGAAATCCGCCAACTGGTTACGCAAACATAGGGATTCCGCGCATACGCGTTGGAAATAGCTTTCAACATACGAGGAGTGCTTTTTAGGAAACTTGCTTGTTTAGCTGCTTCCGTGGATACAGGAGTTCAGGTTCGCCAACTGGTTGCGCAAATATAGGAATTCCTTACAAAGGCGAAGGGAAATAGCTTTCTACATATAAGAAGTGTTTTTGTGTGGGAACTCGCTTGTTTAGCTGTTTCCGCAGGTACAATACCTGAAGTACCTACAACCTAGCTAGTAAGTGTGTGAAACAACTTGAGTCAAGGAGTTGCCATCCATAGTCAAAAGAAAGCAAGAATGCCACTACTACGCTAGGAGATATGGAAAGGTTAGCAAGAAGGAGTATCAGCGACTAACGTAACGTATAACTTTCGGTCGGAGCTATGAGGGGATACAAAACAAGAACAAGAAGTGGTCTCAAAATCAAATAACCGAACCCTTGGCCACCGGCGAGTCAAGACCCCTGGCTAAAGTGTCATTACAGGATACAAAAAATTAAACCTGAAAGGCCTATCTGATATTGTTTTTAAGATATTGCATTTTTGATTATGTTTTCGACTTTTTATTGAAAAGTTTTGCCTATTAAGAAAATAATAATCAATATATAGAAACAAAAATAGTCAGTTCCGATAAATTTTTTTAAGTTGAAACCAAATCCGGTCTCTAAACTGCTCTATTAAACAATGATAACTAAGGTTCCTGACATGATAAAAAAAACCAAGTGCAGATTCGACGTTTCATCCCACCACGAACGCCTGTTTCACGGCACAAAACTTTCAACTGTGACATTTCAATTCTGGAACTGAGATATTTGATAATACATTTTTGCCATCAAAAGGACATAGCAATAAAACATAAAAAAAAACACACCAACTTATCCTATTTCAACGGAGCAATGTCATAAAAAATGAATGTTGTAATTAATTTAAGCAACGCGGGGATAACCACATTTTTCAACTGTCGCGAAAATCTTTTGAATGAAAAAACGAAAAAAATAAAAAATGCAAAGCTTCACACCGAGCAGTGAGCCACGAGAGTTGAGAATTAATAAAATATTTTCATTTTTAGCCTACCTATGAATGATATTTTTTATGCCGATTCCGGCCAGCAGGTGGCGCCACCGCACACCTACAATATAACAAACATCCATTAATTTATTTACGCGTCATAACAGCCAAACAACAAATCATTCGTGCACCCAACTTGAAAAAGTTGAACAAAAAAATTGAGGAAATAATCAAAAAAAAAAAAAAAAAACACAACAACACAAACAATAAAGGTAACAAAAATGCTTAAACAACAACACTTACAACACTACAACAACATCAATAAAATTGTAACAAAAAAATGAAAAAAGTAAAAAATCAGCAGAAATGTCAATGTTTGTAAAGTCTACCCTAAGCAAAAAAGTAAACCATAAGCAACAAAAAAAAAAGTGATGAAACCAACAACAACAAAAAGTGTCGTATTTAAGTGCGGAACGAAACAAAAACGGAAATAAATATTGTATTTTACGCGCCAAATTCAGTCGTTCATGTTGTTTTTGCTCAGTTGGCAACACTTGCACGCGCGAATACACTTAAAAAAATACGAAACCTCACACAAATACACACATGTACATAGCGAATGACAGCCAAAATAAATGAAAAACATTGAGGAAAATTTTTAAAAAAGAAACCGCCAATTTGCATCTATGAAACTTTGTTCACTCCTACTCATCCGAGGTGGGTAGGAATAACAACAATTTGGTTTCAATGTATTTATCGTATTACACATCGACCTTTTCAATAAAATTTCAAAAAGGAGTAGGTTGCTTTATCCTTTCAATTATGAGGAATTAAACTACAGAATTGAAGAACTTTATAAACATTACGAAGAATTGAAATCAAATTTTTCTAGATAATTCTCGAGAATTTTTTCCATTGCAATTAATTTTTATTTCTTGATAAAAAGCCTCAAATGACAAAAGGATTTAAATTGCTTTGTCGTCAATGCCATTCCAATAACTGACATAATTTTAATATGAAAACTCTTTTTTGCTCTGAAACTAAAAAAGCCTACACATATTTTCTAAATCCTTGCAATTTACATTTTTCGTAGAATTTGACAGCCTAAGCAACAATTCCTGCCCAGCTCCTTACTATATAGTCACGTTGTTAGCTTTTTTCCATCTCTCACTGTTTATCTTTGTTGCCAAATTCTTTATCAAAGTTTTTTCTTTTATTTCGCAATTTCTGAAATGATTTTATTTATGGTAGTCATTGGTAGTTAATTTATTTATGGCTCTGGTTATTGTTATTGTTGTTGGTGTTATTCTTAAATCGATCAACCATAAAATATGGCCTATATCGCTAATATGTGACTAATGGAAAACAAATCTGCTACTGATTCCGATTATTTATATTGCTTGACTCTAATCTATTAGTTAGTGTAATTGAGGTCGACCAACGGAAGGAGCAGTTGATGCGCATGAATGCTAAGTATATGGGACGGTGGTGACTTTATTTAAAATAATAAAATAATAAATAAACAATGTTATTTTAATTGTTTTAATTTATAAATTGCAAACATATGTATTGACAGTAAAGTTAAGCACATGGACTTAAAAAAAGGAGTATGCATTAATTTTAGGGTTGTTCACAGTATCAACTTCTCCCAAACTAAATAATTTTGCGGCGATTCTCACCTTATCTATAATATGCTTCATATGATTGTGATTTCATATCAAAAAGTAAATATTTCAGTTTGTGCTTAACTCTAGCCATTTTGTGCTTGTTATCCTTTCGTTACTAATCAAATAAAGAAAATTCCTATTTTTTTCAATGCAAGAAATGTCATTACATCATTTTCAAAAATCAATGTACCAAAATATTCATGAAGACACCTCAGTACATCTCAACACCCCATGAGATTCCAGTAGTAGTCACTCTATCACAAATTTCCAATTTATCTGTCGAGCAGGAATTATTTAAGTAGTAGTTCACATAAGCCTATTGAGAATCATAAACAGTCGGAGTAAAATTGTACGAGTACAACAAAAAACCGCTTGAATCAAGCACAAATAGTCAAATATGTTTTTTGATAAACAAGCACAAAAGAGTTTCAATTGAGTACAAACGGGAATATTTAGTATAGTTTTTTGATATACATTCCCAATTGTGCTCGAATTGCAAATAAGATGAGAATATTTTGGATTGATTTCGTCTTATAGTGAAGTCAATCCCGAACATTTCTTTGAAGAACAATTAGTACTTCATTCAAGTAAATTTTAATAGAATCCGAATAGGGACTCTTTTGGAGATATTTTCAGTAAGAGAGTCGAAGTGACTTTCGAACAACGAAGATATCATACATCAGTGAGCCCCAATCTTGAGGCGTGCATGTCTATAAAATAGTACACTAAAATGACACCAATTAAAATTCTGTGGCTTCGTCATCTAATGGGATAATTTTGTGTGTTGTATAAGCACCCAGGAATTTAATTATGGGCATTTTCCAGGTGACAAACGTGACCGACGTACACATTTAAAGCGCAAAACAAGTGGAAGTAAAGCATATTTTTATTTTAGTTTTTACTTTACATTTCAGCTCTTAGGTAGCACTATAAGTAGTGCCAACGTTAATAGCAGCCAAAGTCCTGGCTCTAAGATACACGCAAAAAAGACGCAGAACGAAGAAAGTCAGTCGTTTGTTCTGCAATAAATATTTTCGGAGATATGATGAAGGGATTTTTGTGGGGGCGTGAAAGCCCAATTTTTTCCAGTACACATTATTTGCCTTGGTGCTTTTTAGATATGCACCAAATTTCATCTATGAACGTTATATAGCTGTCTGACTATCGACGTATATGACAAAGTGAGAATGGTATTTCGAAAAACTTTTAAGTTCCACAAAGACCTAGTAAAAGCTCGCAAAACACTTAGCGTAGGCCTTGAAATGTGTAAGTTCCTTAAAAACCTCATATCTCTTAAAATTGAAAAAATTCGTATTGAGGATTTTGAGGCAATTACACGTTTGAAAGAATACCCTCAATACAAATGCTTGCAGTTGTAAGAGTGATGATGTTTTCAAGCGTCTGACATATTTCGCAAAATAGCCTAAGAGATTCATGTTTGAAAAATTAAAAGGTAAGGTTTATTGAGTATAGGTTGTTCAATTCTAATGACAAAAAAAAAACTGTTTTATCTAATAGAAGTGTGCAATGTGCGTTAAAACAGCGACTTTTTAATTTCGAAGCATAATAATCTCAAAATCCTGACGCTAAGCGAATAAAATTACATGGAAATATTTATATTATACGCAATTTCATACTTTTTTTGTGTAGCTGCGTTGTTAAAGATTTGTTCAATAAAAAAAAAAAACCAACGCTGATTCTAACATTGTTTTCCCAATTCCAAAAAAAATTGTTTTCTCGACAATTTAATACAAGCAGCAGGACGAAATCAAAATACAATCAACAAGAAAATACTAATTATATTGATTACCCTCTGTCTGTTCTTCAGTTATGTATGTATGTATAATGTACAAACACAATTGCAAAATAATAATAAGGTTTTTTCTTACAAAGCACTATTCCATAAGGTAAATACTTATATATTTATATATGTGAATATGATTACATTCATATGTTTAATATAATTTATGAATTTATCACAGCTGTTACTAAGTGAACATGAAAGAAACAAAAAGTCCATCAAAATTTATCAAATTCGTTTGTAGCATTGCCATGTGAACGAATGAATGAATGACTGAATGAATGAACGAATGAATGAATGGCTAGATGCTCAGACAAGTGTATGATTCATAATTGGACAGAGACAATTGTATAAAACAATGAGATACAATACATATATCATAATGTCATTTTGTGGCAACAGTTGCTTATGAATGTCAATTTCTGATGCCAAATTCTGAATATTTTGCTTTAAATTATCATGATAATGAGTGCATGTCTATGTAATGTATAACACATAACATTGATATCTCTAATAATATTCCATGATAAAGATAAATTAATTTTCCAAAAATTGTTGCAACACATTGAGGAAAAACTATGCATACGGTGTTATGAATAAATGACATATGGATGAATGAAATATTTCTATTTGGCAATTTGATTTAATGTGTTTTAATATCTCTATTGTTTGGCATATACAATATGTTAGAAAATCTAAGCAGTTGTCTGAAGAGTGAACTGTGAAGAGTGAAGCTAATTGACTTTTATCGATTTTTTTATTTTCATAAACGAATTTATTTTGTTTTTTTTGCTGATATATATTTAAGATGGATATTGGATGTTGCAGAAAATTATTGGAATCTAATGTGACGAATAAGCGCATTAGGGTACTGGAAGAAAGTATGATTGCATGATCTTCATTGAATCTATAGCTAAAAGTCGTCAAAGAATCCTCTGAATCGGGACATGGAGAGCCTCAATACGTCAGCAAAAAAAACATCATTAAATAACAACGCAAACAAAAGGCACCTCACTGTTGTTGGACTGGTGTCAGGAGTACTTTTGCTTCATTTTTAACCTCTGTGCTAGCCCATCAATTTAACTTTTTAGGAGCTAAGGTGGGATTAAAATCATATCATAATATGAAATTGCCATGAGTTTTGGAAATGTTCTTGGAGTTGTTTGTTGAGATTTTTTAATATTCCAGACATCGACGAAGGAATTTTGACAAAATAAATGCCAAAAATTTCACCGGGCAACTAATCTACTTACTCATTTTAAAAAAATACTCAAATCGAATTAATGTTTATTGACTTATTCTCATCGGGCAACAGTGACCTTTTGCCGTCTGCATCCCGATTCCACTCAAAAACATCAAAAAAAAAAAACATCCAATGAAAAACATCCAAAAATAAAAACATCGAAAAAAACATTCAAAAAAAAAAAACATCCAATAAAAAAATATGCAATAAAAAACATCCAAAAAAAATATCCAATGAAAAACATCCAAAAATAAAAACATCAAAAACAAAAAACATTAAAACAAAACATCTTATAACATCCAAAAATTGAAACATCTAAAAGAAAACATTAAAAAAAAATATACAATAAAAAACATCCACAAATAAAAAAATCCAACGAAAAACATCCAAAATTAAAAACATCCAATAAAAAAATATGCAATAAAAAACATCCAAAAAAAAAAATTAAAAAAAAACATCCAGTGAAAAACATCCAAAAATAAAAACATAAAAAAAAAACATTAAAAAAAAACATCTTAAAACATCCAAAAATAGAAACATCCAAAAGAAAACATTAAAAAAAATTGGGGAATGTCTTCAGGGTTGGGCCACTTTTAAACTTTCCTCTGTATCTTTTTTATATATTTGAATACTACCAAATTATTTGTTTTATTTAAAAGTGCGGACATTAATCTGTAACATACCGTGAGGACAACTTGCTGCAATTTCGGAAAAAAGAGTTATTGACGAAACTAAAAAAAAAAGTAGTCAGGGTTGGGCCATTGTAGTCAGGGTTGGGCCACCACCAAATATCGATGAAATATGTACTAAAATATTGTGTAATGAATATGTATGAAACTTTTTATTGTTTTTTATTCGATTATACAAAATTTCGATGGGAAATCTCCATAATAACATTAATCTGAATAGCAATTTGGGCATACATAGTAACTTTTTGTGAGATTGACACTTCTAGTGCACGTCTCGCTTGCATTCAAATCATGCGATTGAATTATTTCGATTCAGACTTTTTTAGACGTTTTCGAAGCATCGCGCATCTGTTGCTATTTCCTTAACTCTTCGCGGTTCTCTGGGGAGGTTAAGAACGTGCTTTTTATCGGGCGGCGCCCCAGATTAGATTTCACTGTTGGCGCGACCGTTTGCAGAGGCCCGACCAATGACAAAATTGTAGAAAGGGTGGACTCATGAGACGAAGAAGTCGAACTCCGAGAAGAAGTCGATAGTTCCTAGTGCGTTTCACTCGTTGCTTTCTCGTGCTTGCCCATAGAACTCTCTACTTTTCCGTTCGTGTCAACTCTGGGGGTATCCAAAACTGTAATGTTAATGTTCTGTGTTCCGAAAACCGATTCAGTGATGTTATTTTACTGATTCTAAATAAAAGCTGATGTGGCCCAACCCTGACTACACGAGTGGCCCAACCCTGACGACAATCGTGTTTGTCGACCGCCCAATACTCCATGTGAACAGGTTAGGGAATCGAATTTTCCCTTTGGGAACTTGATATTGGTTCACCCCTTAATGGATATATACTTACTTTTTCGGTAGCATTGTTCTTTTCCAAGTTTCGAGTCATTTTTCACTGCTATTGCAAAATTTTTTGAACTATTGAAAACTACACGAAGGTACAAAAGTTATTACTGACAATCCCGGTGATAAGTAATGCTTAAAAAAATTTTCTGACATCGACAACAATAATTCGATGCTATAACATAGATGGCAGCACGTGTCATATACGAGAAATAGCACTGGCCCAACCCTGACAGCGGCCCAACCCTGACGACATTCCCCTATACAATAAAAAACATCCACAAATAAAGAAATCCAACGAAAAACATCCAAAATTAGAAACATCCAATAAAAAAAATATGCAATAAAAAACATCCAAAAAAAAACATCAAAAAAAAACATCCAAAAACAAAAACATCCAATGAAAAACATCCAAAAATAGAATCACCAATAAAAAAAATATCCAATAAAAAAGTCCAACATTCATTTTTCAGAAAATTCAAAAAATAATTTAACTCGATTTAATAAAATCGATGATTTTTTATTTGGATTTTTATTTTTGGACATTTTTTTAATGGATATGTTTTTCATTAGATATTTTTATTTTTGGATGTTTTTGATAATCACCATGGATCCCAACCCTTTTCTTGTTCTAACTTTAATGGGAAGTGCCACGTCTTCTTGTTCGAATTCACCAACTTTTTGCCCCTAGGGTGACCTTACTAATTAAAGTTGTATGAGGGAGTTCGTGGCTATTCGATGCATTTGGCTAAAATAAATTACACTTGATCCTGCAAGTGTGATATATAACCGAATAAAACGCTTTTCACTATTTGAAGCAAGGACAAAATCCTGACGTGACAGAAAAAAAAAATCAAAATAAAGATTCGTGAATAGGAGGTCTCTTACCGCCATAATTAGCTGAAAAACTCGAGAATGGAAAAAAAGTAGTAAATTTACAGGCCTGTGTTATTTCACGATTTCCAAGATTTCCAAATAAATCAAACCAAGTCACACCAGAAATTCAAGTATTTAAGCGGGGGAGGGAGCTGTGAACGTTCAATTGTGTGAAAAATTTAATATTTTATTTAATATGTTAGCATGTGAACACTCTAAGCATAAGAATACCTGTGGATACCTACTTCACACACTCAAGAAAACCAGCACCACCACCACCACCACAGCCACTGTTGGTGTTAATGGTGTTGCAAAAGAAAGCCAACATATTTTCTTACGTATAAAACTAAGCCGTGGCAAATGAAATGAAACTTTAATTACTTTTTTAATTGTTGTTTGGAATTTTAATTTTTTCCTGCATGATTTTTTCTCTCTTTTCACTCTGTGTATAGGTAGGGAAATGCGTGGGTGTATGTACATAAGTAAAATGGTATTTGAATACTTCAAACTTTTGCGTGAGAATGAAGTTGTAGAAACATTTCCGGTTGCAAAGCAATTTCAGTTAACTGCAGGTTCCGGTGTGAAGTTTAATAAACAAAATTTGATTAAGGCTGGATAAAATTAAATTTATGGCAAAATGTGGACATAAGGTAAGTAAATTATATAGATAAAACAAAATAAAAGCTCAAACAATTTACCAAAAATCTTTTAAATCCACATTTAACAACAATTTCAAGCTAATCAGCTTGAATATTGGCAGTTCAAAAATTAAATAATAAATTTTTATGGTTAACCATAAAATTCGTTGTAACAATGTGAAACATTATTTTTTCCAAAAATACAAAATACAGACATATTTGATCGAATTTTTTTTGTGTTTTTGTTGTTGGTATTGTTGTTCAAGTACCACTTTGAAAACACAACAAAGTAGATTTTTACTCTACTCTATTGTTTACAAAGAGTGTACATACGTATGTGGGCACCTACACTCTACCAGGACTACCAGGACAACAAAAAACGACGAGAGTATTTTAAATTTTATTGGCAGTGTTTGTGGTCTCACAAATTTTGATACACTGATGCGCATTTTCCACAGCTGCTTCCTCCATAGAGTATATATTTTGTATAACATGTCGTATATTTACGTATACTTATGCGAGTATGTGTGTGTGTTATACCTTTAACACGTTTTGAACACAAGCTCATATGTTTACAAATGAATAAGGGTAGTTCACTTTAAATGAGGATATTTCAAAAAATGTGTAAATCCCCTGATAACCTCGTAAACACATTAATAAAACCAGACTTGAAACTTTTTTCGAGTTTTTATTTAAGTTAAATCAGACCTTAAACTTTAAAGTCATTTAGATCAAGGTGTCAAAAGAAGAAAAACCTTTAAAATAAAAGTCGCAAATATATATCGATACATCCAACTCAAAAGTTTGTAACTCAAGTTACCAACTTTTTACGGGACAATGATTATCGAAATCTGCGCATTAGACTCCATATTGTGTCAAATTTTGGTACCTCTAGCTTAAAATTTGAAGGGCTGGGAGCAATTTTTAAAGTTACAACCTAGGTATATTTTATTGAGGTCTCCATGCAAAAACTTGGCAACTTAAGTTGATAACTTATGCACGGGACAAAAATTAAAAATTGCGTTGGTAACTTAACTTACAAAGTTATAAGTCAATTTTTCTTTAAAAATCAGTGGTTGTAAGTCCTACATACCAACATAATGTCCGTAAAATATTATTAATGCTAGTTGGCAAGTTAAGTAACCAACTTTCTTCATGGAACTGAAAGAGCACATTAGTGGGTAACTAGAGTTACAACCCATATGTATTCATTTTATCCAAATTATAAGTTGAAATTGTTTATGGGGGTTATCGCGAGTCAAGATTCCCGGGGAATTTTCTTAAACTGCAAAAGAGAATGCACGGCAGTCTGAGAAAATTCCCCGGGAATATTTATTCACGATAACCCCCTATATCTCTGCAAATAGTGGCAACGATTTAATAGTCGAAAAACCTTTATTTTGTCTTAAGATTTCAAAAGTATTTATTCAATTTTTGTGTTTGGTTTTGTTGTTTTAACGATAACAATACAAAAGTGATCATAACTAAAAACTACTATTTTTGAGTTACCAACTTTTACGTTGGACGTATCGATATATAAACAGCTTTTATTTTTAAAAGTTTTTGAAAACCTTTATCATTAAAAGTTTTTATATGAAAATACATGGTTCTAAACTTACAAAAAAAAAAAAAAAAAAACAGGTGGCAACCTTGAAAGTTTTTGTACAATTTTTGAAAAGTTAATCTGAGCGCTTCTGAGACCAAAAATTTAAATGAAATTACAAAAAGAATGATTTAAATAAAATTTCAATCTAACCAAAATAAAACAGGTGGTAGCCCTGAAAAAGGTATTCATAATAAGCTCATAGAAACGTTTCCGTAAGTACATGGAACCGTTTCCCTAAAAAGTTTTTAAAAAGCTTTCATTTGTAAAACTTTTTGAGGTCTGTGAAAAATTGTATAGATTTAGACTACCTAATGCGTTTAATAGGTTTTCGAGCTCATTTTCCAAAAATTTTGAAAAGATCAAAATCAACGCAAAGGATCACTTTCGATTCAAAAAATTGTATGACCTTTGATCTTTCTTAATCAAGCATATAAACATTTTATTAAAACTGAGACAATCTAAATATTTCTCAGAGCACAAAATCTATGTCACCCTATTGAATTTCCTTTGGCTTTTTTGCCCTGTGTACATGCAAAAATTTACGTGTTAGCAATAACACATCAACTTATGACGACGCCCATAATTTAAAAAAAACATGTCGGGAAAAAAAGGGTTTTAGGTGAAAAAATACGAGAACAAAAAAGGGTTTTACTTCCCACGCTGACCTTTCATAGCATCTACCTAATAGATGCGAACGAACGGATTCTGTGGCACAATTTTTCCCTCAAATTGAAAACAGGATAATATGAGTGTTTGAATGTCTGTATGCATGTGTGTGTGCATGTGTTGACATGTATATGTGTCAACACTACAAAAAGCTTCAATGAAACCACAACAAAATGGCATGGAGATGCTCATGGATATTTCATACATATGAACATAGGTCAAAACAGTAAACGAAATACATGTGGCACAAAATTTTTGCAAAACCAAAAATTTGTAAGATACAAAAGTATCTGTAAGATAGCTGTGATATAAAAAATAGTATCTTATAGATTAAAAAATATCTACAAAATAAAAAAGTGTCTGTAAAGCAAAACATATTCGTAGGCTATAAAATAATTTATGGGATACAAAATCATCAGTCAAAGGTGATTTTGCAAAAAGAAATGTATAAGAGATAGTCAGATTGAAGTAAGCATGTGAACAAGAGAAAAGAAACGTTTCTCTCTACTTGAACATCGTTGGAAAGAGAAAGTTCAAGAGGAGGTTTACTTAACATCCAAAGCGAAAAACTGTTTGAAGCAGTGAGGAAGCTCTATATATCGGACTCTTTTTAAGGACAAAAGCAAGGCGGATGTCCGGAAATCTATCTACTTATCTATTTAAGAAACTAGTGCAGTTGAGAACCAAGTCATGTCAGATGGATATGAAAATTTTGGAGAAAAATACTAAATCTTCAGAAGGAAGAGCGTATGATGCGAAATATAGAAGCTTTAAAAGAAATAAAGAAAACTATGAACAATAAAACTTGGGACCACGTAATTTGAATATGAAGCCCATTAGATCAATGTCGATATTGAAAATCAAGAAAACAGCTGATGATAAATTACACTATAAAACACATCTTGTTGGAAAGGGGTACATATATCTAGTAAGTATAATATGGTCTATTGATTAAAACAAGCAATCGGAAATTTTTTTCGCGATCGGAAAAACGGTTTTTACTCAAAAGTAAGGCAACTTACGAAATAAGTGCATATGCCATAAAATGCTTAGAATTGTTAAAGAAATGCGTGCTAATTTTTTTGAAAGTTTTAAAGACATTCTATAATTTTTCAAAAACTGGTCAAAAAAAAATTTAAACTTGGAATTTTATAGGAGCGTGAAATTTCGAAAATACGTTACTCTGGAGATTTTAACAAAAAAAAAAAGATTTATTTGATGTTTGAGGTATTATTCTTTATTTTTTTATTTATGTACATAAGCATCTTCAATCAAAACGAAAAATTTTAGAAGGCAGGAGACTCATTTTGAGTATTTTTGAGGTCGAAATAATACAAAAACCATATTAACCTGTGATTTTGCATAAAACACTTGTGAGTGAACACTAAATGACTATCAAAAAATTCTCAGCTTTGTCTTTTGAACCCATCTTTCAGATTTACAGAGGTAACTTGGAATTTTCAAAATTATTTTTATTTTGAAACAATCTAATATTCAAACTATATTTATTTCGATCACTGTTTCACAAAAAGATAAAATCCTGTCAAAAAATAATGCCTCGCAACAGTTACAACCAAAAATTGTTTAAAAATGGCAACCGAGCAACGTATGTAGATTTAAAACACTGACAGCTTGCAAAGTGACATCGGTTGGACGACACCAAAAAGCATAATGCTGTAAAAACAGAGACACAGACATTGATACAAACTGACAGTCGCACACTAACACAGACTGACTGACAGAGTGACAAAACAGGCTCAACATTTTGTAAACGTTATGGTTCTAGTGGCAATAACCTACATAATAATAGGGTTGCCTTTTTTTTGTATGGGTTGCTGCCACATTCGAACGTACTTGAATGAACCTGATATTATTACTACTTCAGATAGGGTGGATTATATTGAAAAAGATTTTGAAATTTTAGACTTAATTTTCTTTAAGCTACGCAAAATCTTAATGCACTTACTTTTCTAGCTACGTTATTAAGTGTTTCAGCACTTTAGTGATATAGTCCTTCAGACTTTGATCCTTTAATGAAGTTGATGTTTGAAAAATAAAAAGTTCACCCTAAAAAATGAATGAAAGCCCGCATATTTACGATCATATGTAAAATAGTGCAGAGATGTAAATGTGGCTGGCTGTCTGTTGCTTTTGTGTTAGTGTTAGTGCATGTGCCTTTATTACACTGTGTGCGTGTCATCAACACTGCCAATAATTTGTTTTCTAAAATCCTTGTTAAAATTTTGAAAATGGACATCAACACTTTTGGTCTTCATACGCTTCATGCCACGCCACAATGAGTAGCCATTACAGAGCTTAACAACGTCATCATTAGGGTAAATTTCGGTAGCAAAAAGTTATTACCACAAAATGTTGCCATCAGCCTTGAGCAGAGGCAGACCAGAGGCAGGAGGGAAAATTTGCACCGAAAAACGACAGTAGAAAGAAAAAAGAAACCGTAATGATTACCAATAATTTGTCTTAAGTGGATATGGAGCAGATGCGTGCAAGCAGGACATTGTATGTAGTGGAGCAATGTTTAATATTTTGTAAGAAATTGTTTGTTTTTCTACAAGTAGATGATAGTTTATGTACATGTGTGTGTGTGTGAGTATATGCCCAGCAAACATTTTCAATCGCGGAAGAATCGTATTCGATTCACCTAGACGATTAAATCAATCGTCCGCGACAGTCGCATTCTACTCTTCCGCGAATGTTCAGGCGTGAGAAATTGTCCGGCCGAATACGATTGTTTTAGAAGAATCCTCTAACAACTCCCCGAAATGAATCCGCAAACGATCCCCAGGAAGAGTCATCTGGCGACTGCCCAAGATGAATTTGCAAATGATCCCCAGGAAGGGTCAACAGACGACTCCGCAACATGTTTTTCAAAGCGAAAAAAACTTGAAAAAACTTGAAAAAAAAAATAAAAAAAATAAAATATGAAATGGCGACATAAAATAATTTCATAAGAAATTGCTAATTTTTGTACAATAAACTGTCAAAATTTATGTGCCGTTAAAAATATACCGTGTAGTTTGACATTTTGCTTCGTGAAAAATACCGGGCCTCAGAAATATTGCCTTTTAGAAAAAAAAATTATTAATTTTTGTCGAAATTTTTCAGAAGATGACGTCATGTCGTAGTCGGCCATCTTGTATCGTGTAAAACTCGTCTGAAGGAGTTGTTGGTTATTCGTAAAGAAGTTCGATTTTAAACCATCATCCAGAAGAGACTTAGTCGAATCTTTTTTTATTCGTTTTGGGCTTTTTTTTATGAATTATTTTTTTGCACCAATCGATGGGGAAAGGCCGAAAATATATTTTGGTCATAACCAGATTTGGTTCCGGGCCCTCTAAGTGACCGATTTGGGCCCATTTTTGTAAAAAAATTTTATTGCACCAATCGATGGGGAAAGGTCGAAAATAGATTTTGGACATGTCCAGGGGTGTCTCCGACCCCTCTAAGTGACCGATTTGGGCCCATTTTGGAGAAAAAATTTTATTGCACCAATCGATAGGGAAAGGTCGAAAATACATTCTGGACATGTCCAGGGGTGTCTCCGACCCCTCTAAGTGACCGATTTGGGCCCATTTCGGTGAAAAATTTTTATTGCACCAATCGATAGGGAAAGGTCGAAAACAGATTTCGGATATGATCAGAGATGTCTTCGAACACTCTAAGTGACCATTTTGGACCCATTTTTGAAAATAAAATTATTGCGCAAAACTCGCCTGGAAGAGTTGTATATTCATTGCGAAGATGTTTGATTCGCAATGATCTTCTAGAAGAGTGTAAGGAGGAATCTTCTGTTACTCGCGCTGAAGTTTTGTCGCGTAAAACTCGCCTGGAAGAGTTGTATATTCATCGCAAAGATGTTTGATTCGCAATGATCTTCCATAAGAGTGTAAGGAAGAATCTTCTGTTACTCGCGCTGAAGATTTGTCGCGCAAAACTCTCCCGGAAGAGTTGTATATTCATCGCGAAGATGTTTGATTCGCAATAATCTTCCAGAAGAGTGTAAGGAGGAATCTTCTTTTACTCGCGGAAAATTTTTATCGCGGAAAGCTCGCGTAGAAGAGCTTTAAATGCATCGCCAAATATGTGGAAGATTGTCCGCGATTGAAAATGTTTGCTGGGTGAGGTCAAGTATGTGTAGATAGATATATGCGTTGGTGACTTATGCAAATATGATGGAAAATCAACATCAGCTTTATGAAAAAGTCAACAAGGAATTATGTACTTCAAATTTATTAAAGTTTCATGGGATTTTGGAGTTCAAACTGTTCTAGGCTTAGTTGAAAAGTTTGAAAAGTTAAGCACAAAAATATTTTTTTTCAAATCGACGTATCTATCACAGAATGACATAGTTGGCCTTGTCATGAATAAAAATTCTTAAGAATTTTTTCACGCAGAAAAAAATTCAATTTAGTGAAGGAATTCAATAACTATGTGGAATTAGCAACGAATACGTTGAGTTTATAAGAAACTTTGTTCACAAGTTAAATGAACTTTAAAAAAAAAAAAATGGTTTGCCTCTTTTTACAGCCAGCTAATTACAATACACATGCAAATATCGCTTAATGACATTTCGACAACATATTCTAGTGTTAATTGACACAAAACAAATACATTGGAAAACAAAGGTCTCACTACCAGTTAATTTTCCGCACACAAATTTATGAATCAAAAATCGCTTACAAAGGAATCGCAATCTAAATGAGTCACAGTCGTAAGTAATAACGCATTTGTATGCAATTCAACTCACACAAAACGCAAATCGTTCAACTGAACTTCCGCCGGAAATGAATAACAAACTACTACAACGACAACAAAAATATGGCCTTATTTCACACACAATCATTTCACTTGCGTAAGCACACGCACACACACAAACACTGAAATATAAACAAGGAGTCAACAAATTTCAAACCAAGAAGCATTTTATAGCAAAAGGAAGAAATGTAAAACCAAATAACGATTTAGTGAAATAAATACTAAACATATTTACAGACATATATATGGGTATAAAGATATGTATATAAATGAACTATAGGAGGCAATAATTGTCACAAGAAACGCACACACACATTTGCACAAACGATTGTTAACGTTTGTTTATATACACTGGAAAAATCCATTAGATCCTTTGGGTACATAAACTGGCGTCATTCTCGAAAGAACTCTTTCTTGCTTTCCAAGCAGAACATTTTATTTGTTTCTCTTAAGATTTGATAAATGAATCGTTTTTTGGTAAAACTAATGTCAAACACAATATGTGTCATAATCATCGGTTATTTGTCTTGGATTTTGCTCTTTCGTCCTGTATTCAAAAAAGTCATATATGTCCCATAAACATACCGGATTTAAGATGGACAATTAGAGAAAATTACATATATTCTTTATCAGCGTCACCTACTGAATCGATATTGCGATGTCTATCTTTGTGTTTGTCCGTTGAAATCATTTTAATATTTTTTGAAAGCAAGATAATGCAATAAAATTTCATACACTGCCTTCGTTGTTAAAGTTAATTTGTTTTATTGAAAATGAGCAAAATCGAACACGCTTAGCGCTTATACAAAAAATATATTCAAAATGCAACTTTAGGAACATTGATACTAAGGATGGTAAGCGCAAGCTCTGAGCAAAAATTAGATAACCTTGAACAAGAGAGCGTGGCACCTTTCATATAAGCAAAAGCTTCAAAATGCTATACTGAAAACGTTTTTTGAGATTATCCCACCAAACTTCACTCATACACTAGACAGAGCAAAGAAAAAGAGCATTACTTGCGTTATTAAATGAGTTTCTACCACGTTTGTGAGTGTTTTAACTACGTTTTGTTGCTGATTTGGATTTAACAACGCTCCAAAATCATATTTGTATGGTGCGTTGCTAAATCACTCACAAAAGTGGTTGAAACTTATTTAGGAATGCTGGTTGCCAAGCGTTGTTAAATCCAAATCAGCTACGACGTGGTCAAAACACCACGAAACGTAGTTAAATCCAAATCAGCTACAGAACGTAGTCAAAACACTCAAAAAACAAAACACAAAACAAATAGACTTTCTGCAAAATATATAAACCATTTTTTTTTTAGTGTAGGTAATAAGCTATAAATATAGCTTTACAACTGCAACTGAATATTAAAATAGGGAATTCGATTCTAAGGTCTCCTCAATATGGAAGCGAGCGCGCTCTTTATTAGTATGCAACAGAAGACGTTCTTTGGCTCAATTACTCACGCTGCTATAGAAAATAGCGCATATGTCACATAATATACCGCTACTACTGTGGCTGCGACTTTTAC
This sequence comes from Calliopum simillimum, assembly GCA_951812925.1. Taxonomy (NCBI): domain Eukaryota; kingdom Metazoa; phylum Arthropoda; class Insecta; order Diptera; family Lauxaniidae; genus Calliopum; species Calliopum simillimum. Next base: position 10,306,144 of record OX638372.1, read on the forward strand.
TTCCGCTCCCACTTATTGCCAATATGTGTAACACATACAATAGAAGGACAGACAGACTGAAGGCGATGCGCTGTACTCGTTTGCTCCAATCTGTAATGCCTTCAGGAGACACAGATTCTGATTCAAATTTTGTATTTGTCCTTGTTTGTGTTTGCTTTTGTATTTGTGTTTGTGTTTCCTTCGCCAAATTTATAACAAGGATGTTTCGTGACGTAATTTGAATTCTAATCCTCGTGGTTCTGTTTTATGTCAAGGCTTAATTTTACCCATAGGCAACTTGGTGGTTACACATAAAGTATTTGAGTCAGGTTCAGCATCGTTTTTTGTATGTGCTTAATGTTGGGAAACTATAAATATAATGCACGCATACAAATATAACGAACTATATATGGATATATACTGCAATTTATCGATATTTTTAAAGACGCTTTGTCTTATTCTTCAAAATTTCAGTGATTCTTACCTCTTGGTTTTCTTCTTTTACGCATAACCTTATATTGTTAGCAACAAAATTCAAAAATTTTTACAACCGAATATATGTGCCGGCCTCAAAATAAGACAAAAAACGGTATTTTTGAAAAACGAAATCAGAAGAATCCAAAAATATTTATTTTTGATGTATTTATGCTAAATCCGTTCTTTTAATTACTCTTTCCTGCATGGTTTATGAAATATCTTAACTTCAAAAATCGTTTTTTGTCCTTTAAAGTTGGGATATCTTAAAAGCTTGTAGCTCGTTAGCTAAGTAGATTTGTGCGTTGCCTTTTAACTCGAGAGTCGTGAGTTAAATCCTCCATGTATCTACTTACACAATTTTTTTATTTTTGTTTTTTCTTTTCTGGGGAAATACGCTGTCTGGCATATTTTTGGCAGTGGCACAGTGCGATTTTTTTGAGTTTAACGTACCTCTAGGTGCCGATTATCAATAAAATCGAAAAAGTTTTAATATTTTTCTCCGCCATTATGGATCCACTATCTTGAATGAGATGCAAAAACAAAAAATCTGGCCAGACAGTTTAATAGAAAATTTATTTGCGAAGATTTGAAAAAAAAAATGTATACTGATTTGACAGAAGTCTCTTGTGCTTAACGTGAGCACCTGCCATGATAGCTCAACCTCACACTGTTCTTCACACATGGTCCAGTGCACGGCGGACGGTGCAACCTTCCGTCAGCATAATGCCAATGGTTGGTTTCCATTTTTAGAATCATGCGATCAGATTCAATTCCCTCCAGACCAATCCATTGCCTCCCTTCTGAGTTGTGGAAGAGACATTATTCTACGAAACAAGAGAGACTGCTAACTAACACTATCTTCTGCGGGGTTTCTCCAACCCCCACGTTTCTTGACAGAAATCTCTATGGGTTTTACGTGAGCACCTGCCATGTTGGCTTAATCCCACGGTGCCCAAGACACACGGTCCGTGTACGACGGACGGCGCAACCTTATATCAGCATACAGCCTATAGTCAGTTTCCATTTATAGAATCATGCAATCAGACACAATTCCTTCCAATGTTAGGGAAATGAGGAACTATCTAAACTTCTGCCATTCTTTGGGTCATAGCACCCGGTTGAGAATGCAACTCCACACTGAGTATTCAAACTCTTCCTGCGATTTAAGTCCAAACCACAGCCACCACGAAACTCCCCGAAGGGCCGACCTAATATTCAGTTGGAATATCCAGCGAATCGGATGCTCCAAAGGGCTACTGACTCACGTGGTGCCAGAATAATCTCTGGTCAGACTTCGTAGCAATACGCTACTGTTAATATGACTCTGATCAGCCTGGGACTAATCACCCATGTCGATTTATCAAGGATTGTGGGAACACGTTTCTCTGGTGCATCCCTCCCTTCAAGAAAGCTCAAGACCTTCTTGGGAAAGGTAGTCTTACCCAAGGTTGCTTTGGCCACTTTACCATATACGACTCGACTTACTATGGATCGTGGGAACATATTACCAAGTACGGATTTCTTAGGAACAACCCCCGTTTTGGATTGCTTTTTACCACTTTGCCATATGCGTAACGTAGCAATTGGGATTAAAGGGAAAATCCCTCATTTCTCCAAAAGTCACGCTCTTCCGCCTTCTTGCTTAGGCTGATAGCAACACTGCGGTCAACGATGTCACCACTAACCACCATTTCCAGCGGTTGCCGCTGGGAAGCAGCAGGCTGCTTGAGGCCAGACATGGGACAATATCTAGCCAGCAGCCTGTCATATTTCGTTTCATCACTCATCCGTTAACCCATTAATGCCCAGCGGTGCCATACGGCACCCAAAAATTTTTTCACTTTAAAAATTATTTAAAAATAACCAAAGCAACATTTGACTTTGCGGAACAGATAATTAACAATTTGAATGTTTTCCCTTTAATTCAAAATCAATTTTTTTTTAGTTTGTGTCAAGCGTTCGCTGCAGTGGTTGTTTTTAAATTGTGTCTTGCGCGTGAAATGAAAAATTTTGCAATGCCGCAGTACCACAGGTAAACAATCACCTTTTATTGCTATCTTCTTGTATTTTTTTGAAATTTTTTTTACACAGTGTTATTCTAGAAAGATTCGTTAATATTTTAAAATCAAAAACATTAAAATCTGTGCAAAATTAAAAGAGTTGTGATAATTTGAAAAACCAAAGTGCTATACGGCACCGCTGGGCACTGGCTAGCAATTTTATTCTGAGTGCCGTATGGCATCGCTGGGCATTACCTTGCACGGAAGTTATTGTTTCTCTATGTGCCGTACGGCACCGCTGGGCATTAGCCAACAATAAATTGTGTATGTAAGTGGGTGATAACTCTTATCACAACACAATTTGTATAGTATAAAAACTACATATTGGGTTTTTATGTTTGACTTTTAGGGAATAAGTTTTAATTAAAGAGCCATTTGAATGCTTTAATGCATTTGCTAACAAGACTTTCGACTCAAAAGGATTTAATCCTTGCAGTTGAACTACTATTACTTTTATCCTTAATTTTGCTATAATCTAAGTTTATAGCTTTCTTTTGACTTGTGAGTGATAAACAATATACAATTTAATTGTTTGAAGTACATATCAGGACATTTTTTACTAAAAACAGAAAATTTTTCCTGTTACATAAAAAAAAAGCAAATGTATATGAATGCCCAGCGGTGCCGTACGGCACCCAGCCATTGAGCCGTTCCTAGCCAAGACTTGGTAAAATTTTTTTTTATAAGCATAGCTTATGTCCAGGAGACTAACTTCTGAAAATTTCAGCATCGTATCTACTGTGGTTCTCGTTGGGCATTAATGGGTTAACCTCCTATTAACCGACGTTTAATCAGCAATCAATCTTCTATACCGTACAAGACTGTGCCTTCAGATCCATCTTTTAAACAACTTCTACCAGCGATTTCTGGCGGCGGTAGATCCGAATTGCCTGATCAGATCTCACACCCCCCTACGGTTGGGGTCGGCCCATCATCACCACATGCTTCACTATCTTTCGACAACCTAGATCCTCCACAACTACATGCAAGACCGTCTATAGCCTCCATTGCGACCATGCAGTCCACAACTTTGACACCCCTTATAACCGGCCAAGCACAACACAAGATTAGAAAGGCTGGACCAGACCAATCCATTGCCTCCCTTCTGAGTTGTGGAAGAGATAATCTTCTCCGAAACAAAAGAGACTGCTAACTGACACTATCTTCTGCGGGGTTTCTCCAACCCCCACGTTTCTTGACAATAAGTTTGCATCAATAAGCAGTGCAAGAGCCTAGTCAGAAGTCAATTTTGTAGATATCAACAAATGCTGCTCTTTTCTGTTCTGATGGCTTCCGATGTGAGTTCTTCCTTTTACTTTCAAAAAATGCAGTTATATATGAAATTTAAATGGTTTAATTGAAAATATTTTGTGTTTCCAACATATGAAAAATCGACCTTACAAAATTTGTGCGTTTGATGACGGTATCTTGCGGAAATACCTTTAAAAGTTTCCAATGAAGTTAAAAATGTAAATTTTACCCATTTCTGAAAAAGCACTCTTTTCAAGAAGAATGCACACACGAGTTAGAAAATATTTTGGTATTATTTAAATGATAATCATTGACAATATAGTCAAAAAATAAATAAAGTAAAATTCATGATCTACTGGCTTGCCGTTTGTTTGTACCACTCTATTACTCTATTAAGCGAATCGAAAAGCTTTCTATAGACAAAAGATATGATTGAATATGTGCATTTTGGAGTTTTTTCGCAGTGTTGTAGAACAAATTGAGTATGCGGTTTTTGAAGTGGGATGTTAAACTTTCAAAATAATTAATAATCTTATGAATTTTATGCATATCAAAAATTGAATAAAGTTTCGCCAAAATTCCTAAATTTCGCACTGTGTGTGGGGCGAACTTTAATTTGTTCTTAGGCATAAATATGAATTTCGATCTTAACGAGATGACTAAAGATTTCAAATGAAATTTAGTTCAGTTGATCAAAAAGTGAATGAGAAAAAGTTTTCAGAAACAAACAAAATAAGTAAATTCTCAACTTCAAGAAAAATTAAAAATAAAATGTAAGTACAACTGTAAAAGTGAAAGAAAATTCGCAACTTAATTTTTAAGTTTTTACTCTCAAGCAATTTGGAAAAACTTGATGTACACTAATGTGTTTTTCAAAGTTTTTGGATGCTCTATAGTTTTTTTCTTTTACACCAAGCAAGTTTCGAGAAAATGCATAAAATATTAACAAATTTTTACGGCGAAACTTTGAACGAAAATTATTTTTAAGATTTTTCATAAAGTCGACAAACTAACGATGCCTAAAAACCAAGTAACAAACTTTAAAACTCCTAATTAGCAAAAGTTTGCTAGCGCTGCGCGAAAATGTCTGGTTACCGAAAAAAGTAGGTAACTTGCTGTTGATGCTGATGCTCATTGGCATAAATTTGCTATGCAAGTGTACACAGTTACACTGCGAAAAATAGAAATGTTTAATTGAACCGCGCTATTTTGAAGAATTGTTTCACTTTAGTAATAGGCTGCCCATTAAGTATTTCACCCATTATGCATACAGTTTTGTTGCAGTGCACTCTTACAACAGCCTCAGAGTATGTACTTGCAGCGAAGTGTTGAAAATTAACATAATCGAGAAGTTGTAGAGCTGCAGTTGCTCCTGCTGCTGCTGCTGCTGTTACACTTTGGGGGCAACTTAATGACGTTGCTATCGGTTGGCAAACTTTCAAGTGTTAAATCTTACGCGAATTCAATTGAAATCGAATTTCATTCCATTGAGCGAAAATGTAACGCTCAACGCGTAGTGAATGCATTTTAATTGCAATGCAATGCAGATGAAAGTTCTTGTGAGTAGGGGGTAAATGTGTGCTAAAAGTATTTGGTACAAAAAAACGCGTGCATTAGTTATTTATGTAGAACCCTGCAAAAACTTTAATTTGTCCATTAATCAGCATTGAGTTGCTGCACACCATTTCTATTTTGTTGTTCAGTTTTTTGCTGTTGTTGTTGTTGGTGTTGTTGTTGTTTTCTTCTATTGAATGCATAAAATGCGCATTGTTGCAGTAACAACAAACACTGCAAATGGTAGTCGCGTGCTGCACGAACCGAACCATTTATAACATTTTCCAAACATTCAAGGTCCTAAGCGGGAATGCATTGCGTGGTAATGTATAACACAAAACAAAAACATAGGGATGTCAGAAAACACTTAAACAACAATACAACAAAATTCAAACCACAATGTGCCACGAATCGGTAGATTGAATATCGGTTTCCGTAACTATATAACTTTGCCTTCTTTCTTCAAAAAATATTTAAGAAGATCTGAAACGTAGGCAATGACGCGTTTTTATTGATATTATTGTAGTACTTATTAAAAAATTTACCTTGTGCCTGATTCACTACCTTTCGAAAATAGTTTCGAACATGAAAGTCGGTTAAGAAATGTCCTAGTGATGGACCATTTTTGTGAGTTTTGCGCGTTCGTATTGCTTAAATTCATGTTTTGAAAAGCTCAACAAACCATTAGGTACTCCAAAACCGTAAAACATAAAATCTTAATTTTGGTTTCATATGAAAGGAAATTTTGGTTTCTTTCCACAAAAAATATTTCAAAAATAGGTTGCAGAGGCTATTTTTGTAACTTAAGTACATAGTAAAATGTACTTAAAAGTACTAAATAAAGTATTTTTTTCACGGTTAGTACTAGCCCGAAACTAGTGAAAAAGGGATGCAGTGGGGACCAGTTTGATATCAGTTTGGGGCAAATAAATTTGAATCGTAACGAAAGCAAAATATAATTTTCGTTTTTGCTTTGAAATAATTTGTGTTTTGTGTCACTTGAATTGTGGAAAAAATTCAATTAATAAATTAATTTTTGTTAATGTTGTAATGAACGTAATTTAATTTTATTTAATTTATTTTAAGAAAATATAAACTCAAATCTAAAAAAAATATAAAAATTATTCCCAGTGTGCCAGACGGTTCATATCTTCGCTTTTTTACCCGTTACGGATCCGTTACTGATCCGTTTGCGGGAGAAATTCCAAAAAAAAATAAACCGATTCGCTTTTTTTGGGAATCTCTCCCGCCAATGGATCAGTAACGGATCCGTAACGGATAAAAAAGCGAAGATTTGAACCGTCTGGCACACTGGGTTCCCAATGTGCACAAAAACGGATGAGGATCCGTTTTGAACCCGTTACGAGTTCATAAAGGTATAAAAAATGTAATCCGCGGTAACGGATTCATTTCGAAACCGTAACGTACATCAAAAACGAATTCAAAACGCTGCCCAGTGTGCCAAACGGATCCGTAACGGGTTCATATTTTCGTACTTTTTATCCGTTACGGAATCCGTTACGTATCCGTTACTGATCCGTTTGCGGGAAGGATTCCTAAAAAAAAAACGAATCGTTTTTTCTACTTTTATGGATCCGTTTCGAACCTGTAGCGTACATCAAAACGAATTCAAAATGGATTCGCTTTTAATAAGCAGCATTAACATTAAGCAGCATTAACATTATTAAAAGCGAATCCGTTTTGAATTCGTTTTTGATATACGTTACAGGTTCGAAACGGATCCATAAAAGTAGAAAAAACGATTTAGGAATCCTTCCCGCAAACGGATCAGTAACGGATACGTAACGGATTTCGTAACGGATAAAAAGTACGAAAATATGAACCCGTTACGGATCCGAAACGAGTCCGTTTGGCACACTGGGTTACTACATTTTTACTACACACGAAACCACTGGTTGAAGACAATTTGTTAAAGGACAACTTCTCACCACAACTAGCCCCGGACTGGTGTAAACGTGATGCATAAGAGGACAGTTGAAATTTCGTATGACATCAACACACAAAAGAGAGCAGTTGCTTATATTCAAAAGGGATTGAAGTTGGACTAGTAGTGGTTGTTAGTGGACTAGTTAATGAACTTCACTTGAACTTGTCCGTTTTCCTGCAGGGAGCTTATAGGTACCCAGCAAAAAGTTTGATCATCCAAACATAACTGTTTGGCACATTATTTTCGCTGTTCGAATCATTCCATTGCCACGTAGGAAAACATTTTCCTTTTGTTCAGCGCTGGCCGCTCATAGTATCATTCCTCTGTTGCCTTCTACAAGAAGGCGCAATCGGAACAGTAGGGGATCGGGTTCCTTCTTTTTGTCTATAGAAAATGAATGTGCGTCATTGAATTTCTTTGCGATAGTTATGCCTTCGATTGGAAGGCGCGATCTGAACAGAACATCATTCTGAAGATAATTTCCTTTATCCTCTGAACGGTCACAAATATTCCCATTCCCAGCTTCTTGTTTCATTTCTTTAACATATCGTTGTCTATCATTCAGTGCCTTTTTATTCCAAGTCTTCCTTTGATGTTTTTCTCATCAAAGTACTGTTTGAAAATTTCTCAGGCGTCTTTCGTTATCTCAGTAGAGACAGGATTATGGTTGGTAGCCAAGTAAAGTTCACACGCTTCGAGATGATCAGCAAATCCTTATTATTCGCCACGATATCGATTTCCAAAACAATTTTCAGTATTTTTGCAACTATTCCTTTTTTTATTTTTAATGCTATTTTGACTTGTTTAAGATTTTCTTTGCCATTGAAACTTCTTGAAAAAAAAAAATTTGTTTCGACTTTTTTAATATTTTTCAACTTTCTCGGTCGTTTGCGATTTTCTCGAACGATTTTTTGAAATTATTTTTCGATACTATCCCGCTGTATATATAGAAGTGCCACATACATACTTACAAAGCAGCAATCCTCTTTCAAATATCGATACAAAATAGTATAAAAGTTTGAATATAACTTCATCGCTATTTCTATATCTTTAATGGGTTTTATTACATTTGGTTTTCTTACTAGTCCATACTCTTCCATGCCGTTCCTGCTCTAAATTTTTTCCATTTTGTGTTCGACCGCAACAAAATGAATCTTTTGCTATCCATCGCCCAACATATCGTGCTCCATTGAGGAGTTACTTTTCAAGTTTTCAAAGATTAAACTATGTAGTTTGCTTAAACTCCGCACTTCTCCGAAACCGCCAATGGTATCTGTTTGTTTGTTCCGTTTTCGTATTGTACGTGTATTTACCGCTGAATTCAGTTGTGCCATGTCTTCAACACATTGAATTAATGGTTTCGTCTTTTCGTCGATGAATAAAAATTGGTGCAAAAGTTCATGAGCAAACTGGAAAAAACAAAAAAATAAAAAAACAGCAGAGTTGTTCAAAATTTAAATTCATTGCACTTGACAATTTAATCGCTTTTTGTTCATCCTTGAAATAAATGGTGACGATAAAGTTCGAGCTCACGTTTTGTTAAATTAAAGTTGCGTTTTCATGGACTGACCAAACGCGCAGCTACGCACACAAATAAATCTAAAACTTTTTTTACTGGATTTTAGCTTTGGGTAAAATTTTGTTACCGGTATAACTTTTCATCGCTCGGTCAATATCGTCGTTGCAGTTCCCAAAACACATTGGCAGAGTTCACTTAGTACTCGATAGTTTTGAAAGTTAGCTTTTTCAGAGCTTAAGTAAAAAATATAATTTATTTTGGAGTGTTCACACAAAGTACATCATTGCATAATAAATTATGTAAATCTGCAAACATAACAAGCAGCATTCTCAAGGTCAAATAACCATGGCAGCAGCACTTAGTAAATCCGATTATAAATTTTGCTTAATATTATAATGGAAAAACAATCACTTTTACGACACCCTTTTTCACTTGTACTGAAAACCATCAAATTTCACCTGAGTTACATGGTCGGTTGCGACAAAAAATAAAAAACACAAATTGCAAAATAAAATTTGCTACCAAGACATTGTCCCATCTTGTTGTTTTGTGCTGTTGAAAAGCTGAAAAATTCATGCTACGCCAATGAAAGTTACTTTTGCGTTGACTTTTACACACATATTTACATGAATACATGCGTACGACCATCTGTGTCCCACTGTCACTTGGATGAAGTGAAACACTTGAAGTTGACGCAAGACACCAGCTGCCGCTGAAAGCGGATGTTATGAAACATGTAATGTAGCAACATAATGCAAATATCGGATATGCGTCCATATCGATTCTAGATAGTGTTGTCGAGCATATTTTTACTGACAGCTGAGTGCACTTTATACTTAGGACTAGGAATACAAAATTTTGCTAAATAAATATTTCGGGGAAAAAAATTTGGTGGATGGTAGACAATTGATTCTAGCTTAAAAAAGTTGTCTTTGTAACAGTCTCATATGAGGAACCTAGTATGTACTTTATAAAACACACATCGATAAATATTTAATGTTACAACACACTTATTCTTACGAAAATAAGAAGAAATAAATATGTTGAGTCTATTATCTAATTTTTTCCGCTTAAAACATCAACATCCTTTCTGTGGAAATCGCTCGTGATTTTATTTTAAAATGCTAGCACCATAGTATCTACCACTCCATTTTCTTTTTATGCACATATTTCACTTTACCTTGAAGCCAGTCTTATTGGTAAATTGAGCGTACCCACCCATTTCGTCTTCTGTTTGTTTCAACAATTTTTTTTCTGTTCTTTTCTCTTGGATGGAGCATTTTATATTAAGCCATTTTCTTCGGTTTATTATTTTCTCAAGTATTTTGATAAAATAAATTTTTAATTTTTATTTTCTAAATGTTTGGATTGTTATTGTTGTTTCACTCGATAGAGTGTGGTGTGTGCTCCGTGCAGTTTTGGCTCGAAACGAACAGTTGAAAGTAAAATTTGTTGCTGCTTGCTATCTCTGTGTGTTCTCGTAAAAAGCTTTAGAAAAAGTATTTTCCGATAAAAGCTATATGGTGCAGCAGCAACAGCAGCATTATGGTAAGACATTTCATAGATTTGGTCCATTAAATGTCAATTGTTCTTTGAATGACGCTTTCAACGCACACTTAAGATGTTACTGCGCAAGGACACAGCAAGGATTAAATATTTACAATTAGGGTGGCTAGATAATATGCTGCTGATTTTCAGCTTAGCAAGGTTATGATAAACTTTTGATAATCATACTCATTGCTTAAATAAGCAACACCTTTTTCATTTTGCATTCATCTTTTTATGTGCGGTATAATTCGCATCATGTTTAGTATAAAATTGGCTTAAATAGAACTTGTTAAGCAAAATCTTTATCAGATTACAATAATTGTAATACAATTGTGTATAGCTAATATTCACCATAAATTTATCGAAAACTGCGAAGTTTCTAGGGATGATTTTAGATCACAAGCTACATTGGAAAGAAAACATTAAAAAACGCGTAGCAAAAGCTAATAATGCCTTCTACGCTTGCAAAGTCATGTTTGGTCGCACTAGGAGGTTAGAATCTAAGGTGACACACTGGATATGCTGCGCTGTCGTAAGGCCTATATTGTTATATGGAGTATTTGTCTGGTGGAACGCACTCGAAAATAAATTTCTCTTAAAACCATTAGAAAGAATTCAACGACTTATGTGCTTGAGCATTACGGGTGCTCTAAAAACTACATCAGCAGAATCATTTAATGTAATACTTAACATGCTTCCTATTGACTTACATGCGAAAGGATCCGATTGAAGGAAGTTGAGGATTTCAGCTTCAGGGAATTTGGACACAGCAAACTAAGCTCTGTTTGTAAAAAGTCGACTGACTACTGTAAACCAACACTGTATCTTATAGGAAATTCTCTGTTAACATAGAATCGAGAAATTCCTGGGTTAACCGAGCTTCAGACTCATCGAATTCTATTAATATTTACACGAACGGCTCTCAACAAGAAGCAGGGGTCGGGGCTGGGGTTTTCATTCCCACCTATAATACAACATTAAAGTATAAATTGCCACAATACTGTAGCATCTTTCAAGCTGAGTTGGAGGCGATTAGTATGGCGACGGAATATGTAATGGCAAGCTGAGGCGTCGATAGAGTAAATTTTTATGTTGACAGCCAAGCTGCCCTTAAGTCCCTTACAAACTATATAATTAAATCCAAGTCAGCCCTTCGATGCTACAATCTACTTCAAACCCTCAGCAGTAAGTTTGAAACATGCCTGAACTGGGTATCTAGTCACCAAGGTATAGAGGGCAACGAAATTGCTGATGAACAGGCAAAAACAGGTGTGCTACTCGATGGTGAACCGTTAAGCGTATCACTTCCCTTACAGCACCACAATGTTATATATAAGAAATCGCTTTACTGTGAGGCTAACCTAAAATGGATCAACTCAAATACTAGCAAAATAATCAAAAATTTTTGCCCAACTTTCTGTAAAGATAAAACCGACTACCTTCTCTCTTTATCTCGTAAAACATGTAGAACTGTTGTAGGAGTAGTGATGAGCAAAATTAGTCTTGGTCTTGCGTCTTGGTAATTTTGCGAGACCAAGACACTGATATTTTTGCAAGACCAAGACTGCTATGGTCTTGGTCTTGGTCTTGCGCACGAAAATCGTCAAGACCAAAACTGCTTTTCAGTTTCGAAGATAAAATTCATCTCTCAATTTGAATTTAGGCATCTTAAAAACCCAACTGCTTTGGAAAAATATTGTTTTGAAACTCTGAATACTCAATATCTCTAGAAAATTTTTTCAAGACCAAGACCGAGACCAAGACTTAGTGAGCAAGATCAAGACCAAGACCAAGACTGCTATTGTCTTGGTCTTGGTTTGCTCATCACTATGTAGGAGCCAAACGAAGAGGAGAATTTGGAACATCTACTTCTGTTTCTGTCCAGCGCTTTGCAGAACCAGATTTAAAACCCTTGGACAAATGTTTTTTAACAATCTTGAAGAACTTTCAGATACTGGTCTTAAACCAATAAAAAACTTCGCAATGGCTCCTAAAGCCTTCACGCTCAAGCCTGAAGAGGGCTGAAACCCCATTTTTACATCTAATTAATTACATCTATGAGACTCAACGTCCGAGATGATGTGTTATCACTATGGACCTTTTTGGTCTATGTGTGGCTAATTTGCCACCACTTAAACCTAGCCTAACCTGTGTGTAGCTAAATAAATAACGTGAATTCACTTAAGTTAAATACAGAATGGCCTTCATCATCTCAAAAATTTAAGCCATGATCTAGCAAAAGGAATTTGTCATACCATCGGGATATAGAATAACTTGTAACATTGTTGTCTAACATTTTGGGATATTTTTTGTTTTAGATATTAAAATTATATGTGCCTCCCTAAGATATATTGCTATTAAATCTTAAAGGGTTACGAAAAGCATAACAATATTATTTTATTGTTCTATTGTGGTGCTGCCAGTGAGACAATCACTAAGCGTTGAGTGCTCTCAGTATTATATGATTTGGACTATTATACGGTGGCAAAGATCTTGTTTTTCCATTTGAAATTGGTCTTACTTTGCAATAATTTTTTACTTAAAATAATGTTAATGAAGTTTTAAATTCGGTAATTCAAAACGTGGTAAGACCGATTTTTAAAAATATTATTTCCTTTAGGTGGCACGAGGGATTTGATTTGAATGAAGTTTCATAATGATAGCTGCTAGAGGTGTAAAAATATAGCATTTTAAATGTTTTTAGTATGGGGAGTGCAACGTTTCTTCGCAACACTCCCTCACTTTTTGTAAGGTGACACTATTTACATCTATGTATGTTAGGTCGGGTCAATTTGTTCGGGAGGCAAAAAATTGGCAAAGAGTATACATAGAAACAAAAACATCTATGGAAAGTTCTAAAAAACTTTGGGTCTGAAATCAATATCGAGCCGGCGTAAATTGCGTTGAAGTTTTAATGTACTACTTTAAAATAGATACAATAAGAAAAAGAAAAAATTCAAATTTTTTTTTACCTGTTTCATATAAAATTATACAAAGTATTTGAATTTTTTTTATTGAATTTTAAAGCACTACATCAAAACTTCAACGCAATTTTCGGCGGCTCGATACTGATTTTTGTCCTATGGTTTCTTTTGGGAAAGTTTTTTAGAATTTTTCGTAGATTGTTTTGTTGCTATACTCTTTGCCGCAAAAAAAATCTGACCTGGCCTTTTGTATGTACAACGTTTTAAAACGATAGTTTTATCCCCCTCCCTTTTTGTTAAATGTTTTGTTAGTAGAATATATGCTCACTTGTAAATTTTTAAAACGATAACTGTTATAGATAAAGAAATATAGCATACGAGTATTTTGGGCTTTTATTTTTGGATGGGGTTGAACGTCCTTATTATATATTTCTGTAGAACACTTTAACCCATTATTAGCAGTTTTTTTTTTTGATTGGGTTAAAAAGACCCAAAAAAAGAGGGTATGATGGTTGAAATGTTATGGAAAATTATTTACAGCATAGTTTAATTCTGACCTTTTAACAACAATTTTAATCCTAAACGAACAGTTAGAGTTTTAAAGCAGGGTGAAATTTCGATAATACGTTATTTGTGAATATTTTTGCTCAAAAAACTATATGTGTTTAACTTTAGGTCCCAGCTATTATTTTTTATATACCTTTATTCCAGACAAAAATTTTGATATACCGTACAACTCATTCCGAGAATTTTTGAGATCGGGATAATAAAATGACTTTCAAAAAAATTTAAAAAATTCTCAGATCACATTTTTGACATCCTTTTCCAGATTTTTGGGCGTAATTGTAGAAATTCCAAAAAGTTTTTTTTAATCAATATAGCATACATTAAAATGGCTTTTTTAGATTTCTAAATCTGTTTTTGTCATGAACAAATTTTGATATTGAGGTCGAATTTTTAACAAGTCCAGTCGAATCATGAACAATAAAACCAACAATTTTTGATTGGAGTGGCTTTATTTTGATGTTCTTAAACAAATGCCAAAAATCGACATCAAGTTCACAGTCGCATAAAAAGTTATTCAGGCTCAAATTTCGTGGATATAATTTTTTTGCAAATATCTCGTTATCGGTAAATTAGTGGTTCGTTATGGGTTCGAAATTAGGTTTTGCCGGCACAAACGTCAAAAATTTCCATGGCCAATTTGCATAAATATGGCTGAATTTTGTTTATCCAAATCTTGCGAGACATATAGGACACTCTGTTTTCATTAAAACCATCGAAAAACCAATTCAAATATAAAGGAAACATTCATCAACTCAGTCGACAATACAAATGAACTCACTTTCCCCAACAAGAGCATAGAGCAATAAAGTGATTTCACAAAATGATAGAATGCCAACTACGCTGACACTCATAAAGTGAATAACTTCATTTGTGACGGACGTTTCATTGCCTTCTCTATTTCAATAGTTTGCAGAAGAATGAGATTTCCATGTTTCCATTCAGATCTTAGTTTATTATATTTTCAAAATAAATACAAAAATAATAATAAAAGAAAATAAACATGAAAACCGAATGACCTAATAAACTTTTTATAAGCCAGCCATCGCTGTTGCTGATGCTGCTGTTCCTGCTAACGCTGTGAAAGTGGAAAGGATAAAATTTCACTTCTTTTTAGAAGATTAAAACTTTGTTGTCTCTTAAAATTTATTAATGTGTTAAATAATGTACATAGTAGAATGAAATGGCCAAAAGACGAAGTGGTATAGCGTACAAGGAAAAATGGCTTAATTTATATTCTCTCTTGTTTTCGATGTCAGAGAATCTGCTGCAGCGGCGGTTGTGGTGGCGCTGGTGGCAATGGTGATGGTGATGTCGCTGACACAGTGTACTGCAAACGATGTCGAGTCGCATTTCCTGCGAGTTTTGCAAACGAGTCTGCAAACAAATCACGTTTTACGATAACACTTAAAATAACAAAAAAAATGTTTCTATGCTTCCCGGTTAAATCAGAGACGCTCATTCTCTCTTACGTGTTTATTCTGTTTCGTGGAATATGAAATTTTTATATGAAAGAAAAATAGAAAACATTGATCCAAGGTCGTGAATTTTTCTTTAAAATTAGTGGAAAAATTGCTGAAAATTTAAAGAGGAAAATCTTCTTCAAAGAGATAAAAATCATGATACTAAAAAGCAACTCTACACTTCCATGAGAACTCTATTAAAAGTAAATAAATAAATATCGCATGATGGAAAAATTCCATGCGATAAAACTCTCATGCGAGAAGAATCAGCGAAGAGAAAAATCTTATTAATAAATTCTAATTGAAATCTAACTACAGAATCGTTTGAAATAAAAAGATTTTGTTTGAATGCGAAACTGCATAACAATTTAAAAATCGCATGACAGTAGAAATAAACTCTAAACTCACATGAATACTCCATAGAAAATAGTATGAGCCTTGACAAAAATATCACAATAAAGAAAAATTGCATACAATGAAACTCTCATGCAAGAAAAATCCATGAATAGAAAAAATCCTATCAATAAATTCTAATTCAAATCTAACTGTATAATCGTTTAAATTAAAAAGATCTTGTTTGAATACGAAACTGCATAACAATTTAAAAATCGCATGATAGTAAAAATAAGCTCTTAACTCACATGAGTATTCTATAGAAAATGGTATAAGTCATGAATTACATATCACAATAAAAAAAATCGCATGCGATAAAACTCCCATGCAAGAAAAATCAGCGAATAGAAAAAATCTCATCAATAAATTCTAATTCAAATATTTAAATAAAATAATTTTGTTTGAATGCGAAACTGTATAACAATTTAAAAATCGCTTGATAGTAAAAATAAACTCTTAACTCACATGAGTACTCGATTGAAAATAGTATGAGTCATCAAATAGATATCACAACAAAGAAAAATCGTATGCGATAAAACTCTCATGCAAGAAAAATCAGCAAAGAGAAAAAGTCTCATCAACAAATACTAATTCAAATACTGAAATAAAAATAAGTTCTTATCTCACATGAGTACTTCATAGAAAATGGTTTGAGTCATGAAATATATATTACAATAAAAAAAATCGCATGCGATAAGACTCCCATGCAAGAAAAATCAGTGAAGAGAAAAAATCTCATCAATAAATTCTAATTCAAATATTGAAATAAAATTATTTTGTTTGAATGCGAAACTACATAACAATTTAAAAATCGCATGATACTAAAAAGAAACTCTTAACTCTAATATGAACTCTATAGAATAAAGTATGAATCATGAAATAAATATCACATAAAAGAAAAACCGCATGCAATAAGACTCCTATGCAAGAAAAATCAGCGAATATAAAAAATCTCATCAAGAAATGCTAACGCGAAGTTGTCACACGTGATTAAATACATATTTAACTATAGAGACAGTGACGGATCCAAGGGGGGCGATTGGCCCCCCTCTCAAACCAAGTGATTAAATTTTTTTTAAAATTATTTATATGTAAAGATTTTAAAAACATTCTGTTTTTATCTAGAAATGTAGTCAATCGGCCTCCCCTCTTGACAATGCTGTGTGTGTTTAAGCAATTCCATACTTATTCGGGAAAATTTAGTGCTAAAAATGGTGACAAAATGTTGAGTTTCATCAAAAGCCCTGCATTCTATACTATTTGGGTCCACTGAAATAACTTAAAAGATATTGTCTTTGAAAACTTCTTTAAATCCATTTTTCAATATTTTCGCACCAAAATAAAAATATATCCATCCCTCACACTAAACATTAAGTCACTTGTAGGTTCAACCTAAAGATGACGACGCAATGTTTAACAGGAAATAAGCAGCTCAAAGCCAACCATTCAACGGAAGTGTTAAAGAACGAACATCCGCCAAACGTCCGCCGCTAACGCTATGGCAAATTGCGGTTACGGTGGTTGCTATTAGTGACTGCGTCTTCTAAGTCTGTTTGTTTGTCTGTCCATCGGTTTTGTTTATTTGTCTGTCTATCGTCGTCGTCGTCTTCGTGTCTGTCACGTGCGGTTTCCTGTTGAAAATTTGCTTCCGGTTGATCGAAATAAAATGAAGTAGGAAAGGGCCCACCGCATCAAACACCTTAGATGGAAAGTTTTTCTTTTTCTTTTTTTTTTTTTTTTTTGGTTTATTTAATTTTCCTTCAAGTTCTCACTAAGTAAGTAATCCATCCTTTGATGCATTGTGTTGTCACGGTGTTTATCGGGTTGACTTTTTCTTTGAAAAGAAACACAACTTGTAGACATCTTATTAATTCAATTCCATACAAAGTTTGGCTTCACTTTCTTAAGATATTTTGTAGCAAGGACGACGTCGCATCGTCGTTTATTTCGGTATGTCCATTTATGTGTACGTATTGGATTACAAAGCTTGATAAATTGCTTGAAGAAATAATGAAATATTAAGCGATATTGCAACGGACGATAAATCAACTGTTTTCAATTTAAACTTTAGTAAAACAATAAAATTTTAACTTGTCGAAAATTTAATTTTTCTCAGAAATGTTTGTCTTTTTGGAGTGGTGTTGTTATTGACAATGAAACCTTGAGCGTAATATTTTTGTGTGCATTAGATTAAGTAAAGAAATCTCTTATTTGCACGAAATTTCGGTTCAACATTATAAAATGTTTTATTTTATTTATTCTTTATTATACTTTAATATTCTCATGACTAGAATTTTCCCTTTTTCGACAAATGAAAACTTTGCAATTGGAGGTTTTTCCATGCTTTCTTAGAACTTTTGATATGACTTCTCTTAGAAATTATTGCATTTTTTATAAAAGTCACAGCGCTACTGACTAATGTTTCCTAAAATTACTTAGAAAAACTTCTAGAATCTTATTTGCAATCTTTTAGTAGTAATTTTCCAGTAATTTTTATATGAATTTTCTTTTTGTGTAAAATTCAAAATTTAATTTTAATGCTCAAAATGATAAAAAAAAATAAAAAATAGACTTAGCTATAGCTTATTTAAGTTGATAAAATTGTTCATTCTCTTCTATTAAAAGTAAATTCATGAAAATCGCATCTAAGTATGTAACAACAATATGTAATCATAAAAGAAATATTCAAATTTTCTGGACCAGTATATTGGGATGATACTTCTCGTAGTAGAAAAAAATGAATACATTAAATTTGAATTTTCTATTTTCTCCCATAACCATAGAAATTTATGCAGACCTTATTTTTTAGTGTTAATGCGATGCATTGATGACCTGGTAGTAATTGGTGCATAAGTGCATATATGAAGCACATGTGAGAAATGGCCAAAAAATTAAAAATTTACACAAAAGCTGTGCGAACACTATCGATAAAGCATTTAAAATGTTCGGACTGTTTAGACTTGCACTTTCCTTGCTCTCCGAAAGACAAATTTTCTAGCTCAACGTTTTCTCAATCAAAAATGGTAAAACAAACCCGATACTTCAGAAAACAGGCTTCATATTTCACGAACTAATTCGATGGCATATTCGCTGCTTTGATACGTTACAGTACCATCTCTAAGGAATGATTAAATCTTCTCAATGGTTATCGCAACAACTTTAAGTACGTCATCGACTTCTAGCAGCTACATAGGCGCTCAGAATTAGCCTTATCCTAAACACGAACCTTCGGTTGCATTTGGTAGTGGCTTTCCTTTTTGGAAGTAGAATTTCTTTGGCCGTTTTAAGTGCACAATTTCAAGGCCACGAGTCATTTTTGTGACAATTTTTTTAACATCCTGTTATATCTCGGAAACAATACAAGCTTTTTCAATAAAAGAAAAAGAAAAGAAAAGAAAAGAAAAGAAAAGAAAAGAAAAGAAAAGAAAAGAAAAGAAAAGAAAAGAAAAGAAAAGAAAAGAAAAGAAAAGAAAAGAAAAGAAAAGAAAAGAAAAGAAAAGAAAAGAAAAGAAAAGAAAAGAAAAGAAAAGAAAAGAAAAGAAAAGAAAAGAAAAGAAAAGAAAAGAAAAGAAAAGAAAAGAAAAGAAAAGAAAAGAAAAGAAAAGAAAAGAAAAGAAAAGAAAGAAAAAGACATCGCTGATCATAGAAGGGCCCAATAAACTTGTAATAAATGTGCACATACATATGTACTTGAAAATATCTGATCAAGTGGTAAGAAATAACGTCCAATGATATAACGTCCATAAAACGCCCAAACTTTGAAATAAAATATCGTTCAAACAATATGAAATAATACCCAAAAAACGAAAACGAAATAACGCCCAAACTATTTTCATATACAATAAATTTGGGTACCCAAAATTTGGTCTTTATTTCGTTAGAGATTTTTTTATTTATTTCGTTTTTATTTTGGGCATTATTCCATACTTTTTAAAAGAAATCGAAATGATTCCCACATTATTTTCATATTTGATCATTATTATCAAAATTTTTATCAAAATAATTTGGGCATTATTTCGTTTTTGTTTTTCGGCGTTATTTTTTATTGTTTGGGCGAAATTTCATTTCAATAATTGGGCATTATTTCATTCGTTTTTTTATTTTTTGAGTGTTATTTCGTTTTTTTTTTGTCAATGAAATAACGCAAAAACAAAATAATGCCCAAATTTTTGGCGTGGTTTTCAAAAATCTCCTAAGTTTGTATGTAAACAATTTAGGTGTTATTTGGTTTTTGTTTTTGGACGTTATTTCCTACCACCATCTGATTAATATACAATTTTTTATACATACCGTAGTAAAAGGAAAAGTCATGGTGCAAAAGTTTTCCTATTGGTTTTCGGCATACATACAACTTACGCACACACACGGTCTTCTACAAAATGCAAATTTAAAAAATAGGAAACCCTGCAACACAACTGCTGGCAAAACATGGCAGGGCTGCTGCAGCTACTGCTCCAACTGATGATGCCTTATACTCATCACATCGTGTTAACACTTGAGTGCGAATAGCGTAAAAACGTTGCTGCATTTCGTTGACTGCAGTTGATTCCGGGAGGTAGCAGCTTTGAGGAGTATAACGGAAAGTAGATCGCTGGGCGGTTACGCCCTATTGCCTTCGACATACATTAATGCACAGATGCTGTTGGTGTTTGAGAGTATCGGCCACTTTTGCGTGTTTATTCTTAACGTTGTATTGAGTTAAGTTTAATTTGCATTTTTTCCAATGCAGTTTTCTTTTGCGATACAGACAGAGATTTAAAATTACCACTAACTGGAAATATTGTGCATAATATTGGGAATAAATTTTCACATTTTCAGCAGAGTCAAAAAAGTAATTTTAAGTAAACGCAATTCATCATCATTCTGACCCCATGCAACTACACACAACAAAATGCCGCATAGCTGATGCCGCATAAATACATAAGATCCATTTTACAAAGTTATCATCTTTAATGAACACCTTGCCGCCAACAAACCACATATACGAAGAAGACTCCACCGCCAATGGCATTTAAAATGTGACCTATTTTTTATGACCCATTTTTTGTTCTTTATTTCTTCGCCACACCGCAGTCTGTCGCAATATTAAGCAAACATGTAGAAAGTGGAAGAGAGAAAGAGAGAAAGAGAGTACAAAATGAAATGAAATCACTACCTTAATTGAAGGACATTCGGCTTTGCTTTAACAGCAAGCGCAGGTTCTTGACATTTTAAGAGGGGTTGCATGCGTTTCCGGCACTTCAAGTGCTATGCCATATTACATATTTGGCTGCCACAAATATACAGCCACATTTTTCACAAAAAACTGTTGGTTGTCCTCGTACTCGTGCTCGTATGCCCCCCTCTGAAATTGTAGAATTTTCATTATTGATCCAATGTGTTGAAACTGTTGAGCAAAATGTCGTAATAAATTGCTGCAATCTGTGCGACGTGCAGGCGAAACGTGGCAAATGCAATTGACGATAAAATCTGGGAGGTGTTCATGAAGTTGTGTCAGCACCAACATAGCAGAGTCATTTAGAATAATGACCAGCACTTGAATATGAAGAAATTTAGAGAAAATTTTTTTTTATTTTAAATGGCAAAATGGTTTTTCTGCAACATTTATTAGTGAGAAGACTTGAGCCAACTTAAATTCTGCTTAAGGAAAAATATTTAAAAAAGAGGAATCTTTGTATAAAAAGGTGCAAGGGGGGTGGAGCTGAGAATTATAATGTATTGCAGTTTTCGCAAAAACAATTTTTTTTTTTTTTTTTTTTTTTTAATTTTAACATAATGCTCATTTACTTCAAGAACGGCAAAACTCAAAAAAAAAAAAACAAATTTTGAGTTAATGATTCAGAATTATTCCTTATATTTATTATGCTCCATAGTGTGTAAAAATTTCATAATAATATCTTTTACGGTCACAGTTTGAGAATGAAATAACTTTTCAATTGAAAACTTTCAACGTATTTTCTGCAAAATCGAGTTTTTTGACTTGTGTCTTTCTTGAAGTACATAAATGAGCGATATAAATGTGGGTACGGAGCTAAGCGTAAGACTTGGCAGCACTGACAAAACGAACGCGACTTGAACGAAACAAACATAACGAAAAGATTCTGCATAAACGAACAAAGGACAGTTGGTAGTAGACAGTAGTAGACGGTTGTCTGCGGACAAGTAAAGAGGTGGAATAAAAAGACTATGAAGAGAACAGAATTAGTAGTTAAATTAATAATTTTTATTTATCTATTTATTTATTTTTTAATAAAAAAAAACAAAAATTACATTAAACACTAAAACATGTTTTCCAATTATGTAGTTTATGGGTAAAGGAAAACATGTTAAAAAACATGTGTTATTTATGCAAAATAAATACAAAAAACTAAAAACACCACCAAAATTCATATTTACATACGTGTACGTATACTATAAATTATTTACTACATGTACTCGTAAATATCTATATTTTATTGTATGAATTCATGCGTCTATTTGTTTGTCTGTAACAAATGAATTTTGTATCACTTGCGGTCTAGTCATACATACATAATAGTTGCAATTGTGGCAAATAAGTTGTCACCTCAAATAATGTGATATTTGTGCTCTTAAGGGATTTATAGGGTAATGAATATATCGTGGGACAACGCAATGCAATTCTTGGCAATAACTTTCAATTTGGGCAAAAATTTCTCAAGTGAGCCTTCTCAGAATTAACATGTAAAAGCGTAAAAAAGGCTTAAAAAAATAATTTTTTATAGCAACTAGTAAAGATATTAAAAAAATTTTTTTCTAAATTATTTAATAGAGATCAGGAGAGAAGATTTTACCTTTTGTTTTTTGACAGAAATTTTCATTTATTAATGAAAATCCCTATTTCAAATAAATAAAAATCTAAGCAACTTCTCTGCCTCTGAGAAAAAATATGTGGGCACTCTCCACATATCTAGGAACTATATTCCAGAAAAAAATAAGAGTAATCGATATTGGTTCAAAATTTATTAACAAAAAGTGTGCCTTTCAATTCTTTCTTCAGTAGAAAGTAGATAAAAACAAGTCATCTTACGAAAAAGCTTTTATGAATTTTTTCAAATTTTCTGAGACATTTTATATATTTTCTAAAATTGGCTCAAAAACAAACTAGTAAGGGTGTTACCTTTGGCCTGGCCAAACATTAAATACCCTACACTGCAGTATTTTTAAAATTTTGCTCATATGGGAGGTGCTACGCTCTCTTGTCCGAGTTCACCCAGTTTTTGTTCAGAGCTTGGATTTATAGTTTTTAGTGTCTGAGTGAAAAACCTTATCAGTATAGCGTCTTGAAGCTTTTGCTTATATAGGAGGTGCCACGCCCGCTTGTCCGAGTTCGTCTAGTTTTAGCTTAGAGCGTGCATTTATAGTCTTTAGTATTTGAGTAAAGTTTGGTTGGATTATCTCAAAAAACTATTTCTGTATAGCATTTTGAAGCATTTGCTTAGAGAGGAGGTGCCACGCCCCCTTGTCCGATTTCACCCAATTTTTTTCGAGAGCTTTCATTTATGATACTTAGTGTCTGAGTCGAATTTGGTTCGAATATTTTAAAAAACGCTTTCAGTATAGCGTTTTGAAGCTTTTGCTTATATGGGAGGTGCCACGCCCTCCTGTCCGAATTCGTTAAATTTTTCCTCAGAGCTTGCGCTTACAATTCTTAGTATTTATGTGTATTTTGGTTGCATTGTCGTGAAAAATACTCCTAAAATTGCATTTTGGATATATTTTTTGTGTGGGCGGTAGGCGTGTCCGTTGACCGATTTCGCTCATTTTCAACCCCCGAGCTATCTTTGATGATGGAGGCAGTGCACCAAATTTCATTGAATTATCTCAATCAGTTTTTCCAAAAAGTGTATTTCAACACACAGCCAGCCACCCAGCCAGACAGACGGACATGGCTATATCGACTCAGGAGGTGACGCTGATCAAGAATATATACACTTTTCTATATCTGCAAAGCCTCCTTCTCTGCGTTACAAACGGAAGGACAAAGTGCATATACCCTGGGTGTAGGGTATAAAAATAATGCGGTCCAAAAAATTTAAAAAAAAAAAATTCACACTCAGACGATTCTAAACATTTTATACCTGCTAAACAGATGACAGTTTTAATCCACATCAGCAGTTTTAATCCGAATTCACTTGTGCATTATCCACATCTCAATTCGTATCGACTCTAACAGTAATGCATAAAATCAACAATTGTATTGGTGAAAGGAACTTGTACCCTACAATGTGTTTGTTTTTTTTTTTTTTTTTTTGGGAATATTAATTGCATAAGCACAATAAAATAAAAATATTAAAAACATTATACAAAATGTACATGTAAAATGACTTTTTCTAAACAAACACGAAATTAATAAAATTGGAATCAATTTGCATAAAATTAAATTTTCCACATATTCGCAACATTTGTCCCAACGAAATAATTCAAAACAGCATTGTTGTCATTTAATCTATTTAATTTTGTCAATTGGAGCATAAATAAACCAATAATCGATTTGAAATTCCACTATTTGCTCTAAACGATTCATGTAGCATACATATGATCGCAAAACAATGCAACACGTGCGGAAGTTCCCTTTTAAAGTTTACTCGTACATAATACCAATATCATTTAAAATTTAATTTGGGAAAATTTAATTACGTACATATCAACCATTTGACATATGTCATTACACATACTCTACCTTTAAATCAAAAAAAAAAAAAAAAAAAAACACTTTGCTTCTCTTTAAATTGTTGTCGCAAACACATCAGCACAGGAGTGTATCAGGCAACGAAATACTCCTAACTTTGAAAATTACATTTAAAACTTTTGTCAGTAGGTAGCTAGCTACATACACTCGTATAGTATGTATGTACTTGTGAAGTTGTTTAATCGTTACACTTGTATTCTAAAAATTAACATGTCAACAAAAGGTTTCTTAAGAAATCAAAAACTTTATTCAATTGAATATCACGGTGGTTTTTAAAAAATTTTAACTTTTTGTAATACCACCCACAATTTTTTTCAGGGATAATGTTGGGGGACCCTTCTAGTATCTAAACCGCGAAATCGAACGTCCAGCCGTTTTTTTTTTTTCGACATTTTAGTTATTTTAACGATTTTTGAGTATGTCTCGGTGTTTATATACATATTATGTACACATATATATGTATATACGTACATATATATACTTGTATATGTATATATTTGTAATATATATATATGGATATATATATACATACATACATATAAAAGGTATCCTTTCCGCACCATTTATTTTTAAAAACAATCGGTTTTTTCGTATTTAAGAAAAATACAAACAAAAACCGGAAACAAAACAAGTCATTTCAGATGTGATTTTTGATGCTTAATCCGATTCCAGTAATATAATTGCTTTATTACGTCTGGACTTTGAGATATCTTTACATATATGTTTAAAGGACACCATTTTTTTCCTATTTTTGAAGTTATATAACAAGATAAGGTAATATTATGCCGTAAAATCTGGTATGGCAGTTAATAGCCCTAGTTTTTTCCTTGAAAACTCAATCAAACCGATAGCGATATCTTTTTTTTTTTGTCGGAGATATCTTTACCTAAAAAGTTAAAAAAGTGCAGAAACACGATTTTTGGCTATATTGGATGTTATATGCAGG
Source organism: Calliopum simillimum (assembly GCA_951812925.1). Taxonomy (NCBI): domain Eukaryota; kingdom Metazoa; phylum Arthropoda; class Insecta; order Diptera; family Lauxaniidae; genus Calliopum; species Calliopum simillimum. Next base: position 10,331,480 of record OX638372.1, read on the forward strand.
ACACACAAAATTTTTTTGGGAATTTCTATTACCAGAAACATTTGGTACTTTCTTTTGGCTTTAAATTGAGCTATCAAATGTTTATCTGCAATATTTCTCTGCAAAGTTATGTTAACTTTAAAATCACACCATGAAACTCAAAGCGAAAAATCTCGGTTTTCGGCTATATTTGAGGTTGTATACAGTACGGACAAAATTCGTCTGCTCTCTTTTACTAACCGACACATTTAACACCATTCTTTATCTTCAAAATGAGCTAACAAGTGGTCTCTTGTAATTGTTTTCTAAAAAGTTATGACTATTTTAAGACGACATGTTGCAGCAATATAAGGAATACTCGTACAGTGTGAGTTTGCACTCCATAATGTAATTTTTAAATGGTCATAACTTTGTGGAAAACAATCACAAGAGACCTCTTGATAGCTCATTTTAAAGATAAAGAATGGTGTTAAATGCTTCTGTTAGTAAAAAAGAGCAGACGAATTTCGTCCGTATTGTATTCAACCTCAAATATAGCCGAAAACCGAGATTTTTCGCTTTGAGTTTCATGGTTTGATTTTAAAGTTAACATAACTTTGCAGAGAAATATTGCAGATAAACATTTGATAGCTCAATTTAAAGCCAAAAGAAAGTACCATATGTTTCTGGTAATAGAAATTCCTAAAAAAATTTTGTGTGTCCTGCATATAACATCCAATATAGCCAAAAATCGTGTTTCTGCACTTTTTTAACTTTTTAGGTAAAGATATCTCCGACAAAAAAAAGATATCGCTAACGGTTTGATTGAGTTTTCAAGGAAAAAACTAGGGCTATTAACTGTCATACCAAATAGGAAAAGAACTGGTGTCCTTTAAACATATATGTAAAGATATCTCAAAGTCCAGACGTAATAGAGCAATTCTAATACCGGAACCGGATTAAGCATCAAAAATTACATCTGAAATGACTTTTTTTGTTTCCGGTTTTTGTTTGTGTTTTTCTTAATTACGAAAAAACCGATTTTTTTTAAAAAAAAATGGTGCGGAAAGGATACCTTTTATATGTGTGTATGTATATATGTGTAATATATATATGTGGATATATATATACATACAAGTATATATATGTACGTATATACATATATATGTGTACATAATATGTATATAAACACCGAGACATACTCAAAAATCGTTAAAAAAACTAAAATGTCGAAAAAAAAAACGGCTGGACGTTCGATTTCGCGGTTTGCGGATTTAGATACTAGAAGGGTCCCCCAACATTATCCCTGAAAAAAATCGCGGGTGGTATTTCAAAAAGTTAAAATTTTTTAAAAACCACCGTGATATATGAAGCACTCCATGCCAAGTGTACCAGTTCACAATTTTTTGTTTTCTCCGATTTCGCTCAAATTTGGCAATATGGTAGATCCGCTATGCAAGAACAAAAATCCGTGAGAATTCGGTCCTAGTACCATTTGAAGTTGGCGTTTTTAGTCATTTTCATGATATGGGTGTTTTTTAAAAAATTTATAGCTTTCCTCTAAAGTTTGTAAATTCATAAATCTAAGTTACTGGTCCCATTCATTTTGAAGTGTTCTTTTTATAAAAAAATATTTTTTTTCACCAAAATTTTTTACACTTCAAAATACTTCTGAATTTTTTTTAAAAAAAGCCCCCTTCGATTTTTTTTAAAAGTACTTTAAATTAAAGCATAATTTATAAGCTTTAAAATGATGTATGACTCAAAATGAAATTCGGAAGCAAAATGGAAGTTTTTGGCTTTTGAACGCCCGCGGAAGGCAAAAATCTTTTTTTACTCAAGAGGAAAGCATCTTACGAAAAAAGTGTACTAGGCATAAAATGCTTAGAATCATCAAGGAAATAAGTGTGAAATTTTTTGGGAATTTTTTGGAAAGTTAAAATAATGATTTTTTTTTTTGAGTAATTTTTGAAAAAAATTTAAAAAAATAACGCTAACTTCAGCACCCTGTATTTTAACAACAAACGGTATTAGGACCAAATCCTCCCGGATTGTTGTTCTTGCACACCGGATCTACCATATTGCCAAATTTGAGCGAAATCGGAGAAAAAAAAAATTTTGAACTGGTACACTTGGCATGGAGTGCTTCAAATGTATACTTTTAAAATAAAATTGATTATACAAACATACATACATATGTAAAAATAATAAATCAATTAACATAACCACTTAGTATTGCCGTTGTCCAAATTTTGGCCATTCATCTAAAGAAACATACTGATTTTCCGAGTTAAAATTTTTCTCACTTTACAATCGGTAAAAGTCCAAAAGTATCGATAAAAATCTAAAATATCGATAAAAACTGAAAAACATCGAAAAACATCTTAACTGTCGCTAAAAATCCAAGAGTATTGATAGTCATCTAAAATATCGGCAAAAGTCCAAAAGCATCGATAATCATCTGAAATATCGGTAAAAGCTGATAAGTATCGAAAAACATCGGCAAAGTCAAAAAGTATCGCAAAACATCTGGAAAATCGAAAGGTATCGAAAACCATAAAAAATATTCGAGAAACTTCAAAAGTTTAGAAAAACCCCTAAAATATTGGCAAAGTTCTAATTTATCGAAAAAATCTTAAAAGTCCAAAAGAATCGATAATCATCTAAAATATCGGCAAAAGTCAAAACATATCGAAAACATCTAAAATATCGTTTAAAGTCCAAAAGTATCGATTATCATCTAAAATATCGGTAAAAGCTGAAAAGTATCGAAAAACATTTGTAAAGTCAAAAAGTATCGAAAAACATCTAAAATATCGAAATATCGGTACAGAACTTCGACCGAATATAATGAAACAGTTTTTTTTTGGAAGTAAGAGAAAGCCACAACCACAAATTTTCTCACTCCATTGTCTTACCCACTTTCTTAACAATACAAGTGCTATTGATGTTGTATTTATATCCTATTTTTAAATGCCTTAATGGCAACTGTTGAGGATATTTTTATATTTTGTGCATTCTTCACAACACTTCCTTTCATATAAAAACTTAATAAATCTAAAATCAGTTAAATATTTAGCTGGTTCATTGAGAAAATACACTTAACCCTTTCAATACTGATGGGACATATGTGTCCCATTGCGTGTTTCCTTTAACTAACAAAATTATTAATATCATATTTTCATCCCATCTGTTATTAGCGTTCAATGTGATAATTTTCCCATGTTTTAATTTCATTATTTCTTATATGGGTCTCATATGGATCATAATAACTGTCTAAGAACAAACTAAGTAGTTGCGTTGAGTTTAACGTTTCATAACAGACTAATTTATTTTTGTCAAATTTCTTATGACTAGCTTAAAATGTTACATTGCTATGCGCCACTGAGAGTATTAGAATCGTATGATTTAACAGTTAGGTGAAAAGCAAAATAGAAAGAAGAATTACTCGAATGATTTTACGGTTCTTTAAATAGTAGAAAAAACAACCAGTGGCGGTGTAAACTAAATTATTAAATAGCAAAATTTTCAAAATTAAAGAATTCAAATTCTAGTCAAATAAACTTAGGATAAAACTTAATATTTTTCATAAACATAACCGCCAGCCTTGAACGGCGTTCAACATTCCTTTGGCAATTGATGAAGTTTAGCAACTGGCCTCTTGAAAGTTGAATTCTCAGTTTTGATAGTGACAACTCTGACGAGCCCATCGGATCCAGCATGGGTTTCGATTACACGGCCAAGTTTCCAGCAAGCGGGAGGTAGATTATCTTCACGTATCAGGACGACGTCACCAATAATTAGATTAGATTTTTCTTTCAACCATTTAGATTTTGGTTGAAGTGACAGCAAATAATCAGTTGACCAGCGAGACCAAAAATATTGAGTTAATTGTTGAACCAATCTCCATTTAGATAATAACCCAGTTTTGAGATGAGTTATGTCTGCTTCTGGCAACGAGTTCAGGGGCCTTCCAACTAAGAAATGTCCAGGCGTTATATAGGGGACGTCATCAGAATCAGCTTGGACTAAAGGCCTCGAATTTAATATAGCCTCAATTCTAGCTAGGAGAGTTGATAATTCCTCAAAGTTTAGTGTAGCTTGACCCATAGTTCTTCTTAGATGAAACTTCATAGACTTGACTGTAGACTCCCATAACCCACCGAAATGTGGCGTATTTGGTGGTATGAAGTGCCACTGAATACCCTTTGAAGATAAAAAATTCGAAATATCATTATTAGATTCAAAAGAAGTTACCATTTTGTGAATTTCATTCAGCTTTCTGGCAGCTCCTTGAAAATTAGTTCCATTATCGCTGTGTATATGACCACACAGACCACGTCTAGCAACAAATCGATCGAGAGCGGCTAAGAAGGCATCGGTACTCAAATCGGAGACAAGTTCTAGGTGAACAGCTTTGGTCACTAAGCAGATAAAGACTGCAACATATGCTTTGACTTTCGGGGCCTTTCTGCCACTGTGCTGCTTATACAATATAGGCCCAGCATAGTCGCATCCAACTTCGTAAAATGGAAAGGCAGCGTTGACACGAAATTTGGGCAAGTCGCCCATAAGTTGCTCTTGAGCTCGTGCACTAAAGCGAGTGCAAGCTCCACACTGGCGAATTACAGTTTTAACAATTTCACGAGCACCAATTATCCAATATTTTTGCCGCAGTGTAGCGAACAACAAAGTAATTCCGCTATGAAGATTTTTCACGTGCAAATCGTGAACAATTTTCCGAACGATTGGGCTGTCTTTATGAAGAATTATTTGATGCTGACTGTCATAAGGTAGGTCAGCTTTAGTTAATCTTCCGCCAACACGCAGCAGCCCATCAGCATCCACGAATGGTGAAAGTTTCCGTAGTTTTTTGTTAGTTAGGGTAGCTTGACCTTGCTGAATAGACGACATAATCTCAAAAAAGTCAACCGCTTGATAGTATTTATACAATTTTAGTTCAGCAAACTTAAGTTCTTTGACTTTGAGAGGTGAGGTGTCTCTGCACTTATTTTTGAAAATGTTGATTCCAAATAACGCCAAGGAGGCATACTGTCATATCCGATGGCACATCGACCATGCTATAAATTTCCTCACTATCTGGAATCTTTTGAAGAATACTACTCGATTTGTGGCCCACTTCCTTAAGTGGAAACCGCCAGCCGTAAGCAAATTATTTAATTGTTCTGCTAGCTCTTGAGCTTCTTTTAGGGTATTGGAGCCTGCCATACAATCGTCAACATAAAATGAATTTTTAACAGCTTCAATAGCCATAGGGTACCGATTATGCTCGTCATCACTCAGCTGTAGGAGAGTGCGAATAGAAAGATAGGGTGCGGGACGCGTGCCATAAGTTACAGTAGTTAATCGATAATGTTGAACTTCCTCATTAGGTGAATTTCGCCATAAAATGCGCTGATAGTCCTGATCACATTCTTGTACATTTATCATTCGAAACATTTGTTGAATGTCTGCCGAAAAGCAGTACTTCTTACAACGATATCTCAAAAGAACAGCTATTAAGTCTTGTTGCAAAATTGGTCCTTTTAGTAAATTGTCATTTAGCGATTTTCCATTAGATGATTTAGCAGAACCATCAAATACCACTCTTAGTTTTGTGGTTAAAGAATTTTCTCTAAGAACAGCATGGTGAGGCAAGTAATAAACGTTTTCGGACGGACGATTTATTTCCTCCTGGGGAACAAGTTTCATATGACCCAGTGACAAGTATTCACTCATAAATTCTGTATAGGATAGTTTTAAATCAGGATTAGATTTAAATTTCCTTTCCATAGACAGTTGTCGTCTTAAGGCCCCCGCATAGGATTTACCAGTTTCAGGATTTTTCACAAATGGAAGTCTGACTGAATATCTATCAGCACGGATAGTAGTAGATTTATAAAAGTCTTCAGCTTGCTGATCTTCAGCAGTCAAAGTAGTAGTCATCTGAGGGACGCTTTCAAGTTTCCAAAATAGTTGCAAAGTTTGGTTCAAATCAACTTCAGGTATATTTTGAGTCATTATGTGGCAAGTACTAAAGGTGTTTTCAGACGTACAACCTCCACAAACAACATAGCCAAAGATTGTATTTTGAGCTAGCAAATTACCATTTTTAACAATACGCCCTTCTTTTAATAGAGTAAAGAAATAGTCATATCCTACAAGGATGTCAATATCCTTTGGAGTATCAAATTTGGGATCAGCAAGAGACAGATTTTTTATATCTTCCCAATAGTTTATTGTAAGCGAAGAACATGGCAATTGAGATGTAAGACTCTTAAAAACATGGGCTAGCATGACAACACTTTCAGAATTATAAATAGATTTTACCTGAAGCTCGACTATACCCCGTGTTGCACCAGCCTTGTTATTTCCCAATCCGTGGATAAATATTTTAGAGGCAGATCGTTGTAATCCAAGTCTATTTGCACACCGCTCGGAAATCAACGTGTTCTGGCATCCAGAGTCCAATAGAATATTACAGCCTTGGAAGCAACCCATGTTGTCCTTAACAAAAACCCTAGCAGTGGGCAAAAGCATATTTAGATTTCTTACCTCAGATGTGGCAGCAAGATTGATTGATGTAGTTACAGCATCTATTGTAGCTTCGACCTTTTTAGGCAGTTCACTCGATTTTTTCTCATCCTTAGTGGGGAGAGAATCCACTTTTTTCACCATGGCAGCTGCGACCGTATTGTAGTTAGAATTTCGCTCTAGATGAATATAAGAATGATGATGACCTTTGCAAAATTCACAAAGGTGTTTAGATGGACAATTTTGTACTGAATGTCCCTGCTTCAAACAATTAAAACACAATCTTTTCTCTTTTACAAAATTTATGCGATTGGGCGTAGACATCTTGATAAACGTAGGGCAATAGGCAAGATGGTGGTCTTGAGAGCACGCAAAACAGGATCGTTTCATGTAGCCAGAATAAGTTCTGACGGATTTAATTTTAGATTGTGTTCCGCCAGCGCGTTGCTTTTCAATTGGAGTTGGAACACGTTCTAATGCATCACAACGTTCATTGATGAAAATGATAAAATTCTCCAGCGTAGGAAATGTAGTTTTACTACAATGCTCAGCCCAAGAATGATGAGTTTCTCTATCGACTTTTTTAAGTAAAAGATGTATCAGCCACGGATCACGTTTCTCTGCTTCCTCGCCTTGCGCTCTAAGCCCACGTATAACTTCATCAGCAATATTCGATACGTTTCGAAGACCTTGAGAGTCATCTGCTTTAGATATAGATAAAAATGTTTCGATTAAAGAATCAATAACCAGTGAAGGCTTATCATAACGATCTTGAATCTTTTTTATGGCTTCCTCGTAGTTTTGATCTGACACAGCAAGATGTCGTATAAGCATGGCAGGCTCACCCTTTAACAACCCTTTCAGATATTGAAACTTCTGTGATGCCGTCAATGTATGGTTGTTATGCACTGAGCTGTTGAATAAATCAAAGAATGATCTAAATTCAGAGTAGTTACCTTCAAATATTGGAATATTCAGCTTAGGAAGTCGTATATCAGCAGCTGGGGCAGCGGTGTTCGCGGTAGGTGACGAAGTCGTAGCACCAACATTTGCTAATGGCGGTTGTAGCGCTGTCAATTTTTCCAAAAAAGATGTTTGGGACTCCAACAGTTTCTGCATAGCATCTTGATGCGTTGTTGTTGAGTTGAGGGGATCACTATTAACATTTGCAGCAAGCAGCTTGGCATCAATAATTTCACTGAACTTCGCTTTCATTTGAAAATATCTCTCTTCAAATTCTTCTAATTCAGTATCACGTTCCGGTACATCTTCATCAAGAGCAGCCATCTCAATATCCAACGATTGAAAATTATCGTATATTTTCTCCAAATTTTCTAATCTGGCTCGTATTTCAAAAAGCGACGTTTCGGTAGTAATTTGGCTCAAAAACTTTTCCAACCTGGTTGCAGTTCCCTTTAGATAGGTTCTTTTATTCCGTAGAGTATCGATGGTAGCCATAATTTACTTAGGAAGTTTTTTTTACACACTTTAATTTTTATAATAAAATCCAGTTGAGGAGCACTTCAACAGTAAAAACACTTTTTTAGTTTTTTTTAACAAAATCCAGTTGAGGAGCACTTCGATAGTTAAAACACTTTTTTAGTTTTTTTTGTTTTTTCACAAGTTGTATGTGAAGCTTTATGCAGCTGGGCAAAAGAATTTGCAAACAGTTATGTTCGTATGTATGTTTTCAACGCAACAACAATATATATATACACAATGTTTTTTTTTTTTATTATGCGCAGTAATAAGCAGCCACAATTAAAACACACAATTTTGTTTTTGTTTTTTACTATTAAGCGCGGTAATAGAAAATAAAATTTAACTCTCTTTAACGCGACAACGATCACGTCGGGGTCACCAAAAAATGTCTAAGAACAAACTAAGTAGTTGCGTTGAGTTTAACGTTTCATAAGTGACTAATTTATTTTTGTCAAATTTCTTATGACTAGCTTAAAATGTTACATTGCTATGCGCCACTGAGAGTATTAGAATCGTATGATTTAACAGTTAGGTGAAAAGCAAAATAGAAAGAAGAATTACTCGAATGATTTTACGGTTCTTTAAATAGTAGAAAAAACAACCAGTGGCGGTGTAAACTAAATTATTAAATAGCAAAATTTTCAAAATTAAAGAATTCAAATTCTAGTCAAATAAACTTAGGATAAAACTTAATATTTTTCATAAACATATATTTTGTTATTTTCATTCATGAGAAACGAATTTTTGATTTTTTTTATCAAAAAATATCACGAAACCGGGCGTAAATATTTAGTAAACGACGGTTGCCATCGTCCGGACGGTTTTTTTTTCAGTGGCTCCTAGTACAATTTTTTTAGAATATTTTTGGAATTTTTTTTAACCCATTATAAACAAGTTTGTGGAAAAAAGGATCAAAAAGACACTTAAAAACGCGATATAATGGGTTAAGATGTTCACATAACTTTATGTAAAATCAGGCATGGAACAATATTTAAGAACATCTTAACCCATTATATCGCGTTTTTAACGCGGTACCACTGGATTCGTTAGGAAAAATACTAACAAAATGTACATTTCAAATTTTTTCTGTTCAATTGTGGAGTGCTCAAACAGGGGGTTTTCACAAAATTTCGACTTTTTTGAGCTGAAAAGTTCACTTAACGCCAAAAACAGACGTCTAATCAGAAAACTAATGATGCCATTCGATTTTACGAGAAAAAATACATAAGAATCCATGTCTTGGATTTCAATTTTCGACCTACTACGAAGCTGAGAATTGATTCACTTCGGACCTATGAGCATTAATTTTTAAACCCAGTTTTTAACCTTCAAAAATATATCGACACCCCTTCCGGTCATCTCTTAGAGCTAGGGTGGCTCCAAGAAAAATTTAATACGGTGTATACAATTATCCAATTATCTTTTGAACGGTTTTTTAATTTTTTTTGTGCGACTCCTCGTTAAAGAGTATTCGCAATTTTAAAAGTAAGACATTTAAATATGAAATTATACGTAGCATTTACATATAAAAACTGTGCACAACTTTTTAAATTGGGTTATCTCCTAAACTATAAGCTACACAAAAATATTTTTTACATCTTTAAATTGGAAATTTCCTGTGTTACAAAATTGTGGAGAAAAATTTTTCTGTAAAAGTTTGCGTAAGCGAGATATTTGAAAAAAAAAAAACTGATTTTAGCGACCTTTGAGCCTGAATAACTTTTTATGCGCACAATGGACTTCAATGGACTTTTTTCTCTTTATTCATCATGCTTTAGTAAAAACAATTCCGGTGAAAAAAATTCACTTGGAATTATTTCGCACAGCAGCTCTTTTTTCGACTACTTTCCCTGGGCTATTTGTTGATGTGCTTTATGTGTCTGAGACTTGTTTAATAATGTTGAAAGTAACTTATTAAAATGTTCTCATAAAGTCCGTTCCCACCGACTTTGTTGGTTAATGCTTGGTTACGCACAAAGTAATTTGATTTGCGGATTAACAAATGCTTTTGAAATTGGATGAAAAATTTAAGTTGGTTTTAAATAAACCAATTAAACAAACAAATAAATGTCAGCATGGTATTGCAATTTTTGTAAAGGAAAATAAAGTGACTAAATAATGCTTAAAGGAAATGTTTTTTTTTTTGTTTTTTTCAATGTAAACATAATCCAAATATCATGTAAAAGTAGACAACAATCACTTTTGGCAATCAGTTTAAAGATACAAACAGTTGCATTAAAAAATAGGGTAAAGTTTTTGGCTTAGACACACACACACACATAAAATTTATTGGACAGACAGTTGAAAGCCGACTCGTATAGTGGCAATAATTTAATGTACATTTTTCAACTCTGTTTACCGTCCGTCCTTTGTGAATTTAACAATGGTAACTACAGTGAAAAATGCATTTCGAAAGTAAAGAGTTATAGTTCTTGAAGAACAAAAGTAAGGCCTAAAATATTAATGTTCCTTTGATTTACATATATACATATGCTGATGGTTATAGCATAGTGTTGCCAATATACACAAGTTTCTATTTAGTATTGGGAACAATAAAAAGTTTACTCAGAAGAAGTAATGTACAGTGAGCGGTGCCTTGTTTCCACTAACTATAGTTAACCAAGTCAATGTGAAGGTAAAACGAAATTCAAAGCTTGGCGTTCATATTGCTGGCATTCACTTGATTAGAGGGCGTTCAACAGCCGAAAATTTTTATTTTTCTACCAAATCCCATCTTTAAAAATAAAAAAATTCATGCAGTTTAAGACTGTGAACAGTTTTGCAAAGAATTTTTTTGTTGTTGAAAAATTGATATTTTGTGTGTTATGTTCGAAAAACTAAAAAAGACCGAACATTTTGCGTCATAAAACCCCTTGTATAAAATTTTTTGACATAGTATATTAGGAAAAGTTACTTGTTGGACATTTGGCTTCAATTTCAATAAAATAAAGGTCTCTGGAATAGTACAAGAGCTATTGATCGATAACTTAAGAGTCCCTAACAAAAACTTTAGAGGTCGGTAAAAACTGTTATGCAACTAACTTTGCAAAACCCATCGGGAATTTTACTCAACTATGGTAGGGCTATCGTCTCAGTATAGCCAAGTCTTGTCCCTATCACATTGTGGCACAGTGTAGTCAGTCATAAATGTTTTCTCTCTAGCGTACCTAGATGTTCTGTGTGTTGAATATGACCTCTTCGGGTGACCTTCGGAAACCTTCGAGTGTCCCAGCAAAGATTCAATTTAGTCTTTATGATAGTCCGCATAGATGATTTTCCTCTTACCTACTTAGATATTTTTGGTTAACTATGAAGCTTTCGGGTGACTTTCGGGAGTTCCACTTTTGTACCATTATATGGAGTTCAAAATAACTTGTCAGATATAACAGGATGTAACAAAAAGTGTCTATGAAAAAGTGTCGCGGCCTTGAAATTTCACGCGAGCGAAGCCAAGGAAGTTTCGCTTCAAAAAAAAAAAAAAAGATTGAACTTTTTATTTCTTATGTACTTTTTGACGCTGTATCTGAATGAATTCTCAGAATTGTCAATATACCGGCAGGATATATAGCTATTATTGCTTGAAGTTTTAGAAAACGCTGTTTTAAGGCTAATGGCGTAGCTACAGGAAAAGGTGGATTTTTTTTAATGGCATCAAATAGCCACTTTCTTCCTTAATAAAATATGCCTTCAAACTTTTCCATTAGAACTCTTTCTTTCCGAATTATGATCCATTGAAAAGAAGGTATTCCACAAGGCGCATATGAAGAATGTGGTGCTGTGCGATATTCTTCGACCTCTGAGGCCGAAATAAAGCTATGAAAGTAAAAAAAAATTATTTTTGTTTTTGCCAGAGCTGGCAACACGTTCAAGCACTTGAGACAAATGTACTTTCTTAAGCTTCCCAAGAGGAAAAATTTCTAGCGCTTCTGATCCAAGCACTTCAAAAGTGCTTGTCCCCATAGAAATTTAGAAGCACTATCACAATGATTTTTTATAAGGCTGCAGTAAGAACAACGTGAGTTCGAACCCAGCCCGGGAGATTTTTTTTTTTACTTTTTTTTGCTTTATTTTTTTTTTAATTAAATATTTTTTATTCAACATCTTTTATTTCACTTTTCTATTTTCCTTTCTCTTATTAATTTACTTTTGTTTAACCGAATTGAAATTGATTACACAATGATTCCATATAAGGATGCAGTAAGAACAACGTGAGTTCGAACCCCGTCCGGGTAATTTTTTTTTCCGTTTTTTTATTTGTTTTTGCTTTATTTTTTTTTTTTTATTAATATATTTTTTATTCAACCTTTTTTATTTCACTTTTCTATTTTAATTTCGTCGTGGATTCAAATCCTGGCGCGGCCAGTTTTTTTTTTCTTTTTTTTTCTTTTTTTTAATTTTATTGAAAAAACGCTTACCGCAGCATTACAAATAACCGCTTTAAAAACTCTTTTTTGGTAAGGCTGCGGTAAGCTTTTGCTCGCTCACATCCTATGACATGCAATGTTAAAAAGAAAGTATTGTTCTTACGGAGCGGAAGCGCTTATTGGTGAAAAGGATGCACTTCACAAGGGTTTTTGAAGCACTTCTTTTCCCCTTGGGTTATTCTTCATCGTTACCACATACGTTCACTGTCTTTTGGTTTTTGTAAGGTTTCATATACATACATGCGATGCTACACATACATTTGTATGTGTGTATGAAAAGTTTTACCATATTGCAATTAGAAATTTATTTACATATTTTTGGTGTGTGTCTACTCAGGAAGATGAATTTGTGGTTTTTCTTTTCCGCAACTTTTTCACTACACTTTTGTTAGTTTTGTACGTTTGTATGTTTGTATGTACGTAAGTTCATACATTTAACATAAAGAATAAAAGATGTCATCTTAAGGATCTTTTGGTGTGTCCAACCCCTTCCTGAGTTCCTGTTTGGAGCAAATGACAAATGCAAATATTTAACTTTTTTGTTTTGTTTCCGTCTGTCTGTCTGTTTGTACTTTTCTGCCTATTTATTTGTCTATCTAAATGTCTGTCTGTCCGTCTGTCTCTCAGTCTGATTGTTTCTTTTTCCAGTAAGTTCGCTCTTGTGTATGTGAAGAGCATTTAACGCAAAATGTCAGTGTGTATGTATGTATGTATGTATGTATGTATGTATGTATGTATGTGTTTTATGTTAATGTGTGTAACATTTGCTGACAGAAGTTTGCATAAAATAATAATGAATTAGACTAACAATTACAATATAAAATACATCTAAGATGCCTGAGATGATACAAATTTAAGTTATTGAAACTGAAAACTGAAAAATGTTATTAAATATTTGCCTTTCAACTTAATGTGTGTGTAATTTAATTATTTAGTGCTTGGCAAATGCTTTCACTTAACAAAATATTTAGTTTGAAGTGCTGTCGAAAATCTTAAGTGATCGCATTTTATTTGAAATGCAAATGAATGTGGTTTCTTAGGTAAAATATATTCCATTTATAGTGTGATTATTTTTTTGTAGGCCAACATAAAGAATATCGTTAATTACAAGACACATTTCAAATAACATTTCAATGCATGTTACATCGTCGCCTTTACATTTAAAATATGGTGCTAAGATTATCGAATTTCTAAAATTTAATTACTTTTTTCACATCAATTTTATATTACTAGAGTTTGCCTTGTGGCCGAAATTAGGCCATTTCAACTTGACTTCAAAAAGACTACCGAACTGTTAACTTAAGCAAACCAATTCTCAGCAGTAACCATGTCTATACATTTTGCCTAGCCATGTTATCGTTCCTTAGTGTTAACCCTATCTTCATACTAAATTTTATAAAAATCGATGCAGCGGTTTAGCCGTGAAAGCGTTTTTTCATTTAGGGGCGTGGCACCGCCCACTTAAAAAAAGAAGAAAATTCTATGCATTGCTCCTCCTCACAACCCTTCAAAAAAAAAAAAAAAAAAAATCAAGCGTACATATGTGATGCAATTAATGCATAGAAACAGGGGCTGAACCGATTTTGTTTGCATATTTATCATACTAAGTACTTTATAAAATACAACGTCTGTCTGTCTGTCTGCCTCTCTGTGTCTTCATAACTTAAGAACCAATCGACCCATTTGCATGATTTTTCTTTTCTTAATAGATATTTTGCATAGCAAGGTTTTAGGGTACATTTTGTTTGGAAATACTCTCGACTTCGTCCGGGTTCTTGGAAAATCCCATAATTCAAAAATCAGTTATACGATTTGCATGATATTTTGCTATAAGGTGAGATTCCATGACAAACTCTGATTTGAAATACCCTCGACTCACTTGAAATATTAAAAAAAATACAGATCCAATACAGCGATATAAAAAAAGTCCTTCTGAGACTGTTTGACAGATATGGATGAGATTAGGTATGTACATGTAGGATATTCTATTTCGTACAATTTAAATAATTATCTAGCAGATTGTTATTGACAAAATGCAACTTTCCTAAGTATTTCAATGCTAAGCCTACCAGGAAGGAATCTATCCTTATTAATTTACTTTGGTCATAAACTACTTTATTAGGAGTACTTCTATAGGTGCCATTTACGTATCGCTTAGCTCTAATACCCAAACACACCCTGATAGTGTATCTCTCGAAAATTCTTAGCCTTTCCATTTGGGCTGACGAGATATCAAACCAAATAGGAAACGCATAACCTAAAGTGGGCCTAATAATTTGCTTATAGCAATTTAACCTTATCTCATGTTTGAGATGTTTTGCTCTGCGAGACAGGTTCGAGTAGCAGAAGAATATTTTTTTGGCTTTCGATAAGGTGTAGTCAATATGGGTTTTAAAAGTAAATTTCTTATCAAAAGTAACATCTAAATACTTCATTTGTTCTGTATACCTTATAGAATCTCCATTTATTTCTATATCAGGGATAAATTGCCTGGCATTAGGATATATATCCTTCATAAGGCCTTTGAAAATTGTGCTTTCAAACTTTTCTATGTTCAACCTTAGTTTCCATTTTTTAAAAAACCTATTGAGGATCTCTAGGTGGTCATTCATTTTAAGATTTGCCGTTGAGGCCCTAGCATTTGAACTTAGAAGCATAATGTCGTCTGCATAAATTAGGGTTAATATATCTGAGTCAGAGTTGGGATAGAGGATTGGTTCTAAAATTGAGCACTGGGGTACCCCTGCAGTGATTGGCTTACAAATAGAATTTTCATTATTATAGTGTACAAAGAACGACCTATCTGTGAGGTAATCTAACACTATTTTGCAAAGATGCTTATCAAAACTAAATTTTCTATACATTTTGTACACTATCCCCTCTATCTAGGCAGTGTCAAAAGCTTTCTCAAAGTCAAGGGCTACAGCAATTGTTGCACGCCGCTTGTTAAGGTTTGTTGTGACAAAGTCAAAAAGAAGAGTCAGTGCATGGCTAGTGGAGTGGGAAGGTCTGAAACCAAACTGAAATTCTTTAAGAATATTGTGTTCCGCTATGTGATTTCTGAGTTTATCAAAGATAAAACCTTCATATAGCTTACTAACATTGGACAATAATGAAATTGGTCCATAATTTTTAGGCACTTTTGGATCTGTGCTCGGTTTGAGAATGGGAATGACCTTTGCACATTTCCAAGAGATGGGAAAATAACCTATACTAAAAGTATGGTTGAAAAGGATCGCTAAAAATTTCCAGACAACATATCCAGTTTCCTCAAGAGAAAATTGGAAATATTATCTTCACCTGAGCTTCTTTTATTATTTTTTCTATTAAGAATTATAGTTATTTCAGTGGGCTTAACTAACTTTAGGTAATTTTCAAAAGAATCAGGATATAACCTACTCACTAAGGACTCCCCATCTGCTGTTAGTTCACTACTAAACCTTATGGTGGGTTCAGCGTAATCTAAATCAGAAATTTCGCTAGCAACCTGCCTTGCAAAGTTTGAACAGCCTAAACTTGAATTTGTGCTGTGAATTTCTTCAAATTTATCCGCTTATAAATTGATTTTATAAATGTTTCTACCTGAATGTTGCCCTGGGCGTCCGTTAAATCAGGCAGATCCCTTTTTTTACTAAGACCACTCATACCTTTGGTTTTTTTGTATGTCTGTGGTTCATTTTAATGTCCCTACAAACTTTTGCCCAGTGATTTTTCTCATGAATTTTTATGAGGTCTGTAATAATTTTATCTAAATTTCTAACTATTGCTTTGAGTGTATTTTTCCGTTGAGGATTTACACATCTATTTACTGTCCTACGTAGCCTTTTTTTTTTTTTTAATGAAGTCTAATATATTCTGGGGAAGATCAATAAGATCTATATTTCCTACTTTGACCTTTGGAACGGAACATGCTATTTTTGTTGTTGTTTTGAACAGATAATGATTTACATTAACTAGCTACCAACAAATCACGTGTCAAGTGGTTTTGTGGTGTGAGCTTACTGTTCTGTGTTTTTGAGTAAAAACAACAACATTACAAAAACAAGGCAAAATGCATAGGTAGTTGCTAGTTAAAAACATTCATTTAGCCCTTGTATGCAAGTGTCTATTTCTAACTTGCTTACGTTTCTATCTACAGGAAGAGTATGTGTGGGTTGATTTCTTTGAAGTGAATAGTTGAAATCTTTAACATTCATTTTATTGTAATTGAAAAATTATCGAGGCGGACTAATTTCTATATCACAAATTACTAAGACTAACTCAACACCTAAATGGTCTGACTCATAGTCTAAGGTCCTAAGGCAGTTTGTGAAGTTTTGATGGTATTCAATACTAACAAAAGGAGAAGTGAGGAAAAGATCTATATAAAAATTACAAGTTGAGACTCTTTTGGGAAATTTTGTGGGAACTATTTGTATATTGGGAAGTTTATCTATCCAACTTTTGAGAACCATCCCTCTAGAATTAAAGTTTTGGTTTCCCCAGTCTGAATGCTTAGCATTAAGATCTCCCCCAAGGACAAATTGTTCTGTATCAATTGAGCTAAGTATTTTGGTTAGGTCTTGTTCTGCAAGTGTGTAAACACACAGCGTTCCTTCGTTTGTACGTCTGACTTATTCCATTTTTCGTTCAATCTATTCGTTCTGTTGTCTCCGTCTTCATTAAAGACAGTGTTGCTGTTCAGTTAATAATTTCGTCCACTTCTAGTCAAACGTTGTTCATCCCCGCTACTATCAGTCTGTCTGACAGGCTCAATTCCTACATACATTTAAAAAGGGTATCGGGATAGGGTGTGCGAAGTCGCTTCCGGGCAACTAGTATATCATATAACAGCTATGGACTTTTTTTAAAGGATTAGAGAAGGTCGAAAAGAATTTAATAGGCTAAAACAGTCTTCTTAACTGTCTAAATTTTAAATTGAATATTTTAAAATAAATAAAAATTTGTGTAAGCGAAAAAACGAAAAAAAAAAAATAAATAATAATTACAAATAATTTTTAATATTTCTAAATAATAATACTTTAAATGCTGTCTTTATCTAAAAACCTTTGAGAGTTGTTTAGTTTAGTCTTGGCTACAATTTTGTTTAAACAGTTTGAGAAAATATGGAACGGTTTGCTTGCTAGGACCAAAAATGATATAATTTTTCAGGATTTTTGTGATTTTGAGGTCAGTTTGTGGAACTTTTTTTTTTCCTTTAGCTTAAAGCTAGTAAGAGTAGTACTCTTCAATAGAATTGCATTGTGGATGAAGAGTGAAGTGTTCTTTTCAATGAGGAATATTAAAGAATTCTGGCATGTATGTTGTTCTATAACTTCATTTGATATTCTTCGCAGAAAATTGTCTTAAATGACTTTCCACAAAATGAAACCTTTAATTTCTTATACTTTTGCTAAGAACATAAAACGTATTCTTTATGTTAACTTTATTCCTGCTCGAAAAGTTTTTTTTTCATTATTTTCTTTAACGCCTTAATTGCATCAATATGAGTATTAAGGTTTAATGGTGAGTATGAAATTAACTCTGCTATTAATAGCTCATCAATTAATTACAATCAAAGGTTGATTTCCACACCATTATCAAATTGTCATATATATTTTTAGTATCATTCGAATTTTGCTCCAAAAAAAAAAAAATGCTTAAGGTCAAAATTCTTATAATCTCTTTTTCATACAGTCAGCCCAAGGTATATTTGTTGTAAATCATTTGCGAATGGTGGAGAATTAATTAATTGCGAATAATTAAGCGAACATCTCATTTGCTGCTGTAATTAATGTTAATGGAATCTTTATTGTTGGAATCATTTAGGAAAACGATTTGAAGCACTAAATTGAAGATTGAAGTACTTAGTATTTTCTTGTCCTTTGAGTAAATAAAATAAGAACAAATTGACAAAGAAAAAATTGTATTGTTCTGTCTTTTATAGTCCAGTAAAATAAGACTTTTCAATCAAAAATAATTAAAGTGAACAATTTATTAATTGGAATCGCTTTATTGTGGTGTTTCAAAAAACAAAGTCAAAAATCGGCATCGAGTACAAAAAGTTATACAGTAACGGTTATTTCTACAAAAAGTTGCTCCACAATTTGGTAGCTAATAAAATTTCGTATTAAAATGATATACGAATTTTTTCCATATGACTTAGAGTTTACGAGTTATAGTAATTTGAAAAAACTATTATCAAGAAACGAAAACAATTTTCTACTCTTTTATATTGCAAATTCTTCAGCTACAAAATTGTGGAACAACATATTTTATAACCTTTAATGCTGAAAAACTTTTTATGTTCCTTGTCGATCTTTGAGATTTGTTTGAAAGCACCAAAATACAGCGATACCAATTAAAAAATTGCTGGTTTTAATTTCAGAAGTCTCTTTAGAGTTAAATTTTACTGGACTATTAAGATTTTTGGTCAGTTTGATATTTTACTAGCGTGAATTAAGCTTAATAATTCACCCTCCCGAATAATAGGTAATATGTTGGGAGAATATTTCTTGGAGACCATTTAACTATAAACTTCCAAACGCTGGAAATCGCCATTTGCGCTATGCGTCCTTATATGCAAAAGTAGGAATGTTTATTTGAGTTTGTCAACAATGTTGCCAACAATGTAAAATTTGCTGTGATAGGTCAGCAACATCATTTTGACTCAATAGCGCAAGTAAGAGCATTTATTTCTTGCTTACACGTAGACATAAAACTGCACTACCGACTTAAGCGCGCAGGTGTCTTATGCCTAAGAGTAACATTACGGCATAACGCCCTACTAACAAGGATATTTGCATGCTCTTAAAATCGATTATGGTGAATTAAATGTTGGAAATTGACATCACGTGCTTTTGTTTAGTTTTGCCACCATAGGGATTTTTGACTTGTTTTTATTAATGGTTTGACCTAATCAAAACAGCTTGTTGCACGACGCTTTCAATGTATTTGATGAATATAAATTGGTAGAATACTTTTTTAAAATATTTTTGTAAAAGAAGAAAACAAAAAAAAAAAGTATAAACGAAAAAAAAAACTAACAAAGGATCTGATGTTGTATACCAAGTATCAATTAAACAAACTTCTAATACATACTTTCAGTACCCTAAATTATCACTGGACCTTGCTTATATTAAAATTTTGTTACATTTTGTTTTCTTAGAAACTTCAATACGCATATAAAATAATACTGTATTATATGGTCCTGCTTGGGGAGCTTAAGACCAAAATTAATTTTCTTTGAATGCGATCTTGCAATGAATTTGATCTCCTCACGATTCTCCTAATTCTTTGGTTTCTCCAATGAACTTTTCCGAATAAGTTTTAATTTATCATGGTCTAACTTGACTTTTATTGACTGCAGATTTCAATAACTATACAATGGACATGAAAGATGACACCTAGCAATACAAGTATTACCAATTTTTGACAAATAAATCGAAATCTACTTGTTTCTGCCAATATATGTGACGCTCCATAAGGAATGGGACCTTATATTTTCTGACAAAATATTACAGGAAAAATAGACGAAAGGGCAAATTTTATCCATTTTCAGTCTAAGTTGGCGTTCAATGCTTGGACGTGTTAAGAACAGTTTCCATTTGAAGTTTATTTCGTAAAGTAGATAAGCTTTTTCTATGAAAATATTTAGATGGATGCCGAACATAAGTACCATATCTTGGTTGTAAAGTGAACGATATCCTCAATTAAAAACATATATCCAAACCTGTATTTTTTCCAATTTAAAAAAGTGCTATTAAGTACTAAATCACCCGAGCCTATGGATGATATGGCACCATATCTTTGGTGATTTGGCACCCTTAGTGGTTTTTAAGTTTTGGTTGCCAGAATTGTTGCATTTTTTCGTATAGATGTACATGTTTAATATACGTCTCATTACGTCTGGCTTATTGGTTTGTGCTTAGTCTTCTCCACACCCAACGCACCCAAAAGATTCATCTTGGAATGAAATATTTTCTTTGCCTTCATCGGAAGGAGCATAACTAGTAACCACCTTATGTTTATAAGTCTACTTCTTTGGAATCACCATACGTTGCATTGGTTGTGTTTCGGATTTAAGTTTCTCTGCTGGATCACATTATCGAAAAACGTTAGAGTTCTTGACGTTTATTTTCTTGTATTCGGCTTAAAGTTTTTCGAAGTCGTTGGCGAGGTTTTACAAATGCCATGAAACGAATCAACATGTTCACTCCCACTCATATTCATCCAAAAATGAAAATATATATTTAATTTTGTTTATTTTGCTATGTGTACCATATAGCTGTATCAAATACTTACCAAAGCTTTGCTTCTCAAAATATATTCAAAAAAAGTCAGCCGTATCCATTCCCAATTTTTTTTTTTTAAGTCCCGTACTCAAGTAATAATAGCAATTGCAGTTAAACGAACTATTCACCACGAAGTCTTTGGCGTAACTGAATTATTTATTGTTCATATTTGAATGCTACGAAAGCTGCAAGTTTTGAAATTGATAGGGGTGCCATGTCACCTGAGGGTGCCATACCTCCCGGGCTTACCCTACATAGCATACAATTGTCAAAAAATGGGCACAATCAGATAAGTGGCACATAAGTTTCACTCCTCCACAGGTAAAACTGCAAATTTAAGATTAATTTTCTTTACAGATATGAAAACTACACAAAATATTCTATTAAGTAGAACATGAGTTTTTCAAATCTTAACACGTTTCTCATACTTCAGGAAATTCCTGTAAAAATTGGCAAACTTTGAATTCCAATATCGACATACTAAGTTGAGTTTTTCATTTTACAATTTCAAAATGCCATAACTCAGTAAATTTTTGGAATTTTCCGATGAACGAGGTGCCATTTTATACAAAATAATGTTTTTTTAGAAAATGCAAAAAAAAGTAGCTTTTGATTTTGTCAAGAAAAGGTTCAATTTCTTATAGAGTGCCACATATTAACAAAATAGTTGAATACCTATTCGTTCTTACCGTAACCAAGACAAAAAATACTGCAGATATCAGAAAACTATTTACGATGGACAAACCAATAACCGCTCAAAATGAAATTAAAAATTGATAAAATTTAGTAAGTAAATGAAGAAAATGTTTGTAGCAACATAAAGGATACCATTAAATGTAATGTACAACATTCTTAGCAAATCGATAACACATAAAAGTACCATACAAGATGTCTCGCAAGTCACATTAAAGAAAATATTGCCCTACGACCTAACTTGCTGTCTTTGTATGCGTATACCGCTTATGAGGGTGGCAATTTTGACACTTTCTACTTTTATTGCTCATCCCCAATGTACGTACCTATGTAATGCTTATGTACAGTAAAGTGCAAAATTTGACAAAATTATTCATTGTGCTAAATGATTTCTTAAGGTAATCTTTTTTAGTGTCATAAGTGAAAAATTGTTTTCTACACTTTATCAAAAGTTCTAAAGAAAAAATTACAAATTTTGCACCACACTGTATTTTTTGCAAGCACATTTTTTGGGATGTCATAAGGTGAATCAATTTTACTGGTAAATCTTTTCTTGTTTTTGCTACTGCTGCTGCTGTTCAATTTGGTTAAATTTTCGTAGTCGTCGTCGTTGATGTTGGCTCAAGTGAAATAATTCTCTCCATTGTTTTGTAACAATACAAAATTATTTCACCTGAGCAAAGTTTGATGGCAAAATTTCTATGGCATGTAAGAATTTTTTGGCACTTTCATGTTGTTATTGGGTCGAAGAAGTCTGCTTTTTTCAATTTTTATGTTCATTTATTTTTGTAATGTTGTTGTTTTTGTTTTTGTTGTTGTCGAGTTGACTTTTACGTTTAAGTGAATTGATAAATTTTTTTTTTCTGCACATTTAGTTGACGCAATATATACTTCTACCTACATATATGTTTAAATTATGTTTAACAGTGTTGTCATTTTTCATTTACTAAAAATTTTCAAAACGAAATTGAAAAATGGAAAATTTTATAAAATATCTTGTTTTTAATTTTGTGTAATATGTTTGTGAAATTCAGTTTGCTTGTTAAAAATTAGAAAGTTTTTTCTTTAAAATGTGCTTAAGTTATTAATTTATCGCTATTTTAACAGAAGTTATAGCTATTAAAAAATAAATCAATTTAAGACATTTATGGGCAAACACGTCGTATGAGTAACCGTTGTTTGCTATAGTAGCTTAAACAAATGGTGTTACCTTACATGTTTTAACCTTTATCTATAGGTAGGTGGTGTGGGTATAACCTTCGAAAAGTACTATTAAATTTTGTTTTGCTTCTTTTGTGTTAATCATCAAGCAATATGGTTTCGAAACCATTCTGAGATACGAGTAATATAATCTGTCCTTTAAATTCATATATAAATTCCATTTATTTTTTGTATTGTAACCTGCAAAACGGCAACACTGTTGCATGTGTTCGCTTTAGTATGATTTTGTATCGGTTTTTTATTGAGCCATTTAGAAATGGTGTTAGCAAAGTGTCTTGAATTTTTTTCATTTTTTTTTTTTGGTTTTGTTTTGTTTGGAACACAGATGATGTCTTCAACTTTTTAAATCATTTTTATATAAAATAAATTTTAAGGCATAAATTATATTGATGAAAGTACATGCTTGAGAAAAAGGCGTGACGGACGTAGAAGAGTTCATATAGTAATTTTCTGAGTAATCATCATCGTTGGGTATATAATATCAGACAGAGTGATATTTACCATAAGTGCTTCATATGGAACTTCTAAATTCACTCTTAATACCCAGTGTTTTATTTTATTGCACTGCACCGAAATCTAATTAACATGGAACTTCACAAGGATTCCTAGTCCATTAAAGTATTTACAATGTTTATTGTAGGGGAGAATGGGGAGTTGTGCGACAGCTTTAGTTTCAGGGTAAAAAAACTATGAAATTCATTTTTTTAACATCTCAGTATATATAATCTCTAGTATGCTTCAAAACACAACTTCCGGCTAAAGGGTTTGGTTGAAATTTAAAAAAATGTAAAAGTTATGCTTGTTAACGTAAAAAACGCGTTTTTGGGGAGTTGTGCAACACGGACGGAGTTGTGCAACACAGCTTTAAAAGTTACATATTTTGATGAATATTCTTTGTTAAATTAACTCTTTGATTGTAGCCACTAAGGCATTGATATCACTCGCTGGTTTGCTGGTCGCACGATATGTACGACGTGGCATGGTGACTATCTACAAAAATCACAAAAAATCACGAATAAAATCAAGAAAAATACTAAATTCTGTGAAGAAAATCCACCAAATTACATGAAACATACGAATTATTCACAAATAATGCGATATACGCATGAAAAATGTAAACTCGGGTTGAGAACTGTCAAATGTGGCATTTTGTTGCAAAACTCCCCACTTTCTACATATTCGATATGGCCAACGCGTCATCGATACATTGAATGTTTATTCATCATTATTTTCATGCGTTGAAAGGGTATTCACAAAGTAATGTTTTGCATATATTGACCTTTATCATCAGCTTCAACAAGTGACTGAAAACACGGCAAACACAAGGGGACAATGGAACTTTCTGGCAAATTTTTCAACGCACAATGAAGACCAAAACGAAGAATATGTATTGACGTGACGAGTGCTGGTGAAAAAGTCAGATCGGAGCGAGACAAACAATTGATAGTAGTTGGATACATGACAACTACTGTCATCTGACATTCATCGATGTGTTGCACAACTTCCTCTGTTGCAAAACTCTCCAATCTCCCCAACTGTTTCTTATACTTAAAAGTACCAGCTTTCTAGTTGGAGGACAGAAGTTTACATATAACTGCTGGATTTTGAAATATCATTGCTTGAAATTGCAGAAAGAGCTGTTTTCAAGCGTACGATGCATTTCCAGAAAAAAGGTGAAATTTGTTATAAACTATCCAACTGGATAGAGTTATCAAGTTATCACCCTTTTGAAGTAAAGACGTCTAAAAGAAATATTTAATATTTGTAGCGGAAATTCGGCTTATGGCCAATGAAATGTTCAAAAAATGTTAATGTTCAAAAAAATTCTGAAAAAATGCATACGTATTCCCCGGACAATTCTAAGCATTTTATGCCTGATACACTTTTTTGACATAGTTTGTTGAGAAAAGTTTACTTGTTGGACATTACGCTACAATTTTAGTAAATAAAAAAAACCGGTTTCTTAATTAGTACACGAGCTATTGATCTGAAGCTGAAGATCCTCTGACAAAAACTTTGGGGGGTTTTACTTAGCTACTCTGCAGCAGATTTAGTCCTTTATATGGGGGCTGAGATTCTTTTACTTACATAAGGGTGGCAACTTCGGAACAAACGAGGATGGAATCCATAACTCTCGGTTCATTAGGTAGCGCACTGAGTTGGTCGTGGGATGCTATGAGTTAAATATCACTGCTTACATCATTTTTTGACCTGGTTTTTACCTACCTTACTTGCCTTGTACCTTAAAATATATAATTTTTATGAAGATAGACTGAAGCCTAAAAAAAGATATTAAGAACTTTCTATCTTCAGTTGGTGTGATAGCACCCTTAATGGGAAAATACTCTTTCAGGACGTAGCCGCTGAACCGATTTTTAAGGTTAATGTTTCTTATGAAAGGATATGGAAAACTTTTAGTTTTTTCGTGGTTATCTTTAATAAGGAATGTTACAAAATATGTGTTTAATATGTTTAAGTCCTTTAATTTAAAATAAAAGCACTTTTTTTTTGCAGACAGCGCGATAATGTTTCTTAAGGGTGCATAAATCAAAAAGCACTATTTATTAGCCAGTTTAAAAAATTGCTTGCTCTAAACAGTTTCTGAAGGCCGATACAACAAACGTTAGTAAACGACGGCCATTGCAGTACGAATGAAAATTCTGAACTAAATTAATTACCACATAATTGGACTCCAGAGGAGCTGCAACGTTTAAAACACTTTATTAAAGTACAGTGGCAATGTGTAGTTGGTGCACTTTTGAGTTACCGTATGCAAAGCTTTGTGTCAGGGTGTAGTTAACCGTGTTATGCTTCTACATATTACTCTGTTCATATGATATTTTGTGCCATACAAACGAAGTATGTACTTAATTTTACAAGCACACATATGTACATATATACATACATTAGTAAAAGCTATTCTAGGTCATTTTTCTCAACCACATTGCAATGGTGCTGCAATAAGTTCCCATGTGACTTAAATTTTGTTGTTTTATTGTGACTTTGTTCTTACTAGGTATGCTAAAATTTTGCGTTCCTATCAAGGTTTTTTGATGAAAGTTCGGTTTTAAATTTTTCTAGATAAATCCTATATTTTCATTAAAAGAAAAAATACATCGAATGTTTAATTAATGACAAAGGATATGAAAATTATCTTTTGTTTTTAATGACTCAACTATGATCATACCGATTGAGACTTTCAAAAAAGTGCTTCTGAGCATAGTATCGATTAGATTTCACCGAAGTCAGATATTCTTAATTTTAGAACTTGGTTTTTGATTTCTAAACCAGTAGTCATCTACCTTTTGGGCCTTTCTATCGTCATTAGTAAACAAAAGGTAGCTCTACAAATTATTTATAAATATTGAAACAGGATTCTTTGACTTATCAACAGTAATATTTAGTAAATCTTGACTCTTTACTGACTGAATACCACAAATGCGAAAAGCCAACATAAATATTATAATATTTGTAAATATATAGAAAATGTGAAAATAAAAAAACGCACAAATAAAATTATTTCAATAAACGTGATAAAAAGTCATGCCGCGTTTTGTTACAAACGCAAACGTAATTTTTTACAGAGAATTATGTAGATGACACTGCTCTGGAGATGCGATATTTAAATATCGATAAAAAAATATTCGATATAACATACAGGGCATGGAAGACAACAATCAGGAGGAATATGCAATGCTATAAAAAAACATTTCATCAGATATTTTATTTTTGATGACATCATTCCCTACTCAAGGAAAAATAGTTTGTCCTAGCAGTAATTTAAACGACTATTTAAAAACCCAACCGCTTTGTAAAAGTATGGTTTGAAAATTTTGAATACACAAAAATCTTTTGAAACTTTTTCAAGATCAAGGTCAAGATACAACCTCAATTTCTAAAATCTAGCCCAAGACCGCTATGGCCTTTTTTTGGTCAGTTATCTAAGGAAGACAAACCATAATCCCACCACATGAAGAAAATCAGACGCAACGGCAGCACTGCGCAACAAGTGTTTTTGACACGCAGCTCTCGTTCGATCTGTTTGCTGTCACAGAAACAGAAAATAAATTTAGACACACATCAGTGGATTGAGACAGTATTTGCGTGGCCGGCGACTGGTGAACAACAGCAGCAGCAGCAGTAAGCAGAAGAAGCAGACAAGGCGGTAAGCGGCAACAGCCAAGGAAACCAGGTATTTGCTGAGTTAAAGTAGTTATAGTAGTAGTAGTGGGAGGAGCAGCGTAGAGACCGTGGCATTAAACGCACTAAGCCCGATAATAAATCAGTTGCCTGTGGTTAGTACACGAGTGAGGTCACATAAACGAATAGCCTGATAATACATCAGTTATTCGTGGTGCGATCTTGTCTCAAATGGATTTGGTTATGCAAACAGCAGCGTAGCAAACGGAGTAAAGAGAATTTAGCCACATACAAAAGAGCACTGTAGTCAATAGCGTAGTATAGGGTAATAGTGCTCGGTAGTGGAAAGAGAACCACCACATAAGACGTGGGTGGCCCGATAATAAATCAGCTACTCACGGCTAACTTGTAAGTGGGGGGAACAGCCTCACGATCAAGCCCGATAATAAATCAGTTGGTCCAACTTCAAGCCAGGATATTTCGAAATCCTGCACGTATATTGACAATTCGTCGAAAAGTTCATAAGACTGCATATAAGAAGTATTGTGTTCAGACAATTTTTTTTTTGCCTATTAAATCTGTAATCCAACTTTTCCTTCTGAGCTGCCCGATTTGTTTTGAATTTGTTGCGTGGCAAACTGCGTGTGTAGGCCTCTGGTTTCTGCCACTTCTTGAGGTAAGGCTGTGTGAGGTCGTCGAATATTTGTCATTCTTGTACGAGGCCTTTACTTCCTTGCTAAGGATGCTTAAAAAAAACAAGAATGTATCGATATTTTTGTCAGTACGCACTGTTTTTTGGTAGCAAAAGTTATAACATAAATAATGACAGATGAAAATTTCACGGTTTTTTTTATTTTTTGGTTTTTTCATTCTTTTTTATTCCGAAAGCGTGCGCAACAGCAAACGGAACGTAACAAAGTGGCAAAACGTTCGGTGCTAAACATAAAATTTATGATTTTCCTTTTTGGTTTTTGCACTCAACACTCAAATGCGTCGTCTGCGTTGTCATTTATACCGAGTTATGTTTTATTGTAGTACGCCGCGGCATTATAGTACTCGGGTATTTGCCTTTTGTTTGGGGGTTTTTTACTTTTACAAATATTGTCATTGCATTATTGCTGACATTGCGTATACAAATGTTGCTGTTGTTGTTGGCAGAGGAACGTACAAATAATTTGTTTGCTGTTGCCAAGTGTTTGCATTAAAAATACACCACGGACGTGTTTTTATACAAAAGTCACACATATATATTGTCGCTGTGATAAAACAATAACATCAGGTGGATTTTAAGAGGGAATAATCAATAAATTGGAAGTTGGATTTTTAAAAGTCATCTGTTGCAATATAAAAAATAAAAATGTTTTTCATCTTTTGAGGTCGACGAAAAGCGGTAGATATCTGAAAAATCTTCTTTTTATGATTAAAATTTTATTTAAAGTTTTTTTTTTCGCGGTCTTTGTTTTTCAAGTTAATCAATTTAATTGATTTTTTTGTCTGTATTGACTCTAGTTCTACAGATATTTTTGCTTAAAGTTGCAAACATAGCTGTTTAAAGGCATATTTGAAGTTATATCACAGTTAAAGCTAACAGCGTAATTAAGTTTTTCCATCGGCATCTGGCCATTACCTTCCTCATTATACCTAACCTTCAACTTTTCTAATTAATATTTTGTTTTCGAGTTATCATCCAATGATGCTTAGATATTTGAAGATGAAATATCTTTCAAAGAAATGATGAATCAAAATTAAGGAGGGCGTGGCACCGCCAATTTTTCTAGAGAGAATTATTTGTTCTAATGGTTTTTACAATACATATACACTAAATTATATTTATCTGCGTCAAATATTTTCAGACATATGATGAATTTGTTTTGTTGAGGGCGTAACACCGCCCATTTTTCCGGTGGATGTTATTTGTCTCGATATTTTTTACATGTTTACATATTTAATTTTTTAGAGGCGTGGGATCACCCACTTTTTTTACCTATGACTTAGCCTTTTTTTATACCCGACAGAAGGAGATGTGGTAGGTATGGAAAAGTATTTATATTCTTGATCAGCGTCACCTCCTGATGCGATATAGCCATGTCCGTCTGTCTGGCTGGCTGGATGTACGTGGAAATATTTTTTTGAGAAAGTTGAGCAAGATAATTCAATAAGATTTAATATACTGCCTTCTTCGTTAAAGTTAACTCATGAGATTCAAAATGAGCGAAATCAGTCAATGGACACGCCTATCGCCCATACAAAAAATATATTCAAAATGCAACTTTAGGAGTATTTTTCACGACAATGCAACCAAGATACACATAAATACTACGAATTGTAAGCGCAAGCTCTGAGAAAAAACTAGGTGAATCCAGAAAAAAGGGCGTAGCACCTCCGATACAAGCAAAAGCTTCAAAACGCTATACTGAAATCGTTTTTTTGAGACAATCGAACTTAATTTTATTTTGTCTTAAATAACTATAAATGCAAGCTCTGTGCGAAAACTGGGTGAATTCGGATAAGTAGGCGTGGCACCTCCCACATAAGCAAAAGTTTCAAAATGCTATACTGTAAGAGTTTTTTGAGATAGTCCAACTAAATTTCACTCAAATACTAAGGACTATAAATGCAAAAGCTTCAAAACGCTATACTAAAAGCGTTTTTTTTTTGAGATAATCGAAATAAATTTTACTCAGACACTAAAAACTCTAAATGCAATCTCTAAGCAAAAACTGGGTTAACTCGGACAAGAGGGCGTAGCACCTCCCATATACGCAAATTTTTAAAAAAACTACACTGCAGGATATTTAATGTTTGGCCAGGCCAAAGGTTACACGCTTACAAGTTTTGGTAAATATTGGATGGGTCGTACTATTCGTAGCCATCTAGTGCTCCAGCATACCCGAGTATTTCTCATTATGAGTTGAACAATTCGTTGTTGCTTAAAACTCCAGCTTTCTCGCTTACTTTGAGCTCGGAGTTGAAATATTTTTGGCTGCGTATCACTCCCAATCTCACATCTCATTACCGATCTCACTCGTCTAATTTTCATTCGGGGTCGTATTATTCATGGCAACCCAGTACTACCGCTTTCTCGCCTATTTTCCATTAGGTTTCTTACTACTCAAGGCCTTAATATACTCCCACTCTGACACATATTTTTCATTGAAGGTCGTATAATACGTGGTCGCATAATACTTTCCGGGTTGCCTAATATTACCGTTCCTACTTTTCTTTAAGGGTAATAGTATTCGTGTTAAAAAACACTTAACAAAACCCTACAAATTACATAAAAAAATTAGTCCCCCAACTTAACAGCAATAGAAAATAGATGATTTAAGTGTTGATATTCTTCACATCTTCAAAATAAACCTCTAGAACACTTCAGAAAAAACGCAGAAAGTCTCGCAAGTGTTATTAATCTGAAAAGTTAATAAACAACATAAGAGTTTGGTCGCAAGCAACAAAATAAAATACTTGCAAGGAGTTTATTTTTAAAAGCCTTTTCCTGCTACCAAGCGCTGCATTTCGCTGCTGCAATTGAAGTTGAAAACTCTCAAGTGATTACGCGCGCTATACATTCGGCTTCTTCTTTTTTTGCTCGCTGCCACCACTACCTGTATAACTAACTCTGTGCTTTATTGCAATCACTTTTTCTTACCAAAGTACCTATTTTCTTCAGCGTTTTAACGAAAGAAGCTGGAGAAAAAAAAAAAAAAAAACGACACAAGTCTTTTCAAAGTTTTTAAACCAAATGTTAAATTCTTATGTACTTGCCAAGTTGGTAAGTAAGTACACCCATACATGCATACATATGTATGTGTGCAGTTTGTTGGCAGCACTTAAGTGCGATTTCACATGTGAAATGCAGTCGCAAACTTTCCTTTCGTTTTAAATGTTCCCGGCACTTTTGGGACGCTTTCTGAAACGTTTTGTTTTGCATCGCTTCTCAAGTGGTAGCTACTTAGCCATGGGCTGGCAACAGGGGAAAAGAGCATTAATACCCCAATACCTTAGATGACAATGCAAATACAATATAAATGCGTGGGTAGTTGCATTCGTGTTTTTGTGGCAGCACAAGTTTTAAGTTCTTCTTATCAGAAGTGCAAATATTTTGGCCATTTTTTTGACTTAACTTTTGTATGGTAGGAATATTGTCATTGTGGTATAATGTGACTTGCGAAAAGAGGACGCTGTTCGCAAAACAACTTAATCTTTTGATAATGATATGAGAAGCAAAAAATTTAAGCTGCAAGAAACAATAAATTAACAGCTTCTAAATAATGCCACTACTATGATATACTTATCTCAATAGTGGATCTTATTGTATCATAGGATCTTTGAGCCGAATCATTTGAATTTTTTTGATATTCTCGCAAAATTTTGTAATTTTTTGTCTTTTCATTTGTAAAAAGAAATAATTTTTGTGCTTAAAGTGTAAAATAACAAAAGGAAATGATGAGAAGAGTTGAGAAATCTCAGAAATAAAGCGCATGTACAGTAGATAGTATCGATACCCATACAAACAATAAAGTTCGCTATAAGCCCCCATTTTGGAAGCTTATCAGTTTTGATTTTTATGAAAAAAAAAAAAAAAATGTTTTCTTTTTCGATCCCTAAATAATACACTATTTGATTTTTTAATATTGGTCCGCCAGTTGACGTCCACTGACGTTACACTGTTCGACAATTTCTTAAAGTAGACGTTAAAAAAATACCCGTTTCTCGTGGTTTTTCTCCAGCACGTCACATTTTTTTTAATCGATTTTCGAAGTTTTTTATCCGCTGTACATGAAAAAACCAAAAATACCGCATTCTTGTGTTAAATCGATGAATTTAACTATGTATATGATCTTTATATTTGAGGTGTATCATGTGCTTAGCAAACTTTTGCAGGATATTGCCGGAAATATTTTTGCAGAAAATTTTAACCCTGTTTAGCCCCCACATGTGGGTCATTTTTGCCCATTTCTTAAAAAGGTACAAAAATGACATCCAAAACAGGGGAATATTGAGTCAGTATGTACTACAGAAATATTTGCTATAAAATTTCACTACTAGTTTTTAAGCACGTAAAGGTCGAAATTTGAGCCCGAAACCAAAAAACTCTTTAAAATCAATTAGGATTTTTCACATTGCATATTAATTACATCCCTGACGCGCTTACCTTAAGTTTTAAGAATTTTTGTCTTTGGTAACTCTAAGTGAAATTTTTTGTAGCATATTTTTGCAAAACTTTTTAACCCATTATGGCTCAGTTTTAGAAAAAGGGGTCGAAAAGACCCATAATAACTGGATATAATAGGTTAATGTTTTCTAAGAAAATGATCCTTGTGTGATTTCGTTATGATATTGTGAGAACGAGTTTTGTCCAAAATGAAGTTTAAGAGTTTTACAGTGGGGTGAAAATTGGAAGATATTTATTGTTAGAACTGCTTACTGATTTTTGCAATTTTTTTGCTTTCGGGATAAAATTTAGCTTTTTTAGTGTTCAGCAACAAGTAGTGAAATTATATAGCAAATATTTCTGTAGTACATACTGACTCAATATTCCCCTGTTTTAGGTTTAATTTTTGTACCATTTTAAAAAAGGGCAAAAATGACCCACATGTGGGGGTTGTACAGGGTTAAAATTTTCCAAAAAAATATTCCCCGCAATATCCTGCATGAGTTTGCTCAACACATGATACACCTCAAATGTAAGGATCATATACATAGTTAAATTCATCGATTAAACACAAGAACGCGGTAATTTTGTCGATTAAAAAAAATATCACATGCATGTGTTTTTTTTTGTGTCGAACAGTGTTATCAAGTTTGGTATATTGTTGTAAATGTCTCGATGTGGGCTATATTTTATTAATGGAAGTAATTCTTCTCAAATGTTTTTTTCGACTAGTTGTACTCATTATCTCAGTTTCTACTACCCTAAGGTGCCAAGGGCACTTAATAGAAGTGAAGCCCATAAAAAATCATAAAATTCATCTCCTCAAATTGCTGAAATTGAAGAAGTTATAGCGTATCTTAAACTTCAGTACAATATATGAAAAACAGTATGATCCAAAACAAAAATCGAAACCTAAAACTATGCTATATTCTTTTTTTTTAACATTTGACGTTTCAAACAGTATGCAAATAAATAAAAAAAAAGAATTTTGCATAGTTTTAGGGGCGATTTTTGTTTTGGATCATACTGTTTTTCATATTTTGTACTGAAGTTGTATGTTCGCTATAACTTGCTCAATTTAAACAATTTGAGGAAATTTTGCAGAAATAAATTTTATGATTTTTTATGGGCTTCAATTTTATGAAAAGTCCTTGGCACTTTAGGATGATAGAAACTGAGATAATGAGTGCTACTAGTCGAAAAAATCATTTGAGACAAATGACTTCTATGAATGAAATATAGTCCATATCAAGACATTTACAATTATACACTATACTTGATGATCGGACGTCAAATGGCGGAAAAAATCAAATAGCGTGTTATTTAGAGGTCGAAAAATATAAATTTTTTTTTGCCTTAAAAATCAAAACCGATAAGCTTTCAAAATGGGGGGCTGACAGCGAACTTTTTTTTTTTTGTGATACTATCTAGTGTATATTCCATTATTTTTAGATTTCTGATAAAAAAATGTAATGTTCCAAGTTTTTATGTTCTGATACTTTCGAAAGAGCTTTGAAATTTCATTAGGTCTATATCTTTTGTATTAAATGCAACTAAAGCAGCTTAGTATTTGAGGTTAATTTTATTCCTTTTATTCCATTCCTTTAATTTTCATTATAATGAAACAAAAAGCTTGGGGTGCTCAGGAAATAAATGATGCTTCACTGCATGGTTGGTAAACATTAAGTTGTTACTATTGTTGTTTTTGTTGTTGCTGCTGTTGTGTCATAAAATTTCATCGTACTTTTTTTTTTATGAACGAAATAAAATATTTGCAGTCTCATTCACCATGAGTGGCTTAAGTTTTTTCAATATCTGTTCTGTTCTTTTCTTCTCGTTGGTTGATTTTTATTACCCTTAAATGTTACAGGTTTCGGTTCATCAATTTGGATGATTTTATTTAGAATTTTCGGCAAAAAAAAAAACTTTTATGGATATTGTCTCTAAAGATGTGTCTTTATATTTAGCAAGAAATAATTTAATTTTAAAAAGAAGGGACAATTAATTTAATTTATAATTTAATTTAAAAAATAAAGATTTGAAGAAGAATTTGGAATCTACAAGACCCTGGGTTAAAATTGTTAAGCTGACATTTCCGTAACAAAAAATATTTCGAAATTAAAAGGACACAAAGCAAAGATATCTGCAACATTTAAATGCTTTAAATGCAAATTAAAATTTTATTTGTCCGAAAGTTGCAGCTGCCCTGACCAGAAATGCAATGGAAATATATGAAATGAAAATATTACCACTTTGTTTAACACAAATGGGGTCAAGTAAATATGAGAAAATGCAGAAAAACTGAGTAAATTCCATGAATGCAAGTACATTAAATACAATTTCGTTGAAGAAGATGCAGCGACGGCGGGTTGGCCACCAGCATCCTGCATGCAAAGTATGACTTTTGGCATTGCCACTGAATGAGTTCATTAATGTCGTTGCCAGTGGTAACTGCAGAGGCCAAGTTCAATAGAACATAATTTTTATGTGCTTTTACAACTTTTCTAAAGGAATGCTTTTATGGTTGATTTATTTAGAAAATCATCTTCTGTACTCTCGTACAACATTCAGAAAGGTTTTGAAACCCTCACATTGTCCACTTTTGTCCAATTTGATGAAATTCCATCTCTCTTTTTATGGATGGCTCCTATATTTTTCCTATTAAAGTAGATATCAAAAAGATTCCAAAGATTACGTCGACTGCAAATCGAAAACTTGCTATATGTACACTGAACATACATACGTATATGTATACTAGGGCTGTTCAAAAAAAAAAAATTTTTCGAATTTCCAAGATATACTTTGGCATCACGATCTACATCATGACAGAATATCCCAAAAAATTTTTCAGATTTTTAAATTCATATTTAAAGGTGGCTCAAAGCAGAAATAAGTATATTTTTATTTTTTTTTTTTTAGCATTAATTACAAAATGTTGTCAAACAATTTGAAAAATTTGTTTTAGAGTTATTTAAAAACATTTATTTTGTTTGCTTTTTAATGAACTTGAAAACCTACGTTGTAATTTTGACAAAAAAAAATTTGACACTTCTTAAAAAATGAAAAACTGCTCTAAGAAGGCGAAATTTTACGGTTTTTCAAAGAAAAAAGTCATCGTGCTTTAAACGAAATGAACATTTTTTAATTTACAAGATTTCATTCAAAAGAGCTCTTAAAAACCTTCAAGACCAGACATGTTAAGACATTTTTGGGCCAGCAGGCTCGATGACAGAACGTTTGAAACATAGTAATGCAGCCCTGTGAAAGGCAAAACGCTTTTTACTCAAGAGGGAGGCATCTTACAAAAAAGTGCCCATGGCATAAAATGCTTAAAATCATCCAAGGAACAAGTGTGAGTTGTTTTTTTTTTTTTTTTTGAAAGTTTATTAGAAATGACGTTAAAAAAATTTTTTTTCTAAAATTAAGTAAAAAAAAAAAAAAAAACAATTTGCACTTGTTCCTTGGATGATTTTAAGCATTTTATGCCATGGGCACTTTTTTGTAAGATGCCTCCCTCTTGAGTAAAAAGCGTTTTGCCTTTCACAGCGCTGCATTACTATGTTTCAAACGTTCTGTCATCGAGCCTGCTGGCCCAAAAATGTCTTAACATGTCTGGTCTTGAAGGTTTTTAAGAGCTCTTTTGAATGAAATCTTGTAAATTAAAAAATGTTCATTTCGTTTAAAGCACGATGACTTTTTTCTTTGAAAAACCGTAAAATTTCGCCTTCTTAGAGCAGTTTTTCGTTTTTTAAAAAGTGTAAAATTTTTTTTGTCAAAATTACAACGTAGGTTTTAAAGTTCATTAAAAAACAAACAAAATGAATGTTTTTAAATTACTCTAAAACAAATTTTTCAAATTGTTTGACAACATTTTGTAATTAATGCTAAAAAAAAATAATAAAAATATATTTCTGCTTTGAGCCACCTTTAAATATGAATTTAAAAATCTGAAAATTTTTTTGGGATATTCTGTCATGATGTAGATCGTGATGCCAAAGTATATCTTGGAAATTCGAAAATTTTTTTTTTTTTTGAACAGCCCTAATGTATACATTAGGGTGGTTCAAAGTTTTAAATTTTTTTTTGCACAGCATAAGAACCTTTCCATAATGATTGATTCTTCATACAAGCTTCCAGC
The DNA here is from genome assembly GCA_951812925.1 of Calliopum simillimum. Classification (NCBI taxonomy): domain Eukaryota; kingdom Metazoa; phylum Arthropoda; class Insecta; order Diptera; family Lauxaniidae; genus Calliopum; species Calliopum simillimum. The sequence continues at coordinate 10,367,498 of OX638372.1, forward strand.
CTCTTAACGAACGATTTCAATAGTAAAAACTATCTTATGTCTTTTTGACGGTCTCAAACTATTTCCATACCAAATTTCATCAAAATTGGTTCAGCGACTTAGGCGTGAAAAGGTAACAGACAGACAGAGTGGCTTTCGCATTTGTAATATTATATATAAATGTGGGAGCGGAGCTAAACGGATAACCTGGCAGCACTGACAAAACGAACGAGAACTGAACGAAATTAACATGACGAAAAGATTTTGAATAAACGAACAAACGACAGTTGAGGAGTAGTTGAATTTAAGAGTTGATGAAGACGGTTGTCTGCGGACAACAAAAGAAGTGATGTAAAGAAGTAAAATTGAGGACAATGAAAAGAACAGAGTTGTTAAAGAGAAACTAAAATTGAAAGAAGAACTAATATGTAAATAATATTGTAAAATATAATAACTAAGAACTAAAACAAATGTGGAAATAAAACTGTAAGTAGAAACTGGAAAGTGTTGTGTTGTGTGGTTTTTATTAAAAAGGAAGCCTACAAATCCTACATAAATATATAATATATAACATACAATATATATATACGACGGAAACACTTATGCAAAAAAAAATGTTCAATGGAAAATGCAGCAAGCTAAAGTTGAATTTAAAGGTATGGTTGACTGAGTATTTTTTCTTAGAATTGAAAAAACTTTCACATAGAGGGGAAGCAGAGGTCATTCGCAATCTTTTCATATAATTTGAGCCACCCTTAAACATATATTTATACAAAACTATGCAAATGTGCAAGTCCTTGTTCGTTCAATACTCAAAACAAAAGAAAGCAATACCCACTACACTTGGCAAATGAAAATGCATTTGTGCATACACACATACAATGCAATATAGTGAACAATGAAAACAGATATGTATGTAAGTCATAAAGTAATAACTTTCGCAAAAACATAAAGATAACTTTTCATCAGAGTCTGTACGCAAGCAAAGCAGATGCAAAATCAAGAAAAATTTACGAATTATGGTGTTCTTTTTGGCCAAGCTTAATGTTTAAATACCCTACATCGATATGAAAACAGTTTAAAAAAAAAAACAACAAGGCGCTGATTGATTTAATCAGATTTTCTAATGTTCAAGCGCATTTATCGTTATTTTAAGCCGTCGACTTTTTGAACAAAGTGGCAATATAAATTAAAAATTGTATAAAAATTATACTTTTTTCTCAGTGTAGACTGTTAATTAAATACATATCAAAAAACTACACTTTAAAAATATAGTTTTTAGTAAACTTGAATTGCATTTAGTCGAAAATAGCTGTTTTCTCCCAATCGCCTTATCTGATAGCCTTAGCCAACGCACTATAGGTCAAAAGGAAATTTTTTTGTCCAAAATTCATAACGTCCATATTATCACGGTGACCAACTTCAAATTAAGTTTTTATGTTGACTTTAGCCTAAAAGAACAATTCTGAAAAAAATCTTAACCCTTGTACTACCGGGTCAAAAATGGTACGTAATAAAATTTCTAAATCAAAAACACATGGCAACAAGGTTTCGTTGCCAAGCATTTCCGGAATCCGCGGTCAGAATTGACCCACCACCTCAGAATTTGGAGATATTTGAGGTCAAACTCATGGAAAATGACAATTTTGGCTATATTTCAGGTTAGATGCAAGCTGCAAAAATTTTTTATTTTTTTTTTTCCAAATGCATCTTGTAGTTCTATTCTGTTTCTTCAAAATGAGCTCTTAAAAGATGCCATACAATAATTCCTTTAAAAGTTATGGCTGATTTTAGATGTCATCTAGAAATCCCATAAAACGGGTAAAACGACACGACTTTTGATTGCATGATATCATCTTGAATCTTTAATAACTTTTGAAGAAAGTATGGTATGAAACATTTTAAGAGCTCGTGTTGAAGGTAAAAAGTGGTGCTCAGTCATGAATTATGCAAAAAAATAAAAAAATATTTTGAGCAATCTAGAACTATCCAAGTTACTTAGACTAGTAGTATCTTTAGTATTTTCTTATAAGAAATTGAAAAACCGCTTCTTCGTTTTCTTTTTTGTCTATCTTTTGCAACCAGATTTCGAATAAAACGGAATTACTGAAGAAAAGTTACCTGACAAAAAAATTCATTAAAAAAAAAACGGGCAAAATCGGGCGTCTATATTTTTAAAGAACATTAACAATAGCAACGTCTTACTAGTTTCGGGTATGTAAGCCTTCCTAACTGTTGTAACGAAATGACCACCTCCATTGATGTAGGGTATTGAAAAAACATAGATGACACTGATAGTTGTCACAAACAGACATTGAAAAAGCACAACATCAACTGTAAAATGAACATGTATTGGTTACATTTGTATGTGTTTGTTTACAAATACATATGCACATGCATTTAAGTCACAGACAGAAAGCACAAGGATAAAAGCGAAAAATTGACATGACATATCGACTTTCTTTTGCAGAAAAATTTAAAAAAGAAAAACATGTGTGAAAATGCGTTCGCACTTACATGTGCAGAAAGAAATTACCTTTATTAAAATTGACATTATGAATAAGAAAAGAGTAACCGATGCTGCCGAACAATGACAGTTGAGGTAGGCAACCCTGACGTTTTTAATTTAACGCAGCTGCTTTTGAAATTTTCATTGGTTTTTATTTACTCATAAATATTAAATCAAAAAATTTTTAAGTCAAGGTTAATTTTTTTTAATATCTTCGATTTGTTTATCTATTTCTTTGTTATCTGGTCACTTTCTTTAAGGCAAAAATTAACCTTAAGTTATTTCGATCAAGAAGATTATCTGTACCTTCGATACAAGAATATTCTCATAAGCCTGTAGAATCTCAGAAAGAAGTAAATGTTTAAAAAATGGAAATGACACAAAGAAGAGCTTACAAAGGAGGAAAACTTTGACAACAGCTCTTGCATCGCATGGAGGATTGTCAAGGCATAAATTTGATTTAGATATACCTCTATATGTTATGCCCCAGACAGACGGCAACTCTAATGCACATTACAGACGCAATAACGTGAAACTTTTTATTGCATGATTTTAGGCATTTCTTTAAATACATATTTCATAGACATTGACTGAAAGAAAATTTTTCAATTCAGGGTCCAAATAATTCCAGTTAGCTTTTCTGATGCTGAACTCCATATTAATTTTGTTTTTGATGTTTTAGAATTTTTTGGACCCTGAATTGGGAAATTTTCTTTTAGTCAATGTCTATGAAATATGTATTTAAAAAATGCCTAAGATAATGCAATAAAAAGTTTCGCATTGTTGCGTATGTAATGTGCATTAGTGCAGCCGTCTGTCTCGGCCATTAGGGAAAAAATGCTAACAATCATCTAAAAAACACGTCAGAATTTTTGGAATTTTTTTTACTTTTATACCCTACACCCAGGGTATATTCACTTAGTCCTTCCGTTTGTAACGCAGAGAAGGAGGCGTGGCAGATATAGAAAAGTATAAATATTCTTGATCAGCGTCACCTCCTGAGTCGATATAGCCATATCCGTATGTTTGGCTGGCTGAGTGGCTGGCTGGCTGGTTGGGTGGTTGGCTGTGTGTGGAAATACATTTTTTGAGAAAACTAAGCAAGATAATTCAATGAAATTCGATGCACAGCCTCCGTCGTCAAAGTTAGCTCAGGGGATTAAAAATGAGCGAAATCAGTCAACGGACACGCCTACCGCCCATACAAAAAATATATTCAAAATGCAACTTTTAGAGTATTTTTTCTTGATAATGCAACCAAAATACCCATAAATACTACGAATTGTAAGCGCAGGCTCTGAGCAAAAACTGGGCGAATTCAAACAAGAGGGCGTGGCACCTCTCATATAAGCAAAAGCTTCAAAACGCTATACTGAAACCTTTTTTTGAGATGATCAAACTGAATTACACTTAGATACTAAGAATTATAAATGCAAGCTTTAAGCAAAAACTGGATAAAATCGGACAAAAGCGCGTGGCACCTCCCATATAAGCAAAAGGTTCAAAACGCTATACTGAACATATTTTTTGAGATAATCCAACTAAATTTCACTCAAATACTAAGAACTATAAATTCAAACTCTGAGAAAAAACTTGGTGAATTCGGACAAGAGGGCGTGGCACCACTCATACAAGCAAAATTTTCAAAATACTGCTGTGTAGGGTATTTAATGTTTGGCCAGGCTAAAGGTAACACCCTTACTAGTTTTTTTGTTGTTATTGACCAATTTTTAAAGAATTTTAAAAAGTTTCAAAAAATTCGGAAAAAAATTCAAACGTAGGTATTCCTCGGACGATTCAAAGAATTTTTTGTTTTATACATTTTTTTTGTAAGATGCCTTGATTTTGAGTTAAAATTGATTTTTCCGACCCCATAATTGGGAAAAACGTAAAAAATCGAATCTTGGTTCCGAATATTTTTGCAAGAGCACAATTTTTATATTTGAGTATCCATTCTGCGAAAAAAGAAATGTTATGATCAATGACTTTTTTTGGTTGCCAAAGTGGACCTTCAGGAGAATCAAAAGCGCTGCTCCATTGATTTTTTTGGAACGAAAAAAAAGATTAATTTCTAAGAGTTCATTTCTCCTAATTTTTGAGATGGCTAAGAGATGATTTTTTTTGCTTCATACAAATCAAATCAGTTTAATGTATGTACTAAAATACCAGTGCATAACTTCAACTTGAATCTGATATTCATTTAAAATCATTTTTATCAAAAATATAATTTGAATTTACATCAATTCACAACTATTTTTGATATTTTCCAATTTAAAGTTAAGTTTTCAAAAAAAAGTCCCTTTCTATGTCCCAAAAATTCAGCAAAACCAAACACAACAATACTAATTTACTTGCATAGAAATTTCTCGTCCTGCTATTGTCCTTCATTGAACACAATAACACTTCTATTTCAGTGCTCAACAGTAATTAATGACTGTGCATTTATCACTGTGAAAAATATCATTTTCCGCTGCGTTACCACTTGCTGGGGACAGCAATAAAGATAAGCCAAAGCTGAAGAAAAAAATAATAGAAATAAATAAGTGAAACTTTTTCAGCCATTTTCTTTTCTTTTATAGTTTTCTATTTATTAGAAACAAACAAAAAAATTTATATCATTTGGTCAAGCAAGACCTTAAATTTTGTTCTGCAAAAAAAAATATATGAAAAAATGTTTCTATTACATGAAATGCTTTCAATCACTCTCGCTGAAACAGCTTAAACATAATTCGCTCTTTGTATTCCGAAAAAACAACTACTTGATTTTAGTGAAGAGTTTTTCAGATAGTGGCTGCTTTTCAACAATATTTTTATCAAGATTAAGAGAATGTGCATGAAGGTTGTCATTTATATAGTCGGAATAATAAAAGGGCATCCAAATCAGCAACGAAACGTAGTTAAAACACTCACGAACGTGGTGAAAACTTTGTTTCTTCGCTCTGTGTACTATTAACATAAAGTTTACTAACTTTTTTATCAACTCTGAATGTATATAAGACTACATTTACTTACTGCAATCAAACCGATATTGAACTGCAACGCTTTATGTACAATCTTCAGCCCATCATTGGAACCTTCTTGATGGTTGAAGCAACAGCTACTTAAATGGTAAAATATTCTCAGTATTCAATTTCATCACATTTCACCACATGAATATCTGTTCTGGTAGTTTTTGATCGTTTATTTATACAGAAAATTCATTGTATACTTTAAGGATTGTTTTAAGCATTAGTGGCTTACTAAATTTAATTCTGTAGAAGTTATATTTGTAATTATTGGTAGCTTCATTATCAAAATACTTATTACAGAAACTGGTGTTATTGTTTTATTCAAAATATTCTCCTTGATATTCAATAAAAGTACTTTTGAATACCTTTGACTTTTGATATAGTTTTGAATACTTTATTGGCAAAAGGCTCAATGTTCCTATAGCCTCTAACGTATATATCGTTCCAGATATATGAATAGCAATCTATTTTATTGCGATATAAGAAACAATTTTTCGCATTGTCATTTTATCTACTGAGGCATCTATAATCGAAAATAGTTATGTATCTATAAAAGCGGTTAAATTTATAAAATGAACTTATGGAAACCTTGAGCTAATATGATTATTACATACGGATATGTATGCAATTTTTAATATGAAAATTATTCAATTAAATGACCTTTTACTAAATGTCAATTAACTGAAAAGTGCATGACAGTCGTTGTCCTTCGCCTATGAACATCAGCACCTGAAAAGTAAAACATTAAACTGTCCACAAAGAATACATAAATAAACTTATGTGTATATGTATGTTTACGTAGTAGACTGTATGCATACGTATGTATTGTGAAATCAAATTAAATGGACTCTTTTGTAAGCTAATTTCATCACCCTCAAAGGTCAATTTTCATTAATACATAATATTTTGCATTATTCAGAATAAATCAAAATATAATTGGAATTAAATGATTGGCAACTTTTTTATTTTTTCATGGCATGTTGTTCTTTGTAAAATTAATTTATGCAAAATTCAGTAATTTTTTCTTAAAAATATGCCTGCTCATATGAAAACAATTAGTTTTTATAATTTGACCAAAAGCCGTTCGTTAATTAATTATATTTGAAAGATAAAAAATTTCGTAATACGATTTCAACGAAATTAATTAATCATGATATTGTAATACTTCATAAAAATTTGAATGCATACTAACCAAAAAGAAAAGAAGCACTTCAGAAAGCGATCTGAAGTACTTACTTCTTTTTCACCAATAAGCGCTTCCGCTTCGTAAAAGCTATACTTTTTTTTTAAAATTGCATATCCTTAGGCGTTCTGAAACTTACCGCAGCCTTACGGAAAAAGGACTTATGAAGTGCATATTTGTAATGTGACAGTAAGCGTTCTTTCAATAAAACGAAAAAAAGAAACAAACTGACCTCACTAGGATTTGAACCAAAGACCATCCTTATGGTGGATAGAAACATTTCTTTTTGCTTACAATTACGAACTTGTTAGACCACATAACTTTATGATGAGGAGTTATAAAATTTGTATATTAAGCAAATGTCTCTCCAAACAGAATTTATACGACTGCTTTCCATAGCCTAACAAAGAATCATTGTGTATTCAGTTTCAATTCAATTAAACAAAGGCATATAAGTAAATTAGAGGAAGAAAAATAGAAAAGTGAAATAAAGGAAAGTAAAAATAATAAAAATTATAATAAAAAAAATAAAAAAAAAATTCACCCGCGCTGGGGTTCAAACCCACGTCTATGACAAACTTGTGTAACGTCCCTGTAGGACCAACGAAGTCAATTGTCTCAATAGTTTAATCTTTGGTCTAGTTTTTTTGTAAGTGGTCTATAACGAACTACACCTAAAACTGGAATAAATTTACTTAAATTATAAATTGTATCAAAAATGGTTCAAATGTAATGCATAATCTGTCATTAGTACCAAAAGTGGTCCAATTGTGTATCGATTGTATCAGTGAAATTATAACATTTCTGACTACGTAATGTTTCGCAATTCGTCGATTGGGAAGGATAGCAAGCGATAGTTTATCGGTCTAGTGGCTTGCGTTGCGTGAGGAAGCCCGGGTTTAAATCCTCCACAGGGTGATTTTCAATTCCAATTTTTAAACTTCTATTCATTTTTACACAATTTGTCTGAAGAGTTTTTGGAGCAATAAATGAAACATATGTCCAACATAGTCGAGGCATAAAATAATAAAAAAATTAATAAAAAAATGTTCATCCACACTGAGATTCGAACCCGTAACAAATTGTTCCGAAATATATAACAAACTCTGTAGCACATTCGGCTATGAAACCTTTTGACATTTTTGTGTAAAATTCGAGTTTCAAATTAAATTTGTTGAAATTTATAAATAAATAAAATAAAAAAAAATTGACCTTTTTCTGGTCTGAATGTAATACATCAGGAGACAATTGGTTACGCCCATTGACAAACAATGAGAAACGTAAATAGAACTTTATATGTGATGGGACCAGAATTTGGACTAATCGATTCCTCCCATAGAGTAGTTTGCAAACTAGTTTTGGAATATTCCGTGGTCCTGCAGGGGTGTGTGTAAACTTTTTATATATGTACAATTTTGTTTTATATTGTTCTCTTTCTCTTCCTCTCTTTTTTTAAAATGCTACTCAAATGTTGAAACAAACATGTCTCTCTAAACAGAACTGATATTTGAATGCTTACTGCAGCTTTTAAAGTGCTTGATTAAAAATCGCTTGAAATTTTTCCCATTGGGTATGTAGGCTATTTAGTGTTCAACATCCTGACATGGCGAATGAGGAACATATCACACTTGTAACATTACGAGTATGTACAATAAACAAAAAAAAAAACAATCTTCCCCAGATGGTATAACGATTTCATAGTTATGGCACCATTTATTTACTTCTCTTTATCTCCTCTCGGTACATAGAACCTTCACAAAGCACCTCCATGCATAGCTTTAGGGCATCTACCGCCATCAATTATATTTCATATTTCCTCGATTCACTAATTTCTTGCTCTACGGATCAACTCGAAAGTATTGGTAAGCTTCTCTTTATGTTAGACATACAACTTTAAGCCCCCGTGTTGGGTTTTGAAGAGGTAAATGGTCATTTCACGTTGGCCTTTCTTGTAAGAGGTTTTAACTTGCTGAGGGTATGTTTTCGATCTGTGCGGCTATTTTTCTCTAATCTTTTATTTGAGTATAACCTCTGGCCCGTTTTACAGTTCTACCTTTTTCTCGAGCCTTCTACCTTTGCTGTGCTTATATAAATACGTACAAGTATTTTCCTCTACAATCTCGCTCACTTTTTTGTGCCATTGTAGCAAGCCTTTAACCAAGGATAATATTTTATAAATACGAAAATGACATCTTAAATTAAGTCATCTCAATGTCCTGCCCACCTAACGGTAAGCCACTATTATTATGCTCATAAATGAAATCCCAATAGGTGGCGTCTCATCGTTAATCGCTGAGTGCCGTTCAATGTTGATGGCTTATTGCACCTGATGTAATTTGTGAATTTTAAATAATGATGATGATGAAATGGAATGGAATGTGGTTTTAATTAGAGCATTTATGGTAGCATCAGCAATTCTATGGGGAAAATTGCTAATGTCAATGGAATAAACCATGAGCTTAGTATTCAATAATGAGTTATATAATTTGAGTTTTTAATGGTTGCATTGATACAGTGACATAATCACAGAGTGACATAATTTGGTTTTAAATTGTATTTTTGATGTTTATGTTCCTAATATGTACCTTTAAACCATATTAGAAATTAACAAAAATTGCCTAATTTATGGGTGAAAATTTAGAAAAGCAGTGTTTTCTATGTAAATACGATATATCTCTATATTAATACGCTAGAAAAAAATGTGTCCTCCTTTTTTACTATGTTAGAAATGGAGTACGACTTTGAATTATACACCATAAGAAAGATATTTGTGTGTAGATGTGCACAAAGTTAATATTATTTCAATATGTTGCCCTTGAATCTTCCAAAATTAAATTCAAATTTAAATTCAAAATTTTCAATATTTACACCAACAATATAAAAATTTTTCAATATTAAAAACAACAAAATACGTGGTCACACAGAGCTGAAAAGAGGATAAAGCACAAAGAGAAAAACAACTAAATAGTAAGAGTGTTACCTTTGGCCTGGCCAAACATTAAATTCCCTACACAGCAGTATTTTGAAAATTTTGCTTACACGCCACGCCACGCCCTCTTGTCCGAATTCACTCAGTTTTTTCTCAGAGTTTGCATTTATAGTTCTTAGTATTTGAGTAAAATTTGGTTGGATTATCTGAAAAAATGTTTTCAGAATAGCGTCTTGCAGCTTTTGCTTATATGGGCGGTGCCACGCCCTCTTGTCTGATTTTATCCAGTTTTTGCTTAGAGCTTGCATTTATCGTTCTTAGTGTCTGAGTAAAATTTAGTTCGATTATCTCAAAAAACGCTTTCAGTACAGCGTTTTGGAGCTTTTGCATGAGAGGTGCCACGCCTTCTGGTCCGAATTCGGCCCGTTTTTGTTCAGAGCTTGCGCTTACAATTCGTAGTATTTACGTGTATTTTGATTGCATTATCGTGAAAAATACTCCGAAAGCTGCATTTTGAAGATATTCTTTGTATGGGCGGTAGGCGTGTCCGTTGACCGATTTCGCTCATTTTCAATCCCTCGAGTTAACTTTGACAAGGGAGGCTTTGTATTAAATTTCATTGAATTATCTTGCTTAGTTTTCCCAAAAAATGTATTTCCACACCCAGCCAGCCAGCCAGACAGATTGACATGGCTATATCGACTCAGGAGGTGACGCCGATCAAGAATATATATACTTTTCTGTATCTGCCACGCCTCCTTCTCTGCGTTACAAACGGAAGGACAAAGTGAATTTACCCTGGGTGTAGGGTATAAAATGCATAGCACTGACTTCGTGTTTTTTGTTTTGCTTACGTTTCACATTTGTCATTGTACCAAAGACGATAAATGAGCTTTTTTATTTTGTACCAAGTAGCAAAAAAAGTACTAAGTGTCCAAAAAGTACCAAAATTATTTAAAACATTTGTGGTCGAATTTTGACGACTGGGCGATTCTAGTTCAGATAAATATTAAAAATATACGGGGCAGTTTGGGGCCACACAGCGGTTTATAAGAGAGCGCTAGCCAGCCATAAGTCTTAAAATTTATGTGTCCAAATAATAATATTATTGCATAAATTTAAAGTAAAATATCTAGTTAACATATTTCAAGTACCAGAATGCAAAGGAATAATACCATTTCTGAGTTTTCACGTCTTGAGCTTGATGAATTCAGAAAATATAAATTTTTTCCAAAATTTAATAAAAAAATGTTAAAGTTTTAATGAGCTTACGTCAAGTTTACCAATTTTGCCGTAATATAATAATTTTTTGAGGAAATTGTCTATCATTCTGGATCTGCCATTTGGTTTTCAAAACGACTTATGTCGAATTTGGAAGCAGCGACTTTAAAAACCCCCTAGCTACAATTTGATATGCTGAAATCACTTTTTAAGAAAGAAAATTGTCCGTCATTTTGGATCTGCCATTTTTTTTTTCAAAGAAGTTGATTCCGAATTCGAAATAAGCGACCTCCAAAACACCCTTAGATACAATTTTATCGTGATAAAATCATTTTATGAAAAAATTGTCCGCTTTTTTGGATCCACCATTTTGATTTTTAAAAAATGGTTTCCAGATTTGGAATCAGCCACCCCAACACATAAAATCTGATATATTTTTTATTAAAAATAATCACGAAAGACTTATGACCGGCCAGTGGCGGATCCAAGGGGGGGGGCGATTGGCCCCCCTTCTCATACCAAGTGATTAAATTTTTTTTAAATTATGTGTAAAGATTTCAAAAACATTCTGTTATTATCTAGAAATGTAATCAATCGGCCCCCCTCTGGACAATGCTGGATCCGCCACTGTGACCGGCTAGAAGAGTATTCTAGACCACTGTGGGTCGTGGTTTTTCAATTTTCCTAGAATATAAAATCCATCTCACTATGGTTTTTTTTGGACAAAAAAGTGTACACAAAAATAATTCACTACAAGAACACATTTTCTTTAAAAAAATTTAACGCGAAGTTAAAGGTTATACATTCACCTATCTAAAAAAATGCCCGCCTTTTCCAGCATATGATTCACAAAATAGTGACACGGGTCGAAATCTCTTGAATTTTGAAAAAATCGATTTTTCTTTTTAAAAATGTTAGTCAAATTAAACGCAGTGATATATGAATAAATTTATGTGCATTCAATCAAATCAAGTAAGATGAAAGCAACTCAAACTAAAAATGGGCGGTGCCACGCCCCAAAAACAAATTCGTAATATTCGTCATATCTCCAAAACTATTAGACGCAGATAGATAAGATTCGGTATGTGTGTAACCATCATAAAGAGAAATAACATCCACCTCAAAAGTGGGCGGTACCACGCCCTATTAATATAAAACTTATCATATCCCCGAAACTATTTGAGCTAAAGGGATGAATTTTGGTATATATATAAAAGGTAGTGAGTCAAATAACATTTGCTGAAAAAAAGGGCGGTACAACACCCAACAATGAACTTATCCTTATTGATTGACATTATGTTCTATAGGAACCATGTAGCTATGCCTGTGGGCATGGCACCACATATTTTTTCAGCAGGCATTATTTGTCTTGATGACTTTTGTATATCATCCGAATTTCATCCACATGATTCAAATAGTTTTGGAGATATGATGTGTTTTATATTATTGGGGCGTGGCACCGCCTACTTTTCTAGTAAATATTATTTTTCTCTTTGCCTATTACAAGCATACCGAATCTTACCTATCTGCGTTTAATAGTTTTGGAGATATGACGAATTTGTTTTTGGGGCGTGGCACCGCCCATTTTCACATTGAGTTCATTTCATCTTAATTGATTTGACTGAATACATATAAATTTAATCATATATCACTCTTGCGTTTAATGCGACTTACATTTTTAAACAGAAAAATCGATTTTTTCAAAATTCAAGAGATTTCGACCCGTGACACTATTTTGTGGATCAAATGCTGAAAAAAGCGGGCATCTTTTTAGATAGGTGAATGTATAACCTTTAACTTCGCGTTTAATTTTTTTAAAGAAAATGTGTCCTTGTAGTGAATTATTTTTGTGTACACTTTTTTGTCAAAAAAAAAACCATAGTGCGTCTTAGGGTGCTGTCGGTATTGATTTTTCGGCTTTTAAGAAAATTGGTATTTTGAAACATTTTTTTAAATTTTAAAAATAACTTACAGCTTAAGTTTGGTTCGTTATTGTTTGTTTAACCATAATAGTAGTTTTTCAAAAAATTTGACCCAGTATCTGCTTGTACTTTTTTTTTCAATAAGTTTTGTCTTTTGAAAAACCTACAAAATGACGATACTTCTAATTTTAATCTTAATAATTTTAATATCGTACGGCTTATTTGGAAAGAACAGAATAGCTGGCATTTCTAATTTTAATAAAGAAGCCATTGTGTTTAATAAAACAATCATTCGCTATGAAGATACTTAGTCCTTTCATTAGACACAATACTAAGAATACAAACGCAATAAAGTGGCACACTCAAGTATTGGTTGTGTTTTCATTTCCCTAACTCATTTCACCTGCTAGCTGGCATTGTAATCATTAAGTCCTATTCAAAATTGAAATCTTATAAACATCCTTCTGAATTAACCAACAAGAATCTCTAGTCCAGCTCTGTATATTGACTTTAAGCCAAGTTAAATTAAAATCCTACGAAAAGCTCAATTCACTAAGGAATGCGCAAGGTATGGTATGGATGACTTACAAAGAGACTGCATTAAGATCACGACACGGGTTTTCCTCTTTCCGGTGTTTCTTCTTCTTTGTTGCTGTTTTCTTCATCGTTTAATTAAAAAACAAGGTGATGCTTTTTTACTCTTCACTACGCGCTGTTGGCATGAAATGAAATACAAAAAGCATATTAAAATGGAATACCAAAAAGCATCATCATCATCGTCATCATCATCGTGTCACCATCAATGCAACACTGCAATGGATAAAGAAAACAAAAGGCAGCCATATTGCAGCAATAACTGTAGTGGGACAAATGAAAAGAAGCGTAATTTCAAGATTATCCTGACAAAAGGAAGCGCTAAAGCTTCTCTCATCTGTGCATTTTTCAAGGTGCTTCAAGTGACTTTTGACTATACAATTTCATTATTTATCTTGTAAACATTGAGGAGCGAACAGCAGTAGTTGTTAACGCGGTTATTTAAATTAAAATATCAATTTTCGTAAAATTCCATTGGCTGTTGCAAAGTTTTTCTTATGTCAGTTAAAAGTAATAAGAGTAAGGTACTACGTATGTATGCAGTTATTGACATAGGCCCGGATTCTAAGTTGTTTGTTAACCAATTAGTTAACCTAAACAGTGATAAAAGCTTAACTTATGTCTTAAATTCACAGTGTTCACTGATCAAAGAAATGGTAGAGCTCAAAAATATAATTGAGTGCAAAAAAACTCATAAACTGTTAGTTAACCAATGAAATTCAAGGGTTTAGCTAATGGTTAACTAATGACTGAAAATGTGGTTAGTTAAGCCCTTGTCATTAGTTAACTTATGACTGTGAAGTATTAATTGAGAGGACCAATTCTAATCTCTTTAATATGTTTTTGTTTCAATTTACTTTTTAAAAAATCCATTTCTTTAAAAAGAAATCGTTTTAATTTACTTACAACATTTTAAGCACATAAGGAAGGAATAAATTTAGCACACTGTAATCAAACCGATACTGAATATCGTTACTTCTACGTTATTGCACTGAAGTCAAAGCAACTTTGTCTGCTACTAGTGGTGCGTAAAATTCAGAAACGACTTAACTCCTTTACGCTTTCTTTCATTGCTTTCAAGCACACGCTAAATTTGGTCAAACTCACCATTACCAATTTTGTACTTTTACGTTGTTTTGATTATTTTCAATTAAATTTGGATGTTTCCTCCTTTCGGGAAGGAAATATATTCTTGAAAAGGAATTTCTCCATCGATTCATGGTAGTTAGTTTTACTTTTCCATTATGTTAACAGCATAATAATTTTCAAATTTAGAAATTTTAATTTTTCCTTTTAACTTTAACTAAAAGTGGAACAAATATTGATTGGTATCGTCCTTCGTACTTGAAATAAAATCCTGAGATTTATTTTTCATTTCAAGACACCGAAAATATCATTAATCTTGGCTTAATACAAAAGCTTTTGCAACGTTCGTAGCGTTTTTCGTTTCTCATAGCGAAATTTGCTTTACGATGGCAGACGCAGAAATAAAGAAATGAAAGGAACATGAAAAATACGCTTAACGATAACACTTAGATTACTACGTTACGCGTTACGTATGCTGTGCTGCCCATTGAGAAATTTTCGAACATGAGAATTCTTGGTTGAAAAATTATTTCCAAATAAAAAATTGCTATATTTGCCACTCTAAAGAACTACATAGGTCTGTGTTAATGGTGTGAAAAAACTCAAAAAAAGTACACATTTGCGGGATATTTAGATCTTATGAAAAGTAATACTACGTTTCCACCGGAGGTTAATGAGGTGATTTATGGCTTTTCCGGAATTCGAACAAGATTTATTTTAAATCTTTGTATAAATCTTAACAGTTTTTCGTTATTTTCGACCATATTAATTAGAACATTTTTAATTTTCCTGCTTATGATATTTGCTGTCAAAAATAAGTCACTCTAGCTAGTAGAAATTGGAAGGATTAAACTACGAGACATATAAATCCCTCGTGGAAATGTAATGAAACGTAAGTATGTTCTTTAATGGGTTTTATATTGTTGTGGTTGTTTTTTTCCTATTGTTGTGCTTGGCTTCTGATTTCAAGGAAAAAGCTGTCTATTCTTGTGGGGTTAACACAAAATGTGATGTTAACAAAGTAAGGAATTGTATCCCGGGTAACGTCAACTGGTCAAATTCATTGCAATAACATAAAGAAGTGTTTTCTATTCCAACTGGGTGATGCTTTTGTTGACTTTCGCTATGAAAGTCTGGCCAAAGCAAAAAAAAAAAAAAATGTTTGCTTTTCCGCCCGAAGCATTACAAACGGCCAATCAGTGTTGCTGTTTCTTCTCCCTTTAAATTATGTTGCGTTTATTAATCAGTTTAATGATGGTTGGCGGTGGGTAGAGTGGGGGTTGTGCTGAATCAAATCTGCGAAATTCCTCTTTATTGATATCAATTTTATGTGTGCGTTAATCATGTCATAATAATTTGTTATAATTCAATTTATAGATCATTTAAGCGATAACACAAAGTATTTTAGATGGGTTTCAATAAAAATCTTTTATGCCCTTGAGTCTTGAAAATTTATTGTAAAAGTGTGAATAGGAATAGATTTTGGGTTGAAACGAATCGAAAAAAAAAAATGAAAAGATTGCATAAGAATAAGCATCAAAACTTAATTAAGAACTAGTAAGGGTGTAACTTTTGGCCTGGCCAAACATAAAATACCATATACTGCAGTATTTTGAAAATCTTGCATATATGGGAGGTGCCACGCTCTCTTGTCCGAGTTCACCCAGTTTTTGCTAAGAGATTGCATTTATAGTTTTTAGTGTCTGAGTAAAATTTTCTTCGATTATCTTAAAAAACGCTTTCAGTATACTGTTTTGAAGCTTTTGCTTATATGGGAGGTGCCAGGCCCTCTTGTCTGAGTTCGTCTAGTTTTGGCTCAGACCGTGCATTTATAGTCCATAACAATATGTTTCTTACTGAGATTGCGTAGCATTATCTTCATATCTTTAACTTAAATCTTGGGTAAGTCCTCCTGAACAGATGTATTAACATCTACTGCAGATCGATTTGGTATCACATTTGCCGCTAGGATTTTAGCCTTCGTAACAATGCAATTCTCATTGAAAAATTTGGGTCAAGTTTACTTAAGTGATACCTTATACTACTTTTTATAACAAGTTTATTTTATAAAGAAACAAGGAAAGAATATCTAATCAAAAAATGTGAATTCAATTTTGTTTTGGGGATATAGCCATCGCAAGATCCGGATAAAGATTTTAAAAAAATTTATATAATTAAATTGGAAACCCTTGGATGTATTTCAAAAACATTGGTGTCATATAAAAATTCTAATATTTAGTCTGCCTTAAATTATTTGTAAGCGCTCCGAACTCCCTCTTAAGAAATTGGGTGATAAATTCTTACAAAATTTCAATATATTTACTCCTTAATTATTGCCGATAGTGTTTATGTACTTTCTAGTGAATTTTTCGCTTCTAGTAAATTTTTTTTTTGCGGATGTCCGAGATAAAATTCTCAAGAATTTTTAATCATGATAAGGCCCAATAGGAATTTTTTTTATATTTTGCTTTAAATCAATGCATACAGAAATAATCGTTTGTCAATCAGTGCTATTATTTTAATAAAAGTTTGTGCCTCGCTAACTCAAGGTACGGCCATTCCTGCTCATAGCTCTCTCCACTCAGAAAGATTTTCCTGCGTGCGGCCTTGATTTTGGTATTCATGAATAACAAACACAACATGACATATAACTCTTCCCAAACATAAACTTTCAGTGTTAGCAATGAATAAATGCAAAGCTTTTCTCTTTGGTATGAGAAAATCTGAGCATATCGATTTTATCCCATGAGGAAAAACTATATAAGTCAAGCCATATATGCTGCCATAAATGATAGCTTTTTTAACTTTATAATGTCAGTGAACAAATTTTTGAAAGCAAACAAATACTTCTGACACATACGAGTACATAGCCTGCGAAAGGATGTCATTGCTGTTTTCCTGTCAGGTTGACATAAGCACATACATAAGCAGATTTTGTATTTACCGCAATGTTATGCTAATATGTATTTGGCAAACAGCTTAAGTGAGATTTGTGAAGATTTTCATTTAATACATTTTGAATATCCTTTAAGCGCGCAAAAGGGGGGAAAAAGTGTTAATATAATGTGTGGCACATTGTTGATTTGTAAATAAAATATTCACATTTTTTATTCAAATTTAATGATTTTAAATAAAATAACACAGTGCCATACGAAAATATACAATGTCGCTCACTCACACAGTTCATTTCGTGGCATGTTTTATGTTGATTTTCTGCACAAACTGGATTTTCATATCGTTTCAAAGGAGTTATAGCATTGCAAGGAAAATTTATACAAGACATATTTATAGCTTGTTTTAAAGACGAAGGATAGTACTAAGTAAGTGATGAATTTCTTAGAAAAGAGGAAAACAATTTCGTCTATACATAACCTTAAACATCATGTTCTTGATGCTTAGAATATCTGAATAATCATATCTGATAGAGCGATTCCAAGACTGAATTCGGATTAAGCATTGCAAAATACTTGAAAAAATACCATTTTCTGTTCTCTTTTGTTCTGCTTTTTTATACTTTTTACAAAAATACCGTTTTTCGATCTATTTTGTGGGCGAGCAAATATTTTTGATTAAAAAATTGTTAAATTTTGTTGCTTACACTATAATAGATTAAACCCTAAATCTGGGCGTAACTTGTAAGGATGTAACCTTTGGCCTGGCCAAACATTAAATAGCCTACTCTGCAGAATTTAGAAAATTTTGCTTATATGGAAGGTGCAACGCCCTCTAGTCCGAGTTCACCCAGTTTTCGCTCAAAGCTTTCATTTATAGTTCTTAGCGTCAGAGTGAAATTTGGTTGGAATTATCTCAAAAAACGTTTTCAGTATAGCGTTTTGAAGCTTGTGCTTATATGGGAGGTTGTACGTCTCGAGTTCGTCTCGTTTGAGCTCAGAACGTGCACTTATAGTTCTTAGTTTTGAGTGAAATTTACTTATTTAATTATCTCAAAAAACTCTTTCAGTATAGAATTTTTAAACTTTTGCTTATACGCGAGGCACCACACCCTCTAGTCCGACTTCACCCAGTTTTTGCTCAGACCTTGCATTTGTAGTCCTTACCCAGTATGCCAAACTGTTCATATCTCCGCTTTTTATCCGTTACGGGTCCGTTACTGATCCGTTTGCGGAAGAAATTCTCAAAAAAAAAAGAAGGATTCGCTTTGGCACACTGGGTAGTGTTTGAGTGAAATTAAGTTGGATCATTTCAAAAAACTCTTTTAGGTGCCACGCCCTCTTGTCCGATTTCATCCAGTTTTTTCTCAGAGCTTGAATTTATAGTTTTCAGTGTCTGAGTAAAATTAAGTTCGATTACTTCAAAAACGCTTTCAGTATAGCGTTTTGAAGCTTTTGCTTATATGGCACTCTTTTATTTACTGATTTTGATTGGTTTCATGATGTTGGAAGATCTCTAACTAAATGAATATTGTAATATCCTTGGTAGTGAATTTTAACTTCTTTCTAAAATAACAATTTCCATGTGGCTTTGACTAAAAGAAACCTTTTTTAAAAAAAAAAAAAAAATAAATATCCTTCTCAATTTACATGCATGCACTCACTGTTCCACTTCATCTGCAACAGTAATCCATTAAAACCACAAGTAACAATAAAACAAACTAATAGTTTGCGAATAAACTTCAAGTCAAGGAATAAAAAGGAAAAGAAAAATTGAAATTTTATAACCAATACACAAGTTGCTTCTATAGAAAACACCATATCCTTCCTTTGCCATTAAAATGTTAACAAATTTTAAACCAAAAATCTCTCAATGAAAAGACAAACAACACCAACAACACAAAAAAAAGAAAAAGTGTGCAAGAGCAAAGAGAGAAAGCGAAGGAGAGAGCGAAAATGTTTGCAAACAGCTGGAAGCGAAAGTAGCGCATATTAAATATATATGTATAAAAAACAGTTATTTGCGGTAATGCGCCACGACACCGGATGTGGATGCTACTGCTAACATCCGGTACTGCTTTGTGCTAGTGATGTAGGTGGTGATGGTGGTGGTGGTGTTGTTGCTTTATTCCTTTGCTATTGGCAGTGTATCAAAACGAGTGAATTCGATTTCTGCTGACTGACTAAAATAAATGGAATGGAAAATTACAATCAATTTTAAACATTCAGTAGCGGAAACAAGGATGAACAACTCTGTGTGTGTGTGCATTTGCTTTATTTTGTTGTTAATTTATTTTGTGTGAAAAGAAAAAGAAAAAAATACAACAAATAATTAACATCTATTGTTGCTGTTTTTCTCTCTGGATTGGACATGATACATCACAGAAAAAGTGATGTATCATGCCGTTGAAGAATAAGTACTTGTGTTATAAGCAAATAAAATGTAATCGTTGGTTGAACACGTTAAGCAACAAATCGAAAACAGACCTGGAGTAGAGGGAATACAAAGTGCCATCCATTGTTTTAGAAGTTAAAAAGTTAAAATTTTATTCATAACTACCAATTAGTAAATCAAGTCTTTGGTATTTCCACTTTTCAAATATTAGAAAACATTTGTTAATTGTAAAACAAAGCGATGTTGGCTTACCACGTCTCAGAGTCATACAGAAGTACTGGTTTTACATTCGCCAAATATTGCCATGCGTGTGCTTATTTGTTCCACCAAAGGTGCACTCCAAAGAAGACACTGACACTGATCCCTTAGCCTATAAATTGGTTATGAGCACAATAAGAGGACCCAGAGCACCACAGCCTACTGACCCAGCACTTATGTGCAGAATGGTTGCTGTACTTTTCCCAAGGAGAGATACCAGGTTAATACAGCCATCTTACCGAAATAGAAGACATCATTGATTTGACTACAGAAAAATTTTACTTACTCTGAAGAAAATTGGGGACAATAAAGCACTAGGTCTAGATGGTATCCTTAACGTAGCGGTAAAAGCAGCCATCCAATCCTGTAATATTTGCTAGGATGTTTACTGCGTGTCTAGATGAAGGCGTTTTTTCTGACTTCTGCAAACAGCAGAGGATTGTCCTCCTACTAAAGCCTGCTAAACAGCCAGGCAAGTCATTTTCGTATCGGCCAGTGTGTATGCTCGACATTATACATGCATGCTGTGTTATGGAGAATTATGGATATCCTACTACAAGAGACCCTTGAAAGCCCTGAAGGTTTATCTAACGGCTATTGACGCCGTACAAGCTGTAATGAAAATTGCACAAAAAGCAACAAGCGGGTAAAGTTGGAGACAAGAGGTACTGCACAGTAGTAACACTTGACATTGGAAATGCCTTTAGCTCAGCAAGCTAGCCTCAAATTATAAGAATACTTCGAGAAAAAGGAACACCAAAATATCTACATACATCGAATAATTTGCAGCAGAAATGATCAAAAGATACCGGTTTATTGAACATCAAAGAGCTATCGAATGCAGCCACTTCCAAACAGAAAGTACTAGCGTTCCCGCTACATCGCGGACAGTTACAAAATAGACTGACCAACTGAGAGATAATTTAGCAGTAATGCTACTGACATAATACATGACTGTAGTTCTAGGTGAAGAAATTTGTCCCGTTGAAAGCAGATTTTTTAGCGGGTTTGAATCTCGCACGCAGGCTTTCGATACTGAAACTCCTCGTTTAAAAAAAACTCATCATTCACGAAGGATTTCCTGAAGATTGACTACTATGCCATTTTTTTTGATTTAGTTATATGGATTTCTGATGCTTGAAGTTTTTGCTATGTTGATTAAGTTTTCCAAAGTTGTAGATGACCTTAATGCTCGTAAATTGCCCAATTTTTTTGTTAGACTAGTTTGTATGTATGCAGCGATCCGGTGGAATCTATATATTTTTATTCTCCAGTCTTTTATGTCCTCCAATCATAAGACTTGTCACTGCAGACCAGAGCTAGAAGTTCAATGCCGACTTTTCTACATCATACGATTTGTCATCCTGCATGTTTGAATGGGTTGGATTAGGAATTGGTCTATGCTTGGCATTATATTTTCAATTACTTTTCATTTAGTAGGCTTTTTGATTAAAACGGTCGAAAAAATTTGATATTAACGAATATTTCTTAAATGGTTAGTTTTTCGTTAATACAAATAAATATTGTTTGTAGAACCTGTAACTCTCCAAAAAAGAGATTCTTATATTTTTTATCGTGCGACTCACTATTTTCATCAAAAAGCTTTCGAAATGAAAAGTAATTGAAAAAACACGGATTATGAAAAAGGCTTGAATAATAAGTTCCTTTAAAAATTTTAACATTTTCTTGGCAATTTCTTGAATGTTGATAAATTTTCAAAATATTTTTTCATAAAAATCTTATCAATGATGCTAAGCATCTTTCGTATATTAGAAACTACGTATTTTGTTCAACTCTTTCATACCCCAGTAAATTTTGCCGTAAATACTTAAGTTCTGCTTTCATGATCTTCAAAAAATTTATTGTACTTTGCTACGGATAATCATGGCAGCTTTTAATTTGATGTCAGCAAATCATCATTAGTCACTTTGATTAATGTCACATCAAGCGATTATTTAACGAACTTTGGGCTTTTTTCACAATTTACTTTTTTTGTTGCTACTTTCTTCTTCTTTCTATCCAAAACATAAGGGTACTTACACCTACATACATATGGCGGTTTGAGTGGTAGCAGTAGTATGTAGTAGTAATAGTATTCGTTGAAGCGTCGCAAATGTTTTTCTTTCATATAAAGAGCTAAAAGTGAAGACTTAAGTTGCCACAAGTACCCTTAAGCCGGGTTTTGATGATTTCTTGCCAATGTCATCGTAGTGGCGTGGCGTAAAATAGGGTAGAGTGGGGTGGGTCGGTGCTACGTCTTTTAATGGATTTGTTTTGTACACACGTGACTTAAAAATGAGCTGCGTTGTATACGCTGACTTCAGTCTGTCATGATGTCATTTGACACACTAGATGACAAATTATGGTTAATTTCTATGCTTCTATTGAGAAATTTTGTACAAGAAGAGTTTTTTGTATGCGTACCTATACATTTATATATTTTATACCTACGTATGTAAGTATGTGTAATCATTTTAGCGTAACCATAAATTGAAATATGCAGTTGAAATTGGTTCAAAAGACTTCACACGATTATTATAAGAGTTTTCATAAAGGAAATACTGTGTTTTTAATATCAGAAATTTTTTGCTTAAATGCTTTGAATTAATTGCTACACTTTTCTAGAATTTCTAGATGCAGCATTAAATTGATTGATCATCTCATCCATAACGTCTACTCTTGTTACAATGCATTAAATAATGATTAAAATGCCGCAAGTAAGGCGTATAATTGGCCTTTGCATTGAATTCATTGGCCTTTAAATCTACATCATGTTCAAGGAAACACCTTATTATCCATGTTACGGTTAATTCATGTTTGAATGTGTCAAGAATAAAGTGAAACCAATGTTTTATGTTATAAGCCAATTAGCCGCTTATTGTGTAAGACAAACAATACACATCACACACAAATACATGTAGGGATTATCCTTTGTATGACATGAATGTATGTGCGATTGCATAGGTAGATCTCCGTATGTATAAAAATGAACGCATTGTGTGTTGTTGTAAATTATTCAACAGTGAAAAGCTGTTGCTATGTGTTACACAGATATGTCCTATACCCGAGAATGTTGTCCTGTTGTCATATTTATTATTATTGCATTAAATGTCCGCTCACCTCCATTTGTATAAATACATATGTATATGTTAATCCTTATTGTCCTTTTCGCAGTTTATTTTACTAAAGTTATGTTATTTAAAGGTGAATTCGTGTTGTCACAGCAATTCAAAATTGATTTAGAAATTTAAGCAAAAATTCAGTGTAACTTTTATTGAAAAACTTGCATTTCTAAACCTTGAGGTTACTTGTTATCTTCTTTAGTTTCATGTATAGCTCGTTAGAGTGTCTTTTGTGTGGCAATACCGAAATTTATTTAATAGGCTCAAAAGCAATCCCAAATATCTTCTTGATTTTTCGATTTCCTTAGCTTACGCAACACGCATTTCTAAATTCTCAAAAACAGGATTTAATTTCCTTCGATTGGCAACGCTATTTTTGTACTCATTAAAAATTCTGCAACTCATACCGCCATCCCTCTCACTCTTATACACAGTTATGGATATTTCAAACTGTAAGCTTTTTTGACAGTCGCTTTTTAATCGTGCAGAGCAGCGGCCACCAAAAATTTCTATAATTATTTCTTTTAAGTAGTAAATTGTTAAATCTTAAACTTACAACTAATACTTAAATCTAAGGTTGAATAGTTTCCAATAAATTATAACGTAAATTTGAAGTCAAAAGTGCATTTATTACTTTGCAAAGAAGGCCCGGAGTTGGGACATTTTTATCTGCATTTTACTTTTGGGAGCATCGTAGCAAACGAGTACTTTTCATCAACGTAAGCGAAGGCAGCAACAACACCATCTCGGTGGTCATAATCATCGCGGTAGTCGTCATTCATCACCACATCTACCAGCAGTTCCCGGAGCAGCCATTGGCAGTCGACATAGGTAACAGAAACTTTACACAGTAGACCCTTTTTTTCGAAGAAGTGTTTCTTTTGAAATACGTAAAACCTTGATACTGGTGAGACTCAGTTCAAGTTTTGGTTTCGAAATACCACTATTACGTGGTTTATTAAACTTCTATATCTAGGATTTAACATTTATCTGTATGAGGACGATACGCAAGTGTATCTGTCACGACCCATAGGCCTCCCTGAAGGCATTATTTACAGAATGCAGGAAGACCTGGATTCCATATCTGTTTGGGCTCAACAAAATTGTCTGCATCTAAATGCTTTAGCTATCTCGCATAGCAGATATGATATGAGTAATATCTCAACCCTGAGTATTGCAGGAATAGCTATAAAGTTAAGCACGACAGCCGTCAGTTTTGGTCTCAAACTTAACTCGAACTTAACTTGTGTAGACCATACCAACCTCACTATCAGTAAAATATATAATAAATATTTTAAGACAGCTCTGGTGTACTGCTGCATTCATTCTACAACATACCAAAGCGAAGCTAGTGCGAACCTTTATAATACCACTTATTTCATATAGTGAACTGGTTTTTGATAACCCTGATAGTGCATCAAGGCAAAAGTTGTAGTTGGCACTAAACAACTTAGCTAGATATATTTTCTCCAAGAGATGATATGATCGTATATCAGAATACGTGTACAAAGTTTTATTAAGTCTCACAAATTTTCTCCATGTACGCAATCTAATATTCTTGCATAGGCTAATTAATAAATGATACCCGAACTACTTAAGTATATAAAAAACTACATTTCGCACAATCTACTCGCACCTGAAATCTTGCCTGATTTCAACTTTCGTGTGTCTTCTAGAATGTTCTTTGTTAGTGTCGTTAACATGTGAAACTCATAACCAAATGTGATAAAATCCAAAAGTTGTCAAAATTGACGGGTCACCAAAGAAGTAAGTGGTCTAGCGATGAACGACGACGCTATTTTTGTCGGCTAATGCTGGACATTTTTCCTTAAGCGCTTCATTCAAGACAAAATTCATGATGTGAGGTGGTTCGCCTATCACCCCAGGGTATGCTACTGGTTGTAATTAAAGTTGACTATGGACTTAATGTAGAAGAGCGTGCATACCTTTTTTTTGGATAAAGCTTGCATCCAGGATCGGAAAAAGACGTGAAGAGTAATTAAAGATATCCCAAAAGATCCAATTCAAAGGAAACCGATTGCTTTCTAAAAGCCAATTAAAAAAAAAAAAAAAACATATTTTGATTGAAATCATTCAGACAGCTTCTATATTATGCCGTCGACAGTGTGATACTTGCTTGACCAAATCCGCCCTCAATGCAGTGGGAAACCAAAGGCCATCTGGAAAATGTCGTTATCGCACGAAGTTTATTAGTTGTGAAAGTAAATCGGAGTTCTGAAAAAGTACTCATCCGGAATGCTGAAGAGAAGGAAAAAGTTCATATAAAAGGTAAATAAAGGCAATTTAAAAACGTAGGGTTATCAGCTGAAATAACAGCAGATACCAAAAGTCCAACTGTCTGTCCAGGTATCTATCATTCTTTCATAACAATTTGCTTAAAAGTGTTGCACACTGAACACGCCCTTCTAATTCCTACGTTATTTCATTCATTGCTGTTATTAAAGCGGGCGTAACATTTTGCCCGCCTCTCTGCCAGGTGAGTGAGTAAAAGTGCTGCCACAATAATGTCTCCATAAAAGTGTCTGCCATATAAATAGCAATAGACCATAGTACTTAATTCTGTTGAAAGCAACGTGACACATAAACGGATGTGCTTTGTGACACACTTTTTGTTTTTTAAATTACAGGTCGATTGGTTGCTGCGGGTCAAAATACCTTAACATAAGTATTAAGTCTTATGTGTTACTTTTACAACAATGTTGTTCAATAAAATGTAAAAATAAATTGAATTAATTTCTTTAACTTTGTGTATTAAAATCTTAACATATTTGAAACAGTAGCTCACAAAATTCAAAGGAATGTTCATTCCTAAAAACATGCAATACAATTTTTGTTACCAGCTCAAGCTAAAATGATATCATACTGAAGAAAATTTGAGTGCAC
The DNA here is from genome assembly GCA_951812925.1 of Calliopum simillimum. Taxonomy (NCBI): domain Eukaryota; kingdom Metazoa; phylum Arthropoda; class Insecta; order Diptera; family Lauxaniidae; genus Calliopum; species Calliopum simillimum. The sequence continues at coordinate 10,393,499 of OX638372.1, forward strand.
TTAATCGAAGCAACTGCACAAACCAAGCAGTATGAGGTGAATTTTGCATGTGGTCAAACAGCAACTACTAGACTCGTGAGAAAAATTCATCAAGTAATATAACTTTGAGCCAAGTTAATGAGCTAAAACTTATTCACTATTTTTATAAATTTTTAGGGTAACACAATTGAACAGCTTTGGTCTAAGTTAACCTAATCGACAGATGGGAAGAACTGAATTAAAATGCGACAAAGGAATGAAATAAAATTTTTGACATATTAGCTTATTTCACACTCTTTAGAGGATTGAACACAAAAATTGTGTAGCTCCAACTTTTGATTAACTAAATTCTCTACGCATGGCTATGTATGAATTGAAATGAAATTGCTATTACAAAACAAATAATACGGAAAATTTTCATATGTTTTCATAATCGTCTTACTTTTATAGGTAAGTACACCACACTGAGCGCGTTACAATCTACTTAATATTGTCTGCAATAGCAGTAGATTTCCCATGATGGCAACTAACACAATTGCAAATGCGTTGCCGTTGATCGACTAATTGAATAAATTTGCATTGAAGTCACAAATTCCCGGCAACGCACCAACAAAAACAGCGGCATTTATTCAACTCAAACTTTCCCTCAATGTGTGGGTACGACGGACGGATATCGCATGCTGTTAAACTTCATGCAGCTCACACGGGAATTCCGCCGCAATTTCATCCGTATCCGCCGCCAATATTGCTGTTGCCAATATTCTTCTTCACATAATTTTTTTTTATCGCGATATGAATGAAATCGACGGTGTTAATACGCAGCACGCACACACACAGAGATCGAACTGATGAGAATTTATTGATTACTAACACTCCCATAAGTAACCAAGTGCCGCCATCTAAAGTGCGTTTGGCTTTTGATACTTCTGTGTATGCATGTGTGTGTGTGAAAGCAACAGGAAATTAATAATACATTGTGTGTATTAATCAAATTCATATCTCCAGCAGCGTCTCTTTGGTACATATTGCTAAATAATTGTATCATTCGTATGCGAGTAGTTTCTTGTGGATTGAGTGCAAATTAGGGCGAAATTTAAGTCTACCTATACCATGCATGTGAAATGTTTAGGCAAAAAATTTTCTTCAAGTAATTTTCCCCTGATATTCTATGGACATTGACTATGACAATATCTAAGAAATATGAATTCAAAAGTCAAAAAGCATTAGTAGCCTTGGACATTTAGTTTTACTCTTGGGCATTTAACCTTATGCCCCAGACAAACGGCAGCATTAATGCACATGACAGAACGAATAATGTGAAACTTTTTATTGCATGATTTTAGGCATTTTTTAAATACATATTTCATAGCCATTGACTAAAAGAAAATTTCCCAATTCAGGGTCCAAAAAATTCTAAAACATCAAAACAAGATTAGTAGTGAGTTAAGCATCAGAAAAGCTAATTATAGTTTTTTGAACCCTGAATTGGGAAATTTTCTTTCAGTCAATGACTATGAAATATGCCTTGAAAAAATGCCTAAGATCATGCAATAAAAAGTTTCACATTATTGCGTTTGTAATGTGTATTAGAGCTGCCGTGTGAATGGGGCATTAGTCTTGGTCTTGGGAATTTAGCCTTGGTCTTCGGAAAAAAACTTCAAAAGATTGTTGAGTACTCAAATTTTCCAAGCAATTGCATTTAAAAGAACCCGAATTCCAAAACGAGAGACGATTTTATGCTTTAAATGGGCTTTACACAGCTACTAACTACATATAATTGACCGAGAACGAATAGCATTAAATTGATGATCAATGTTATTGCTATGGTCTTGGTCTTGAAATTATATCAACCAAGTCTAATTTTGCTCATCACTGTGCATATATATATTCTCGAGAATATTTATTCGTGATAAGGCCCATCGTAAAAGTTTCCCGTAAAAATTATACTTCGAATGGAGATATTAACGCTCTTTTGTGTCCATTATCTTCTGACGGAGCATAGAGGTTTTACTTCAATGCGTGACTTCCGGTGAGACTTTCGAGCAGCAGGTGAAATGCATATGGGTGTAATCAAAAATAAACTTCCCTTATATGACCCAGGTTTTCTGAAAAATTTTTTTTTTCATTTTCTGTAACGACGTGTAAAATGAAAATCCCAATAGGTGAAAAAGAAAATTTCGACATGAGAAGTCATTTTACCTGAAAATTTTGGGAAAATCGAGAGCACACATTTCAGAAGTAGTAGATATGTTACGGGGCACCTTTCCGAATATTCTCAAGCGAAATTCACGGCGAAAAAAAAGGGTTAAAATGTCTAAATCGCTCTTTACGGTCACATGACAGGTCCTTAAATTCTGAAAAAATTCATATGTTCCACCACAAATGGTATAGGATATGAAAAATTGTTTTTTTTTTTTGAAAACCTGGGTCAAACAAGATTATTTTCGGTTAGGCCCATATTTTCATTTTCGCTTACACTTTTTTTAATTCTTCTTTAGCCTTCTTATATAGGATGTATCGCATAAGGTTAAGAAGAGGAGTTATGGGATTAAAACTAATTTTCTGACTTGTTTTACACACACAAATTTTTTGGATCACCCTTACGTTTTGTAGAAAACATTTTTAGAACAAAGTCTTAGCTAATTGTATGAACTTTTAGATAATGTTTATGGTTTATAGGGTTTAAAAGGATTTCGCAAAGTTCTGATCCTTTAAAGTTGATATTTTAAACTTTCTTTCATAATTTTTGACTTTAGTGGCCATTTTAGTATGAAAACGGTCCTATTAATATATCCTCTATAATTTTTTTTAAATTCTCCTTCAATTTTCTTTAATTTTGTGATTCTATTTTAAAAAGCGCAGTAAATACACCATTACCACAAAATTCTTTAAATGTAATAGTTTCCCTTAAAATTTTATTAAAATGTAAAAAATAATACAAATAGATATTTCTCTTATGCAAAAATCTTCTTTAATGATCTTATCCCTTATCTGAATGGACAGGAATTTGTTATAAAGTACGGGGTGTAAAATGCAAAATTTGTCGGAAAAAAGTTTTGAATAAAGCGCACTTAAGATAATAACAGCAACACAATGAAAGCTCTGTCCAATTTTGTTTCATTTTTCATCTTAGTCCCAGTAGAAAATACTTCTTTCAATGTTGAGAGCTAAGGAGAGGAAATTAAAATCTGCATAATACTTTTCTGCATGGAACTTTTGACTCAAAAAAGCGCAAAAAACCAAGAGACAAAAGACAACTTAAAACATATACGAGTTCAGGGAAAAAATAACAACACTAATACCAACACTAACACTAACAAAAAACAACAACAAAGACAACAATCATGTTGTGTTCGTTGATGATGGCCATTGTCCTAAAAAACTAATTTGACGCGTATGCAATTCTGGCTTACAAACAACGCGTACACGCACACACACACACACACACACACACACACACACACACACAAATGCGCTGACTAATACACATACGCCAAGTGCATTGAAGCATTGAAGAACATTTTCACTTCTAGTCAGTAAATTTGTAACAACAACAATAATAACAACAACAATAACAATGCAACAACTACAACGAAGTTGCGAATGTTGTTACTGTTGTTAAGTTGAGGATTCCCATGTGTAAACTTTTATGAAGTGAATTTTCTAGCGCTGGATGAGTGTGGAACGTTGCATATTTTTAGGCGAACACTTTCACACAGTTGCAAAAATTAAAAAGGAAAACCTACGACACCAACAACAAAAGCAAAAAGCACCATTGTCTAGTGTTCAAGTCATTTTTTGTGCCATTTTCTTACATATTTCTATGGAATTCCGTTAGCTGATTACACTAGTCAACAACGAAAACTATATATATTATGGATGGCTAAACAATTGTGATTGCTTTTGCGTAACAAATCACGGAATTTTTTCCGAGTACTATATTATAGTTAGAGGGAGCTGATGGCAGAGAAAATTTTGTGACAACATTGTTCGGCAGAAGATGATAATTCTGAAGATTGGAGTAAATCAATCAATATAAGCCATGGCTGCCAGTTATTTGTTGCTGATTTTTAAAATGGTCGTTCTTCAAAAATGTAAAAAAAGACAAAAACAACGTTCTGAGCGTCTGCATTGTGCGGAGAATTGTGGCCATAAATAGGTAAAATTTGAAAGTGCTATGGACTTAAAAAAATTTTACGCCAATCGTGAGATAATACTTAGTTACGAAAAAAAAACTATAAAATTTTAAAACTTTCTTTTGCTTTAGTTACACAGTGGGCTCAAGGTTGGACTTTAAATAGCAAAAATGCTCTATGGAAATTTTTATGTTAGGAAGTACTGGATAAACGCTCTAGTTAATTTATTTTAAGCCAGATGCACTTATGTAGCACATCGTTGGAAAGAATTTTGTTTCTACTTTGTTGAAAATAGCCTATTTTTTTCTGCAAATTTTATGTGAATTATAGTGATTTTTCAAATATTTAAAAAAAAAAATGGTATAAATGGAAAAATTGGAAATTTTAACAGTTAAAAAAAAATACATTTTCTGATTTTCATTATTTTTCAATATAATATGTGACCAAGTATGCTTAATCGAAATGCAAAGTCCCTGCTGCCTTTTTTGAAAACTTTTTTTTCTATGAATTTTTTCCTGTTGCAGTTATATTCTTCAACGTTTTACAACAGATTTATCAATTTTAAGCTTACAGTCTGCTTAAATATGGAAGATGCTTATTTTTAACGAAAGGGTAGTAGGTAAAGGGTATATTTCCCTCTTTTCGGCCCCTTGGAAATTGTCCCCTCTTTACTTGGACATACCAGAGCGAAGCATTTTACCAAATCTTATAATTTGCGCCAAGTAGCGTTAATAATATGACAAATTTTATTTCGTAGGGCGTGGCACTGCCCATTTTTTCATTGAAAATTTTTGTTCCAAATGCCCTTTGCATATGTACCAGAGTTTGTCTATCTACGTCAAGCAGTTTCTAAGATATGATGAATCAGCATTCAGAGGGGCGTGGCACCGCCCACTTTTCTAGTGAGAATTGTTCTAATTGTCTTAGCATATGTACCCAATTATATCTAAGTTCGGCAAATATTGTCACAGAAATAATGAATTTATTTTTTTGAGGACGTGGATTCGCCCATTTTTCCAGTGAATATTATTTGTCTTGATGATTTTTACATATTTACTAAATCTTATCTGTGTCAAAGGGTTTCGGAGACATGATTAGTTGATTTTTTGGAGGGCGTGGCACCACCCACTTTTTTAGCATATAACATGGCTTTTTTTATACTAACATAATATAACAACTACTTTAAAAACGGTTAGTTAGTTTCCGAGTCAATAAGGGAGAAATACACGAGCAAACAAAATATAGTTTTTATAAAGTAGATTTTCGTTTATTTCGCATAACTTGAAAATTATAAATGATACCTCAGAATTTTTAACATTTTTGAAATCAGCGGGGTCAAGTTATTGGAAATTGATACCCATTTGAAAAAAAATTCCGACCACACCGCAACTTTGTTTGGGAGGTAGGCGTGTCCGTTGGCGGATTTTGTTCGTATTCACAGAATTTTATTATTTTAATGTAAAAAACATCTGTACCAAATCTTAATGGCCTAGCTCTGTTACTATATTACTATATATGACCGCCGTTCCATACAAACCCTCCCATTGTGTGCCCTCTCGAAATTATTTTACGTTAGGAATAATTTTAACGCAATATAGCCATGGCAGACAGGATATTTTGACGTATGGTAGGTTTTTTTTGTGCAGTTTCAAAATTCGATAAAAAAAATCGTACTTTTCTTTTATCACAAAGATGGGAACAACATAACATGTAACTATCAACGATTGAATTACTTACCGAAATTGAACCCAGTTTCTTAACTATTGGAGGAAGCTCTGAAAACACTTGATGAAGTTAAAACTTTGAGGTGGAATTGTAGCGTTTTAAACGACTTTTAGACGTTTTACTCTTAACAGTAAAATTATTAACTTTTGACATCTGTCAACTGTTATTAAAACAAACAAGATGAATAAGCTGAGTTCGAAAATGTGAATTCGTCGACTTTTTATCGTTTAATTCAAAAAATGTATTTATTTTCACAAAATTAAATATCAAAACTATTTTCATGAAATTAATAAATAAAGTGTCTTCTGGAGATTACGTGTGTGCTATTTTTTCAGATTTTATATTTAAGCAGCACTAAAAAAGCAAAACGCATTGAAAAGTTTTGAAATAGACTTGGTAGATTATCCGACTTTTCAAAACGTTAAAACTTGCTTACAACTAAACATTCGTTTTTAAGTGGAATTGGGAACAGTGCGGCATATAATATTTAATGCTGTTGACTTGTGTAATTTTTTTTTCGAAGGAAAGCTCTAGCATAGCTAGTGTTGGCGTTGGACATGTTTTGCGTTATTGCTTGTGTCCAGTGCATAGTTAAATTCGATAGAAAACGCTATGTATTAGTAATCGTGTTAAGCGCTAACACTTGTTTAGCAATATGGGTCAGTTGGGTATAAGCACATGAAAGAGATGATTTTCAAATGATTAGTCTTTTGAGCATTGAAATTCTACGAAAAGCGAAACAAGACAATTTAGAGCAGTGATATTTTTCGGTTTCATAGAATCTCAAGTAAATTTGCTGAACTAAATTGCGTAATTTTTTTAATATATACAATTTGCTATAAACTTATTTGTTGCAGCTGCAATTTTGCTTGAATTTATTCATAATTTCTTTGTTTTTGACAAAAGAATGCAAAAAAAGTACAACAGAAATTCTACTTTTGCCTGTTGGCCTGGCAGGCGTGCATCCCGGCGATTTTAAGAGGTTGCTTACGTTTCCTGCACTTAAAAGTTCTTAACTTTTGTGTTGCTTCTCCGTGCAGCAGACATAGCTTGTTGTACGCAATTTTTCCGTTTTTCTGTTTTTTTCCGTTCATTTTTAGTTTTGCTCAAACAATGGAGTTATTTCTTCCGAGTGACTTCTATTTGTAAGAAAGAACTCTATGAAATAGCTATTTAAAAACTCAAGCCTCAAGCATGATTCATTTGTAGAAGTCGTCGTCAAACTGGGTCGCAAGAAATAAAATAAATAGAAAACACAAAAAGAGAACAGAAGAAAACTTGACAGAAAAGAAAAAAAACAAAACTTAAAAGATTTCCTTCAATCTGCTTAAAAAGAAATAAGAATGCACAGAGTAATGTCTTTCAATTGTACGACTATACATTGTATATGTACAAGTAGCTACCTCTTGACATGCCTACAATTTCTTACTTTGAGAAAGTAAAATGATATTTTTATGGGAAATTGTACTTAAAAATTGTTTTATGTGAGTGGCAGCGATTGAACTAAAAGCAATCAAGTATATAGTACAAATATTAGACTGATTCAAAATAAATGATTTTGGGATATTATTTATGAAAATCTGATAGATAGTGTGAAAAAAGTGAGCTGAGAAATTCTTCAAAGTTTAGCTATTTATCACACTTTAACGTAAAGAAGTGCGCACTAAAAAATGTTCAAGTTTTAAGTGAAAAGTACACTCTGCAAATGAAACCCTTAAAAAAATTATTAAAATAATGTGTGTATTTTGAAACTTCAACATAAAAAGCCCGCTTTTCCATGAAATAAATGTTTTGTTAGAACAACTAGAATAAAATAGATTTCCTAGAAAGAAATTAAACTTTTTGCCCTCTTCCAGAGAGCAAAAACAGAAATTTAGAAAAATGTCACCTTTAAAAAATTTAGGCTGAGTTTCTACGAATAGTTTCGTAGCATATGAAATTACTTAAAAAAATGGTCAGGAACACTGATTTTTAGTGTTAAGATCTTCATTCATGCCTAAAGTGAGCCATGCTTTCAGGAGTTTTGATGCAAATCAAGTTATAAGACCTTTTCGATTAAGGTTCATAGAATAAGCCACACAAGTGTAACGTAGTTGGGAGTTTCGAACTTTCGAAGGTTTCATATGGCTCACTTTATTTCTTCAGCCAAACGAACCCACTGGAAAAGTTGATGAGAAAATGAGAGAGACCATATATCCTGGCACGCGAATTTCAAACTAGTTTTGAGCTGATTTTAAGCGAAAAGCGTTTTCTGATAAGCCATAAAATTTCGCAGAAAATCCCAAAAAACTTACTTTATTTTATGGCTAACTTTATTTTTTCAGCCAGCGTATTCCACAGAAAAAACTTGCAATGAAATTTTTTAGCACAGTAATTTTGAACTTGTTTCGAGCTTACCCTAGGTGAAAAAGATATTTGCAGAAAGCGCAACATTTTCGCGGAAAAACGAAATAAGCTTTTATATGGCTTACCTTATTTATATTTTTTCAGCCAGACGAAAAAGATGGGAAAAGTTGGAGACCGTATATGAAGCAAAACACGCCAAGTGTACCAGCCGAAAATTTTATTGTCGCCGATTTCGCTCAAATTTGGCAATAGTAGTTTTTTTAATCTTTTTTTTTTAAAAATTTTTCAAAAACTATAAAATAAAAAATATTTAAACTTTCCAAAAAATTTCAAAAAATTGTACACGTATTTTTTAAACGATTCTAAGCATTTTATGTCTAGTACATTTTTTCGTAAGATGCTTTTTGGAAAGTTTAAAAATTTTTTTTTTAATAATTTTTGAAAAATTAAAAAAAAAATTAATTTTTTAAAATTCCAAAATTTACACATATTCCTTGGACGATTCTAAGCATTTAATGCCTAGTACATATTTTCGTAAGATCACTTCCTCTTGAGCAAACAAAGGGTTTTGCCTGCCGCGGGCGTTCAAAAGCCAAAAACTCTCATGTGATTTGATTGCCAGGAAATGTTTCGTGTATAATATTTACGAAATTCTTTAAATATTCTTTAATTTTTTATCTTTTGAACCAAAATATCACCATTCATATCTTTCATATCATACTATTCACTATCATAGAACTCTTTAGTTTAGTTGCCAGATAATTTAACAAGAATACTCGTGCATGACTAAAAAACCTATGTTGAACTAAAACAAAAAAAAATCATTTGTAGAAGCTTTTACTTTCGTTATATTACATGTATCTAGATTATCCTTTCAGTGAAATCAACTCTTCTCACAACATCATGATTGAAGGAAAAGTTATGAAAGGAGTTCACTTGAATAAACATAGACGACCGCCTAATTACAGCACGTATAGTAACTTTGCTTGGTCTCATGAGTACTATAATTAAGGAAAAAGTTTTATAAAATTTAAGTAATTTGCTTAATTAAAAGAAGAGATATTAAAACAAGCCTGAGCATCGTGTGTAAAGTACTTTGCGCATCTTAAGTTACCTTTAAACTTTAGAAGAAAAAACTCTCTCGTTTCACAACGCCAAAGCTACTTTTTAAAACGCTGTGAATCACTAAGGGCTTCATAGACTTCACTGTGTGGGAAGCACTGAACTGCATTAAACAGTTCCTTTGCATGATGAACTCATTGTTTTTCTAAATTTTGACACTTTTTGATAGCAAGTCAACGTATTATTCAAAGTTAAATATAATTCGAAGGAGTTCTTTGACTAGTCTGTATATCAAATTGAATAGAAATGAGGCAGTCTTCGCCTTAAATAGAGAAAAAACACTAAATATTGCAATAAAATGTAAAATTTTGATCCAAAGAAAACACTATTAAGATACGTACTATGGAAATTTCCGCACTTTTATGTTTCTGCCTCCTCTTTTCAGTGTTGAATTTTAATCTCCGTTGTAAATTTTTCATGTAAATCATTTTGACTTTGTCGCAAAATGCAATTTGTTATTTTTTATTGATTTCTTTTGAAGCGTTTTTTATGAGCTACTTACATTTTTCTTGCATACAAATTTCCACACGAATAATTTTAATTGAAATTTTTTATGAGAATGTTAAATGCCAGAGATTATTCAATGTATGTATTGCATTTTGTTTTAAAGTTCTTGGAATTCTAAAGCAACTAAAGGAAATCAATATTTATATGAGAAATTCATAAAATACATAATGGCGCATAATGTGCTCCAAAATGTGCCCCTAAGTGTTTGTAATAAAATCGAACAGACCGAATTCAATATCGTTACAATTGCAGCAACGCGCTGTGTTAACGTTTTCCTAATATTCTGTTCACTCGAAGTTGGAGGTCATAAGAAAATTGCAAAACAAAACATAAGACGAACATAAAATTCTATAATAAAGTCTTTTCACAAAGAAGGAAAGAAAGAAAGAAATAATGCTAAAAGTCAAAGTTCCAAAATGAAATTAAAAATGTGTATCGTGGTATAATGTGCTCGTGTGCAATATGCGCAAAACTATCAGAGTTACCAAGCTGCGAAGAAAAATCTATTATAAATTTTTTATTGTATTCTAAAGAAAAGCCTCCAAAAATTTGTGATTTTTGCAAAAATATCAACCACCTTATGTTGATTATAAGTTTATTTTTTAAAGGCTGGTCTTCGTTACGTTTCAAGACCCACCACAGGTCTATCATAAGACGAATGTGCTGGCATTCAAAAGAACTTACAAGCATATCGATACCTTAGAGCGCTATAGTCCTATCTCCACTTTTTGCGATTTTGAGATTTTTGCAATTATGGCAACATTGTAGGCTTCTTTACCATGTGAAAGACTGTGTGATGTCAAAATATCGCTAAAACACCAAAATATTCGAAAATTAAAAAAAATCCTATCTTCAAATAAGTCACATTTTTAAAAAAAATTCTTCGTTTTTTCGCGTTTTCTTCGCGTTTCATGACTTTTTGCGACAATTTAATGAACAAATTTGGTTTCACCCAAGGCTCCACTCTTGTTTGTCGGAACCAAAATTTCAAAAATTCAAAAAAAAAAAACAAAAAAAATTTGTTTTTTCGTGTTTTCCACGCGTTTCATGACTTTTTACGACATTTTAGTGGAAAAAATTCAAAAAATGTACTAAATAGGTCGTTTTTTTCAATAGTAGTGGAATTCTATATAAGCAAAAGTAATGACATACTATAAATTGGCTGGGATTTCGTTAGAAAATAATAAAATTGGTTAAAAATATTACATTATGTTAAAATATATAAGTAAAAATATTGCATATATCGTTATATCAAAATAGCAGCCAATCTTAAATAACCACTGTTTGAATTCTTCTTTTTGCATTTCCCAACAATTGGAAAAATGGAGATAGGACTATAGCGCTCTTAGGTATCGATATGTACTTTATTTAACTTTTAGTATAGATTTGTTGCGAATCAAATCAAATATTCAAGTAGTAACCATGTCTCACACTGGCTCAAAATCCCTAAAAGCTGGCCAAAAGTCGAAATCATTAAGTTTCGAGACGAAATTTTTTACCTTGGGCTTTTTGAGGTCACTGATTACGAATTTGATGTTTGATTTTTAAAAAATAAAATGGCGGATTCAAAATGGCGAACGATTTGCATAAATATTCAACCAAATCTAACAAAAAAAATTACTTGGGGGTTAAAAAACAAAATGGCGGATTCGAAATGGCAAAAAACAACACTTGCACAATATTTATATCTAATTTAAAAATTTATTTCAAAACTTTAACTTCGATAGAGTTGTGTGCAACGTTAAATTGATCTACGTAAGAGTGGGTTTTAGATTCCTTTATCATGGAGTATAAGCTGTATAATAATATAAAAATTTTATCATTTGTGACGAGCATCACATATTGACACTTGGCCAGCAATATGAGTTAAATTTTCCTCTGGTTGCTTCAGAAAAAACCGCATCAAACAAAAAAGGCAAAAAAAGGCACCTCAATTTTTGTATATGTATTAGAAAAGGTTTCAATCTTCTTAAATCCGAAAAATCTTGGTGGCATGACGTGGTATAAATTAGTTCTGGGATTTTTTCATAACCATTGCAAACTGATTTTGTGAAATAATTTGATTTTAAATTAATCACAATTATCGCAAAAGTATAAATTATTGCATGTTTTCAATATAGAGGTTCGATAGTATTTTCTTTTACAAAGAGATTTCACATTCTAGCATTAAAATCGGTTCAGTTTTACAGTAACCGCACAATTTTTACAGTGAACATTAAATTTTTACTTTTAACTCACAGAATTTTTCGTCTGAGAAGCGTACTTTTGGAGAGATCTTAAGAGCATTTTAGGAATACCTGGATCTTTCTTATAAATTTTTTGAGGTCTATGAATATCTGTTAGACAACACGGTCCATAAAAAGTTAGTTTAAAAAAACTTTTTTTTTCGACTTTTGGCCAGCTTTTTAGGATTTTGAAATAGTGTGTGTCTGTATGGCCGTGCCAAAGCCGACTTAAAAACATAAAGTCATCCTTCCTTCCCATACCAAATTTCATAAATGTCAATGCAGTGGCTTAGTGGCACCGGGCACTTAAAAAAAACCAAAAACCTATCCACTGCACCCCTTCACAACCTTTCCTATTGTGATGAGCAAACCAAGACCAAGACCAAGACAATAGCAGTCAATATGCTCCAGTAAAGTGTACTTAATTTTTTGCCAGGCTAAAGGCAACACCCTTACTGGTTTATATTTTATTCAATTTATCGGGTACTCGCGATTAATTCGCTTCTGATGTGAGTTTCCAAAAAAGTGGTAGACATAGGTTGCATATTTCGCCTTTTTTGTTAATTTTCATAAGTTTTGAGATCCAGTCGTTATAGATGAATGCATTAAAAGAGGAATTTGGTAACCCTGTTAGTGTTGGGACTTTACTTGCGAAACGAAAAACTAAATTGTTATCGATGCAGCTAAATCGATAACACATAAAAAGGGAGGGCAACAGCCGTAGCAGCAATTGTCGTCGTCTCAAAGGACACATCAGGCAAAGTGATACCACATTTACTTATACGTATACACCTAAATGGTAAGATAAGAGTAGATACCTCTCAGCATGTTTAGGTGTGGGTACAAAGATTTTCTTATGTCTGAGGTCAAGTATAAGGTGAAAATACTGACAACTCATAGGCATAAAATTTGTAAAGTATGCTTTAATTAGGTTTTAAGAATGTCTGCATTTGTTACGTCTTAAAGAAAAGTACATGAAAAAATTTAAGATATTTACTTTGTGTTGCTTGGTTAATCATGGTTTATTGCCTTGCATTTTGATTATTGTATAAATTATAGTTAGGTTTTCTTCAAGAAGAAAGATGTTTTTTGATGTTTTCAATTTTATAATTTATTTAGAAACCCAAACCCGTCTCTTTAAAATTAAATTTTATAAAAAAATGTCTGTAGCTACACTTTTTAAGTTCATTTACATGCAAACATAGTTATTCCGCTGCACGAGCATAATTTGCAATTTTATTGATTTGCATAAAAAAATCCATTTGCTAAATTAACCGGAAATGCTCATAACATCACGTGCATAATTTAAAAGTACAGTAAATCCTTGATAGTCTTTTTAAGATTTGATAAAAAATTATTTTTAGCATTTATTTTAATTTACTCTGAATAATTGTGGGAGCTAGAATGGTCTGGTCTGGTCTGGTCTGGTCTGGTCTGGTCTGAACTGGTCTGGTCTGGTCTGGTCTGGTCTGGTCTGGTCTGGTCTGGTCTGGTCTGGTCTGGTCTGGTCTGGTCTGGTCTGGTCTGGTCTGGTCTGATCTGGTCTGGTCTGGTCTGGTCTGGTCTGGTCTGGTCTGGTCTGGTCTGGTCTGGTCTGGTCTGGTCTGGTCTGGTCTGGTCTGGTCTGGTCTGGTCTGGTCTGGTCTGGTCTGGTCTGGTCTGGTCTGGTCTGGTCTGGTCTGGTCTGGTCTGGTTTGGTCTGGTCTGGTCTGGTCTGGTCTGGTCTGGTCTGGTCTGGTCTGGTCTGGTCTGGTCTGGTCTGGTCTGGTCTGGTCTGGTCTGGTCTGGTCTGGTCTGGTCTGGTCTGGTCTGGTCTGGTCTGGTCTGGTCTGGTCTGGTCTGGTCTGGTCTGGTCTGGTCTGGTCTGGTCTGGTCTGGTCTGGTCTGGTCTGGTCTGGTCTGGTCTGGTCTGGTCTGGTCTGGTCTGGTCTGGTCTGGTCTGGTCTGGTCTGGTCTGGTCTGGTCTGGTCTGGTCTGGTCTGGTCTGGTCTGGTCTGATCTGATCTGATCTGGTAAAATTTCTTAAACTTTTACAAAATTTTTCGACTTTTCCAACATTTTTCGTCTCTCTCAAGAATTTTCACCTTTCCCAAGATCTTTCGTCCTTTTCAATTACTTATTTTTCTACTTTCCTAACATTTTTCTTCTCGCTCAAGATTTTCCGACTTTACAAAATTTTTCGTCTTTCTCAAGATTTTTCGACTTTCCCAACATTTATCGTCCCTCTAAGATTATTCAATTTTCTCAAGATCTTTTGACTTCTTCAATTATTTTTCGACTTATTTAAGATTTTTCTATTTTCTCAAAGTTTTTCGATTTCCTCAAGATTTTTCACCACTCGCAAAATTTATCGACTTTGGCCAAATTTTTCGTCTTTCTGAAGATTTTTTTACTTTTCCAACATTCATCGTCTCTCTCGAGATTTTTCGACTCCCTCAAGATTTTTCGACTTTTTTAAAAATAAGTATTTCGACTTTCTAAGGATTGTACAAATTTCGTAAAATTTTAAGAATTTCTCACGAATTTTCGACTGTCTAAGGAATCGTATCGAATCTCTTGCGTTATTCTAATGTTCGAATAAATACAGCTAGAAGATATTAAGACTAATTCAACAAGTTACAACTGTAAAGTCATAAAATATTATGCAAACAAATAATTTTAGCGTCATAATAACTCTTTAGAATTTGTGTTTTTTTCTCTTTATAATATTGTATGGCTCCATTAAGCAAGACGGACACATAGTGAAACATAGACGACGCATTGATGAGTAGTCGTCCTCCTCATGTACGTGCGTTTTCCTGCATGAATTGCGTACAAGTGAGTGTGTGAACGTTATGAAAGACAAGAGGATAGAAACATTGAGACAAGCATGCATACACACACACATGCTTTCTACTAATTACAATCCTGAAGACATTTGTTTACAAAGCAGTCAAGTGTAAAAATATGTGTGGATTTGTGTGTGAGTGTGTGTCTGGAAGGAACCAACTTGACATGTGTTCTTACTTAACTAACACTGTACTCTGGCAGGAGAACAAACATAACAAAAACAAAGCTGTCTTTGTTAGACTTAGCCGTTTTGTGTATGCAAGCAGGAATGCACTCGTGACCATGTTTTCTTGCAAGCGGTAGGGGGAATATATGGCATTTACTTAAGGTATAACACATTAAAGTAAATGCTTCATAAGGTCTTTAAATTAAAGTTTTATTCGTGAAGATAGTAAGTTAAACAATAAACATTTAAAAATAACTGGTTTATCCACTAGTTTATGGAAAATAATAATTTCAGCTTAAACTGTTGCATACATTTTCATTCAAGACCTATATTTTTGAAAAGTATTTTGGTGACTTTTGATGTGAAAGTTGATGATTTAATGATTTGATGACATTAATGCATTTATTTGTACCGATGTCATTTTCCGGAAAGTACAAGTAATACAGTTGTAAAAAGGCGTAGGACTTTTATGGCATGTTCTTTTTCCTTTTGTCTAACGTATACATTAACATAATGATGACAATGTTTTAAAATCTCAGTCTCAGAATTTAAAGAATTTCAACGCTGTGAGTTTGGTGTGTAATTAATGTTGGGTAATTTAAGTGTTATCATACAAGGTCCTTATTCGGATGTTGCTATTTCTCTTCTTTTGTGTTTAAATCGCAGCTTTGTTATTCAAAGCAACAGGAAAAAAAGACATAAAATTACACCACTTTCTTTGTTTTTTTCCATTTTCTTTCTTCTCATAAATTAATATTAAGAAACACAAAAAGAGACCGTGATGCGGTCTAACTTCTTTGAAAAAACAAGGGAATAAATAACAACTCGCTTTGTTAAGATGTTAATTAAAACACAACAACAACAACAAAAAAAGGAAGAAAACACAACAACAGCAGAGTTAACTTAAAGGGATATCTGTGTTTGTTGGGTGGATAAAGCAGCTCAGAAAACTTTAAAGTGAAAAAAACTATTAAGTTTTTTTTTTAACGACACGGGCATATTAAGAGAAAAATATTAAAATAAATGCAAAAACAACTACCATAAGTCTAACATTTCCAATGTAAACGAAAAATAAAGCAGCAACAATAATCAGTACAGTACACCCTGTGCCACTTATCAAAGTAACTTTGAAGCATCTTCTCGAACCAAAAAGTATGAGGTGAGCTTTGCAAGTGGTGAAACTGGAATCATGAAGCAAATTTTTATGTATTGCATAAAGTTGAATAACTGAAAAAGCTACACATAAGAAAATATCCAAAGTTTTTTTTATTTTGAGCTTTGTTTTTTAGGGGCATAGTGGCGCCCATTTTTCTCATTTGTTGTATGTATTTGACTAGGTGTCTTTATGTATCAAATATCATTCCCATGCGTCAAACAGTTTCAAGACATGTAGATATGTAGAATTTTGTTTTTTAGGTACGTGGCACCTCTTATTAACCCAACATAACCTCACCTCACCTCATCTAACCTAGCCTATCCTAACCTAACCTAACCTAAACTAACCTAACCTAACCTAACCTAACCTAACCTAACCTAACCTAACCTAACCTAACCTAACCTAACCTAACCTAACCTAACCTAACCTAACCTAACCTAACCTAACCTAACCTAACCTAACCTAACCTAACCTAACCTAACCTAACCTAACCTAACCTAACCTAACCTAACCTAACCTAACCTAACCTAACCTAACCTAACCTAACCTAACCTAACCTAACCTAACCTAACCTAACCTAACCTAACCTAACCTAACCTAACCTAACCTAACCTAACCTAACCTAACCTAACCTAACCTAACCTAACCTAACCTAACCTAACCTAACCTAACCTAACCTAACCTAACCTAACCTAACCTAACCTAACCTAACCTAACCTAACCTAACATAACCTAACATAACCTAACCTAACCTAACCTAACCTAACCTAACCTAACCTAACCTAACCTAACCTAACCTAACCTAACCTAAGTACAGGACTAAGAGCAAGATCTGAGAGCAAGATCTGAGCAGCGCTTTGCTAAGATTTCGTGAGAAAACCTAAAAATATACAATGATATGCAAAACATTGTATTGTTTTGTTGAGGAGTCTGAGCACGAAGTTGAAGAATTTGTCTTAAACAAGTGCCCCGACAAAGACCCCACTTTGAGTTGATACGCCACTGATTTATATGTTACAAGGACTATGTTTGTGTGTAGACTTTAACGGATATGTTTTCATGTACAGACAAATTTTTACAAATAACAAAATGATAAATTACAATTGATGCTACCGCAAATTTTTTCAATTATTATTTTTTGAATATTAAAAAAAAAAATACAGAAAACATAAATTACTTTTTATTTATCACAAAATAGGTATTGTGTTAAAAAAAAAACACATAATCCAACTTTAAAATACAAAACCCGTATTAACATGTGCCGTAATAAATGAAAATGAAACCGACATGATTTGTGGTTGCGTTGATGCAATAACTGCGGCATATAATATTGAGAGATTGCTGGCAGGACATACAACACAATAATGGTGGTTGGACAAAAACTAATGGTACGGGTAGTGATAATGGAGTTATTAATATGCAAATTATTTAATGCCACTAGATATCCGTTTCGTTTGTGAAAATGATTTATGAATTGTAGATAAATGTAGCTATTACCTGTTTAGAGGTGTTTATGAAAAAACAACATATTAAAATATGTTTTAATTTATACCCGGCGCACAGTGGGAGGGTTTGTATGGAACGGCGGCCATATGTAGTAATTATAGAGCTAGGCTATTGAAATTTGGTACAGATGTTTTCTACATTAAAATAATAAAAATGTGAATATGAACAAAATCCGCCGACGGACAAGTCTACCTCCCATACAAAGTTGGGGCGTGGTCGGAATTTTTTTTTTCAAAATGGGTATCAATTTACAATAACTTGATCTTGCTTATTTCAAAAATGTTAAAAATTCTGAGCTACCTTTTATAGTTTTCAAGTTATGAGGAATAAACGAAAATCTACTTTATAAAAACTAGATTTTGTTTGTTTGTGTATTTGTCCCTTATTGACTCGGAAACTAACTAACCGTTTTTAAAGAAGTTTTAACATTGTGTTTGTACAAAAAAAGGCTAAGTTATACACTAAAAAACTGGTCAGTGCCACGCCTCCCCCCCAAAAAATTAATTGGTCATATCTCTGAAACTCTTTCACGCAGATAAATGAGATTTGGTAAATATGTAAAAATCATCAAGGCAAATAATGTTCACTTGAAAAATGTGCAGTGCCACGCCCCCAAAAAAATAATTTCCTCATTTCTCCGACAATATTGGACGCACTTAGATTTGATTGAGTACATATGCTAAGGCAATTAGAACAAATACTTCTCACTTGAAAAGTGGGCGCTGCCACGCCCCACTGAATGCTGATTCATTATATCTCAGAAACTGCTGGACGCAGACAGACAAAATCTGGTGCATATGCAAAGGGCCACGTCCTACGAAAATAAAATTTGTCATATTGCTGACGCTTTTTAACGAAAATTATAAGATTTGATAAAATGCTTCGCTGTGGTATGTCCAAGTAGAGAGAGAGCAATTTTCAAGGGACTTAAATGGGGCGAATATACCCCTTTCCAAGTACTCCTTTGTTCTGAAAAAAGGCAGCTAGGGCTTAGCATTTTGATTCAGCATACCTGGCCACATATTATATTGGAAAATTACGAATATCCAAAAAAGTCCAATTTTTTTTATTGTCATAGTTGTCGAAATTTATCGATTTTGGCATTTTGAGCTCAAAATTTCAAAATTCACCATAATTCACGTGTCATATATAAAACAAATTAACTAGAGCGTTTATCCATCACTTTCTAATGTTAAAAGTTCCATAGAGCATTTTTACTGCGCTACTAAACCAAAACAAAATTTTAAAATTTTATAGTTTTTTTTTGTCCCTAAGTATTATCTGTCGATGGGCGTAAAAATTTTCTAAATCCATAGCACTTTCAATTTCTACCTATTTATGGCCACGATCTCCTATTGTGAGGGGGTGATTTTCCCAATATTTTTTTCATCGATCCGGCGCAATGTACACAGATATCGTCGCCACAGTTCTCTTCTGCCCCATACGTATGTTGGTGTATTTCGAGAAAATGGAAAAAGATAGTTTAAACCTCAATAAAACAAAATTGGTCCAGAAACGATGAGGGCGATCGGCCCTCCCTCTCAAACTAATTGATAACATTTTTTTTTTAAATTATATGTAAAGATTTTAAAAACATTTTGTTATTATCTAGAAATTTTGTCAATCAGCCCCCCCTCTTGACAATGCTGGATCCGCCTGAATGTTTATAGCTGAAAAGTTTTTTAAAAAAAATTTGGTGCCAAGCCACTCCAAAAAAAGGCATCATATCTCAGAAATTAAAGGAGGCAGTTGCATTCTGACGACAGCTTTTGAAAGACCATGTTTCTAAGCCTATGGAACAAGAATTAAGTCAAAATATCGAAAATTGTCGATGAAACAAGAGAGAGATCAGGCGTCGATATGTATATAATCTGCTTACAATTAAATTTTTCTAAATCTTTAGGAATTCACAGATCTAATTCGCAAAATGTTAAACATGTTCAGACATAAATTTCTTTTGCTAGTGCTTTGTTCACCCTTGCATTTGCATATAAATTTGTTTTTATTACAAACAAAAGATTTGTTATCACACAAAGCTGCTAATTAGCCAAATCCATCTTACAATAGATCTGTCTATACGCCATAATTTCACTCTAATCGAACATACTTACTTACTTACATTGCTACGACGATATTTTCCAAAATATCAAATCGCTCTTTCTTGATGCACAACCAATTCTCGTTGAACAAACCAGATGAAGTCTCTCCAGAGCAAATAGCAGAGAATCTTTTAAGCGCTGAACTACCCAACGGGAAAGTGAATAGCCTAATGACTTTAGTTAGCGTCCACCGGATCAATCATCTTTCTAATGCTGTTGTCA
Source organism: Calliopum simillimum (assembly GCA_951812925.1). Taxonomy (NCBI): domain Eukaryota; kingdom Metazoa; phylum Arthropoda; class Insecta; order Diptera; family Lauxaniidae; genus Calliopum; species Calliopum simillimum. Next base: position 10,413,517 of record OX638372.1, read on the forward strand.
GAATGCAATTATTTCCTTTAATTCCTGAGATACATAGCATTTTTATGGGGGGGGGCGTAGCTTTTATTCATGTTTAAAGTTTGTTCTTTGTAGGTATTGTATAGGGCAATATGCCCACTTTAGTTATCTGATAATATGACGCATATCTCGAAAATATCTTTAGACCCATTTTTGAAATCTATCAACAGTCTTTAGTTCAAATTTCAATGGTACTTTTTTGAACCAATTTTGTTTTATTGAAGTTCAATTTTTCATGTCCATTTTCTCGAAATACACCAATATACTTATGGGGCGGAATAATTTTTTATTAAAATTTTCAACTTTTAAAATACAAGCACCTGGTTCTTATTATACTAGACGGAGAGCCAGCGCTTGGCTGACCCTCCTCATAGTATCAAAGCTGAATTTTTTGTGAGTGTTCTTCCAATAGTAGGTATGAACTTTTGTTCTAATGAAATCCTGAGAGGTGGTGCCTACGTGAGATATCGAGTGCAAAAGGTCGAGAAAAACAGTTTTTTGCAAATATCTTGCTAACTGTTATGTCTCAGCAAATTTCAAATCGAAAAATGACGCTAATTGTTTTCGTACGACCTACAGTTTAGGAGATATGGTCCAGTGAAAGTAGACCTTCCGATCCAACATATAAAATCCATAATTTTTTTTCCTTTGGTTGGTCTATTTTTTAGTTTCAAAGTATGCACCAAAATTCGAGACCAATTTCACTTTCGTAAAAAAAGTTATTCAGGCACAAAGGTCGAGAAAATTAGAATCTCGCTAACGCTTATTTCTACAAAAAAATGGTGCTCAACAATTTTGTAGCTCAGAAAATTTCATAAAGAAAAGTGGTGTAAATTGTTTTCGTGCGACCCACAGTTTAGGACAAGGGTGTCAGCGTTTTCAAATTTTCGCTTTTATAACAACTTCAAATTCCTCGAACTACAACAATCACAAAACCTATCTTTTGTTGTTTTTTTTGGTGGCTCGTTTGCAACAACAACTATATTTCAATAATTTTTTAAATTTCTGAGAACTACAACACACACGAAAAATGTTTGTTGTTTTTTTTATTTATGCGAAACAACAAAAACAATTTTTCATAAATATTTAAATCCCGCGAATTTTGACGAGTGTGTTATAGTTTTCAGAAATTTAAAAAATTATTGAAATATTCTTGTTTTTGTAGGCGAGCCAAAATTGGCTCACTTTTGTTCTACGCTGACACCCTTGGCTTAGGAGATATCCTATTTTAAGGTATTCTAAGCATACAGGTGCTCATAGTAATATGAATATTGATTTTCAAAGTACTCTAACTACGCCTACGTCATAGAATCATGGCTGATTTTTTTTTGTGGGTATTTTTCCAATAGTGGGTACTAACTTTTGTTTTAGTCAAACCATAAACCATGGTGCCTTCGTGAGATATTGGGTGCGAAAGGAAGAGAAAATCAGTTTTTTGAAAGTTGATTTTCAAATTACTATAACTATGCTCGATATCTCATAAAGGCACCACCTCTCACGGTTTGACTGAAACAAAAGTCAGTACCTACTATTGGAAAAATACCCACAAAAAAATGCAGCCATGATACTATGACGTAGGCATAGTTATAGTAGTTTCAAAATCAACATTGAAAAAGTGATTTTCTCTACTTTTCGCACACGATATCTCACGAAGGCACCATGGTTTGACTAAAGCAAAAGTTAGTACCCACTATTAGAAGAATACTAACAAAAAAATGACGCCATGATACCATAACGTAGGCATAGTTATAGTAATTTAAAAACAAATTTTCAAAAAACTGATTTTCTTGAATTTTGCACCCGATATCTCATGAAGGCACCACCTCTCACGGTTTGACTGAAACAAAAGTCAGTATCTACTATTTTAAAAATACCCACAAAAAAAAAAAAAAAAATGCAGCCATGATAGGTATAGTTATAGTAATTTCAAAATCAACTTTCAAAAAACTGATTTTCTATACCTTTTGCACCCGATATCTCGCAAAGGCACCTCCTCTCATGATTTAACTAAAACACAAGTTAGAATTCCCTATCAGAAAATACCCACAAAAAAATTCTGCCATGATTTTATGACGTAGGCGTAGTTATAGTACTTTGAAAATCAACATTCATTTACTATGAACACTTGTATGCGGAAAATATCTTAAAGTAGGATATCTCCTAAACTGTGGGTCATACGAAAACAATTTGCGCCAATTTTCTATATGAAATTTTCTGAGCTACAAAACTGTAGAGCACCATTTTTTTGTAGAAATAAGCGTTAGCGAGATTCTAATTTTCTCGACCTTTGTGCCTGATTAGCTTTTTGTACGAAAGTGAACTTGGTCTCGAATTTTGGTGCATACTTTGAAACTATAAAATAGACCGACTAAAGGAAAAAAATTATGGATTTTATATGTTGGATCGGAAGGTCCAATTTCTTTAGACTTAAACTATAGGTCGTACGAAAACAATTAGCGTCATTTTTTGATGTGAAATTTGCTTAGCTACAAAATTGTTGGACATATGTTTTTTGTAGATATAACTGTTAGCGAGATATTTGCAAAAAACTATTTTTCTCGACCTTTTGCACCCGATATCTCACGTAGGCACCACCTCTCAGGATTTCACTAGAACAAAAGTTCATAGAACACTCACAAAAAAATTCAGCTTTGATACTATGAGGAGTGTCAGCCAAGCGCTGGCTCTAAGTCTATACGTAAATATTTTATAAATAAATTGAAATTAAAACTAAATTGCTATTTTTATTATTTATTATATTTCGATGAATTTGAGAAATTTTAAGACTATCTTTAAAATGGGCAAACGATATAATAAATATTTTTCGTTGCCGGAAAAGGGTCAAAATGATCACCGACCCCATTAAATTTTCCTCTCCAACATTTTAAGCATACTTTCCCATTTTTTCCACCCCTTAAGGAGTTTATAAAAATATCAAAAAAATACCTCATTGCCGGGAGAGAGCAAAACTGTTCATCTAAGTATATGAACATTAGGCCGGATTGATAAAAAAAAAATATTGGAAAAATCGCCCCCCATTTGAAAGTTTACCTTGAGAGTATCCAGGAAACAAAAAAAAAAAAAAATGTTTTGCATAACTTCAGGAGGTGGTGTTCGATGTTTCCGACCATAATAATTACCCGACTCAAACGAAATTGCTTTAAAATCTTCGTTAATGAATTTTTTATTAATCTGTCTAAACAGATTTTTTGGTTTGGCTTTTCCTTTTAATTAGCAAATCCAAAAAGCGGAAAAAAAAATTAAATTTTTTAAGTTGCCATATAGGATCCGCCATTTTGAGGTTTACTACTAGAAAATTTGTAATTAGGGGCTTATAAAACCTCGGACTTCGTGAAAATCGAAAAAGTCAATACAATTATTTTGCCGTATTCGAATTCAGCATCGAAATATACATTTAAAATTACTATTCTTGTTTTTTTTTTTGTTGGTTTTATTTTCTTAGGTTTTTTCTTGTAATAATTATAATTTACAAAATGAAATTTTTCAAAAACGGTCCGACGGATTCTTTTAATTTATTTTCTCAGTTTTAAAATTTTACCCCAAAGAATTTCAACTGACTTGAATATTTGGATCGAACGCGCTATTTGATCGCCGTGTTTTCTGTTGAATGTTGAAGGATTGATGCGTATGGACCCGAATTACATAGTCCTGCGGTTTTGAAAAAATTAAAAATGTATGAAATGAGAGTAGATGACTTTTATAGATTTTTGATCGTTGATTCCGAATATGACCTCCGATTTGCTTTATCACGTCTGAAATCCCAGTTATCCTTGATTTAAAGTGCAAGAAACGCTATTTTCAGACATATGGCGTACATCCTGAAAGTAGTCTAGTTCACTTTTGACAAAGGCATTGAATAGCCCCGATCTTCCTTTTTAAAGCTTACTTTTAACTTTCTCAATTGAATCATTAGTTTCCGAGATATTATCGATTAAAGTAAAGGTATCGCTAATCCCTGTAAAGGACTATATTCAATTTGTATACCTTTACTTCAATGGATGATATCTCGGAGACTAATGATTCAATTGTAAAAGACATCAATTTGAAGTTTTGCAAACAACAATTCAAAATGCACAAATGTATATCAACTCATAAGGGGATCATATGACGGATATATTTTTTTCAACTTAATGCTATCAATTTAACGTATTCAAGTAAATTTTTCGTGAAAATATTATATTTTTTTTGATCCACCTGTTACTTGACTCATTAAATGTGTCTGTTGCCTGATGTAATTCGATTTACCTAACTATGCATTAATGTAACAAAAGTTTTAAATTCCAGTATAACTACGTAATTATAGGTCCACTTTGAGTTACTACAAAATTTCTCGATGGGATAATGCTCTCGCTTCATTTAAATCACATCGCTCATTCTTGTAAGTTCTATGCCAGTAGTCGGCAACTTTAAGAGAGAGAGAGAGTTTATTTTTAGAGAAGATGGATCGAAAATAGAAAAAAAAACAGGGATTGATTGAAATTAGAGCGCTCAATTGAGCTATGGGTTGCCGATCACTGTTCTATGCATATCCTTAATAAATATTTATAAACAAAATGACGTGCAAAATAAATTCAGTCAGTTTGCATCAGTCAAACAGTAAAGATGAGCGCTACAGAAAACCGAAGATTGCAGTATTTATTGGCATTTTTAATCTGCATTAATTTACTGACATCTGCTTTGGGTCAAGTTAAAGGATGCAAAAATGAGGGCTATGTAAGTGGCAAATGAATTAAATTTTATTTACATTAAAATCAGCTGTTTTCATTCTTAATCGATCGTTTGAAAGTGCTTGTATCATTGGGATTGTTGTTCGAAACATTGCTTCAGTTATCCATTTAGATGTGAACGTCCCAAGCCACCAATTAAGGAACCAAGGCGGATAACATACGAAGAACTTCTGAAAGAAAAGTTTGGCAAGTCAAAAGCCTAGATGCTTCGCAACCTTATGCGATATACACTCTATATTGTTATGTAATTTCTGAAAATGATTAGATGTTTCAGCAAATTTAATAGAAAAACGTATTTTTTTTGTAAAGAAGAAAATCGAACTGAAAAAATAATTTTCACAGCATGAAATATACATAACATTACAGGTACATATTTTAACATTCGCCCTTAATGAAAATTCCGTCTTCAATTCCTAGCTTTATACACAAAATTTTTTGTTAACTTTTGGTAAAGATGTCGGTGATATTTTAAGCAGAAGGAACATATTTTAAGTTGATGAATCCTTTCTGGAATACCTCTCGTACATGATGAACCCGTTTATCTATATGTTTACGGACACGACTACCCCCATACAAAGTTGGGGCGTGGTCCGAATTTTTTTTCAAAATAGTTATCAATAACTTGACCCCGCTAATTTCAAAAATGTTAAAAATTCTGAGCTATCGTTTATAGTTTTCAAGTTATGAGGAATAAACGAAAATTTACTTTATAAAAACTAGATTTTGTTTGTTTGTGTATTTGTCCCTTATTAACTCGGAAACTAAGTACGGTTTTTAAAGAGGTTTTAATATTGGGCCAGTACAAAAAAAGGCTAAGTTATATATTAAAAAATTGGGCGGTGCCACGCCCCCAAAAAAATTGATTAATCATATCACCGAAACTCTTTCACGCAGATAAATCAGCTTTAGTAAATGTGTAAAAATCATCAGGACATATAATGTTCACCGGACAAATGGGCGGTTCCACGCCTTCAAAAAAATAAATTCCTAATTTCTCTGACAATATTTGCTGCACTTAGATATGATGGGGTACATATGCTAAAACAATTTGAACAAATAGTTTTCACTAGAAAAATGGGCGGTGCAACGCCCCTCTGAATGCTGATTCATCATATCTCAGAAACTGCTTGCTGCTGTAGATAGACAAAATGTGGTACATATGCAAAGAGTATTTGGAAAAATAATTTTCAATGAAAAAATGGACCGTGCCACACCCTACGAAAATAAAATTTGTCATATTATTAACGCTACTTGGTGCAAGTTATAAGATATGGTAAAATGCTTCGCTATGGTATGTCCAAGTAAGGAGAGGGCAATTACCAAGGGGCTAAAAGGGGGAATATACTCTTTACTTTAAAATTGATGAATCTGTTGTAGAACGTTGAAGAATATAAAGAAATAAAAAAAGTTTGTTTTCTCAAAAACTGCAACAGGAAAAAATTCATAGAAAAAAAAGTTCTCAAAAAAGGCAGTAAGGACTTTGCATTTCGATTAAGCATACTTGGCTTAATATTATATTGGAAAATAATGAAAATCAAAACATGTATTTTTTTTTTTTTTTATGTCAAACTTTGCAATTTTTCTATGTTTACCATTTTTTTTTAATATTTTAAAAATCACTATAATTAACATAAGATCTGCAGAAAAAAAATAGGTTATTTTTAACAAAGTATAAACAATGTACTTTCTAACGATATGCTAGATAAGTGCATCCGGCTTAAAACAAAGTAACTAGAGCGTTTATCCAAAACTTTCTAATATAAAAACTTCCATAGAGCATTTTTGCTATTTAAAGTCCAACTTTGAGCCCACTGTGTAACTAAAGCAAAACAAAATTTTAAGATTTTATAGTTTTTTTATCGTCCCTAAGTATTATCTGACGATTGGCGCAAAAATTTTTTAAGTCCATAGCACACATTCGTGTTCAGTTGAAATTCTTGCAGATAGCGTTGCTTTGGGGTTTAGGCTTTTTTAGTTTTATATGAAAATTTTAGTACATTTTTCAAAATAAGATTTTTTAAAAACGAATTTTTTTAATTTTTTCCCACAGTGCACTATGGGATATTTTACCAAATTTTTGAGAACAATTCAATATTTTGCTGCGATGTAAACTGGTTTTTATTGTTGATATTTGATAGACAATACTTCAGACCTTACGAAACAGCATTATGTAAAAATTAATTTACCTTTAATTATTTTTGATTGTTCACTAAGGCAAAATTTATCATCCCTTTTTTACTATGTTGGAAATATAGTACGACTTTAAATTATATAGCATTCGAAAGGTATTTTTAAGTAGATGTGCAGAAAGTTAAATTTATTTGAATATGTAGCCTTTAAAATATATTTTGACAGTAATAACAACACAAAACACATAAAATGTCACACAAAGAGGATAAAAAAAACCAGGGCCCCGATGTACCAGATTTGTGAACTAAAATATGCCATACGCAGATATACAAATAAAAAAAAAAAAAATTGAAACGTTGTAATGTTGTAATACATATTTAATTTTTAATACTCATAATTTTTAAGCAAAAATTAAATAATAATAAAAAAATTTTTCAAATTTAATCCGTACATTTTTCATCAAATACAAAATCTCAAATAAAATAAAATAATTCCCACAGGTGTCATTTTTTTTTGCGCTGGTATTTAATTTTTTTCCCGAAATAAAATAATGGACTAAACGTTTTTGTTCAAAGTGAACTAGCAACAATAGTTGAAACAAAAAACGTACCATCTATTTTTTTTTTGGCATTTGAAACGCATTTAGTTCTGAAATTTTACCAACTGTCAAACAATAGAAACACATGCCAACAGACTCCCATATGAGTCCACAGACACAAAATATTTACGTATAAAAAATGCACGATGGAAATCACAAAAACAAAAAATAAAAATAAAAAAAATATTTCAAATAATATGTGCAACCCTGCAAGCAATAAAGTGTAGGGTAGTTACATCAATATACTTAAATTCCTCGAAAACTTTATAAGCTCGTAAAACTGTCAAAATTTGTATTGATTTTGATAACCTTTCGTTTTAAGGAATACCCTTACTACTTTTCTACCGGAGATTTAGCTGTGACGAGATTGACTAATCTAGCCGTAAACTCCTACCTGTTTCCACCGACCAAAAGAGATTTATTTTTTGACACTTAATGTCTTTTATTCTAAAAATTTTTCTATCATCTGCTTTTTTTAATGCCATTTAATACCAATTGTTAAAGTTGAGGGTTGACACTTGAAAAATATTTGAAAATACCCAAAATCGGTAGCCCTGTTGAGGTTTGTATGAAGATTTAAAGTAAATCTCGTCAAAAGTAGACTTATTTTTGTATGGTAAATTAATCACGTGATTTACTGCAAGATCAACCCATAAATCTACGAAGTATTGAATTTCTTGCAATGCCTGAACCAACAGCGTTTTGTTATAGTCTTTGAAGAATTCTCGGAATCTGTTTTTAAAGACACCTTCTGGATAAGCTATGGTTTTATGTAGAATTCAGCATATTTTTCGATTACATTATTTCACAATATTGCTCCTATTAAAGTTTCTTTACATGTATTCTAACCAGAACCTTGTGAGATAAGCAAAAACATCATCGGTGGTTGGCACCTAAAGATTTTTTAGGTCTGTTCTGGTTTAGTAATGGATCCGGAATTGATTAAGTATCAGGTTTCAGAATTTTAGTAAATCATCTTATGAATTCAATAGTATATCTGAGAAGATTTGTCAGCATAATTAATGCTGAAATCCCCGCCATCCAAGAATGTAAGTTCTAACCAAAACCTAAATATTTGAGGAGAATCTGTCTTCATTTTCTTTGACAGCCAGGAGCCAGTAAAAGCTTTTAGCTCAATGAAAATCTAATCCATGTGCTCTTGAAATTTACCTGGAATGAAATAGTTGTACATCTTTAGATTTTTGCTTATATGGGCTGGAAAAGGATTTAAAGTGTGTGTTTATCTTGACAAAGAGAGTGTGTCCAAAACATTTATTGAGTCTATCTGTGGCTCTAGCTAATTTTTCTCTTAATTTTATAGGAATAAAGACATAACTAACCACGTCTTCCCTGAACATAGTAAAAGGAGATCAACAACAATCTTAGAATCTTGGACGAAATAAAATGTTTGGATAATGGGTCTGCACAAAATGTCTTGTTGAAGTTTTAAGACATTTCGTTTCAAGATTCGTTATGTCTTGTACCTGCTTTTTGTTTATCATATACTTTAGTTTAGTGTCGCTTGGAAATGTTTTGAAAGTACTTGGGTATGAAAGAAGAAAAAACCAATAACTGCACAGATGTGTTTTGTTTGATTTGCTTCAGTTCAGTGCATATACTGCAGTTGTAGTGTACACTACAAAATACTACTTTAGTGACAAAAAGTACTTTTTTGCTCACTTTTTGTGGCATTTTTTTGTTTACGCTCTCTGTTTCTTGCGAAAATGAAAATGTGTGAAAGGTCTTACAATCCTGGGTTACAAATGAGTAGCAACTTGCAAATCATACATTCTACTGTAGTTTTTCTACTTGCACGTTTTACACTGACCTGAAGTATTTGTTCGTATAAAATACAGTACACTGAAGTACTTAATTAATAGAAGCAGGTTTTTTTCTTGACTTTGGTAAAACAAGACTTTTTACTTCAGTGTCAAAATGAAATCAGTGTATAGTTGAGATATGAATCCTGAATTTTTTGATCAAATCCTTCAGTTCAGAGTAAAATGTGGGAGTAAAGAAAGTACACTAAGAGTACATTCCAACTAAGTAATTAAAATTCTCAACTAAATGAACTTCTCCGGGAGTACTTAAAATCTGCCGCGAAGATTATGAAATCTAGGCAAACATTCTCTCAGATTGTCGGTCGTCTTGCTGTAATCAGAGGATCTTATTAGGTCAGAAGCTTCTTTCTCGCATCAGTTCATCAGCGCTGAGTCCGGAACATATCTTAAGGCTGCTGAACTCCTCTAGTGTCCTAGAAATGGCCATATAAACGCAAAGCTAAAATGTTCTTGCAGGGTCTTTAAGCAACCACGTTGATTTTTAAAAAAATAGACAGTAGCAGTATGTGGGGGAGCAAAAACTTCGTTACATAAAGAACATGTTGTGGTAACAGTTGTTTGCATTGTTGGTGAATTTGCATTTCCATTTGCAGACAAAAGCCACATACGACACATATGAAAAACAAAAAAAAAAACAAAAAAAATGACAAAATAACAAATCGATTTTTAATACAAGTTGTGTAAAAAATTTTAGCCAAAAAATTTAAAAAATATTTGCATTTAAAAGAAAAATATCAAAGTATTTTTAAAGCTAAATTTTATAACCTAAAAATACCAAGCACATTTGGTGGTCTTTGCAGCATAAGAATCTTACTGTATCGGCAACAATGCAGTATCCTGCTGTTAAAATCAAATCTCTTTCATTCGCACATTCCAAAGGATAATGAAGTGAAAGGAATTTTATGCTTTGATATATTGGCATTTGGTCCTTTGCACACACAGACTGACTGACTGTGAACATCATCATAACACATAATTAATTGCGCGTCGCTCTTTTGAATCCACTGCGTTGAAAATTACCATAGAAATGTGATTTGAGTACCCTGCTGGTGGCTGCGAAATTTGGTATTTTTCTGGATTTAGCTAACATTCTCTCATACACACAATACATACGGATACATACCCCGTGGACAGACTACACTTATAAATTTGATGTAACAAAAAGCCGATTAAGTTGTCGGGAGTGTGTCAGTAGCAGACAAAAAAGGCTTTGCGCAAACTATGCACACTCATGTTGTATGAAATCGCACAAAATTTGACCTTGGAATGTTAATATTCTTTGTGACTTAGTGTAGTGCGGTTTTTAGTAGGGGGGGGGGGGGGGGAAGGGATTGAATAAGTGTTAGCTCATAGAGTATATCTGCTACTACTAGCACCTTCTAGGAGTGTCACGAGGTTTTTAAACAGCCCCCTAATTAAATATGAAATTTGAAGATTGCGACAGAGTTCAACAATTTCATTTCATAAATGTATGCAGATGACTTGTTTTATAAATATTTGGCAAGTTTCCGATCACAAACTGAGATCGTCAATCAAACAAGTCCCCAGGTGGAGAAAAAGGAGTCGCATAATCGGATAAAAGAATGAGTGGGAGGACATGAGGGTCTTTCGGATTTTTTTTAGTAACGTACATGCCTATTCTTACTACCTGTACCCGAAACTAAAAGGAAAAATCTCCTAAGGGGTAGGGATGATATATGTCGGAGAAAGTGTCTTGCACTCCATCACTTCCATTTGTACTCTGGAAGAGGGCGGAGTAAATTTCATAAAAACTCTGAGACGTGGAAATAGAGCGTAAATAGGTTCAACGAAAAATTTAAAGGTGACGTTTCCTAGAGCTTTAAACTTGAAAAATAATTTTACCATATAAAATAAAAATGGCAAACAGTCTTTGTGGAAAGCTAGTAAAAAAATTTGGACTCCAATCGAAAGTGATCTGCCGATTAGAGCCTCTCATGGAAGCTGGGCTCGAAGTGATGAAGAAAAAGCTGATGCTTTTGCGAATCACTTGAGCACAGTTTTTCAGCCAAATCCTTCTATTCAAGGCATTTACCTCCTATTTTGTCAATTAACAGCGATGTTATGAAAATGAGTTTTCATACTAGCAATTTAAAGGTTTTAGTTCAAGCAATGTGTCCTACAAAAGCCCCTGGGTGCAATTATATAACTCCTAAAATGATAAAGAAACTGCCAAACGCAGCTTTAGTCTTTTTGACTAGACTTTTTAACGCTATCATTCAGTATGGGCATTACCCAACCGCATGAAAATTCTCATTAATCACCATGATTCCAAAATCTGGAAAAGATCGTACATTACCTTCTTCATATAGACCCATCAGTCTTTTACCATGCTTATCCAAGCTATTTGAAAAATTAATTCTGTCAAAGCTAATACCGTATGCAACCGATAAGAAATTATTCCCGGTCCACCAATTCGGTTTCCGGAAACAACACGGAACAATCCAACAGGTTAATAGAAAAACAAATGAAATAAGGAAGGCTTTTTTAGCAAAGGGAATATTTTACGACAGCTTTTCTCGACGTAGCCCAAGCATTTGATAAATTATGGCATGAAGGTCTAGTCAATAAAATTAAACACGTATTGCCTTCTAACGTTCACAAAACATATATCTCTTACCAGGAAAGCAGGCATTTTAGAATAAAACATAACAGTTTTATTTCATTTCCTTTAAAAATAAATGCAGGTGTTCCTCATCACAGGCACAACCCTATCTACTTTCGCAGATGATACGGCAGTTATGAGCTGCAGCCGTTGTCCCCTAGAAGCGGCTCGAAAACTCCAACTTCATTTAAATTCAATCGAAGAATAGAATGAAGAAAAATGATAGCAGGTTACTTTTACTCATAAACGAGGTGAATGCCCGGATATCACATTAAACAATAAATCAATCCATCAATGCGAAAACATCACATATTTAGGTATTCATTTAGACAAACGGCTAACTTGGCGAAAGCACATTGAAGCAAAAAAACGCAGTCTGCACTGGCTCATAAATCATCGGTCCCGTCTGAAACTTGAATATAAAATCCTTATATATCAATCCATCATTAAGCCAATTTGGTTATATGGTATACAGTTATGGGGTAACGCCAGCTCCTCGAACATTGAACTAATAAAATGGACTCAGTCAAAAATTCTCAGAATCATGGCAGGTGCTCCATGGTATATACGGAACGAAAACATACATCGGGACCTTTGCATTCCCTTGGTCAAAGACGAAATCAACAAATACAAGCAAAGTTACGCTGCAAGATTGCTGTATCATCCTAATCCATTGGCACGGAAGTTGAAAAACTTTGAAAATTTCTCCAGACTAAAAAGATAGGATCGTCTTGCTATGAATATCGTTAGCAATTTGCTATGTTAAGCTGACTGAATTCTAAATTTTATATGCAGCCGATATTTGGCGCGTACTCTTTCTTATATTTCTTGTTCCTGCTACACATGAAGCCGGAACTACTGGCGCAAATTTGTATGGAGTTATTTTCATTCAAACATCCTGCTAGGCGGGCGGCATGTTTATGAGAAGACTGAACGTACAACAACTGCGTTCTTCTGCGCGCTTACCGTAATCCTAGGATGTACAAGTCCCTATTAACTCTGGAGAGACATTGAACACTAAATTATATATAAGATTAATTATGTATAATAATGTTTTTTAGGATTAAGATTTTTAAACTTATTGTTAGTCGCCTAAGATGAGAAGATTCAATAAATGAATTCAAGCATTAAAAAAAAAAGTTTATTTTTAAGCCAACAGTGAGATAAGTGCTTATTAGTGACTAAGTGTGCTTAACTAATTTGAATGCAACACCGAATACCAAAAACATTTACATTACATGGAAGTTAAAGTAAGATCCTTTCAGTCGTTATGCTCGTACATGTGACAATTAAGGAACACTAAGGCATTTACACTACGACCTTTGTGAAATTAATGTCTCGTTTAATTCAATCTCCTGTTGACACTGTAGACATTTTTTGTACACAGTAATGGTTTTTTGTGAGCACATTTTGAACTAATTACAACACATTTACATGGCGCATATGTTTAATGAAGAAATGTATGGAAGAAATTTTTACAAAAATGCACAAAGAGTGTGCTACATGTACAAAATTGACCCAATTTAAACAATTTCAAAAAGTAAATTATTTGTTTTTAATAAAATAGGCAAAAAATTTAATTATAAAATAATAAATTGACTTTACAATTCAAAGTGATATCTGCAAAATCTTTTAATCAATTTTCTTTTAAATTGAATCGTAAAGCATCTCAGTGAGAAGATGGATAAATTTACGAAATTCCATTTTAAAACAAATTCCAGATATAATGTTCGTATGTAGAAAAGTCAATTGAATATTTGTTTAAGTGCTGTACCAGCAGTGGCAGCAACATCATCCTGTAGCACAATTGCATAACATTCATCAGCGTACAGAGTGGGATATGTGTAGTAAAAGTAAGCACATTCCATGGATTTAGTAACTTTTTTTTTGGGTTATTTCTCCTATTTCATAGAAATAATACGAAAAGTTTAAAATGCTTGTGAGCAATGGGGCTGCCGAATCCAAATTGATATTTGCTTTTTGTAAAATGACTTTATAACAATGACAGCCAATGCATTTGAGTTGGAAAGTTTTGTAGGAGTAAAAGCGTATGTAGAAGAGAGTGATGCTTGTAATGATGTCAAGGGCGAAAGTTTGGTAATTTTTTTTTTCTCAAGCATTTTCTCAAATAAATAAGTTTAATACCTTTGTACTTACATTTGTTCTTAGTTCAAATAAGAAGGTACGTACGTACGTATTTGAAATAAATTATAAACTAACAATGACGTATATGTCAAGTGTCAAACAGTCGGTTTAAAATGTTCCACTCTATGCTTTATACTTTTGTAGTCAATTTAATGCTGCTTAGAAAATATATTTAGAATTTTTAACATTGCTATTGAAGATGTCTTAATATGTCACATATTTGCATCTGTATTCTGTTTTCTTTTTGAATTAAAGGCGTCAAAGTTAAATCTAAGGGCTATTGATTGCACATTTAAATATCTATTATGTCAATCAATGTCAAATTATATTGAATGATTTTATAGTAACAAGGACTTAGAAACCTTCAATTGATAAAAGAAATATAAAAAAATATTACTTAATAAAATATTTGTGCTTTCTTGTTTTTAACATTCAATTATAACTGAACTGTTTTGCCAAATAGCGCGTTTTCACTTGCTTGGCTACGTTGATTTTGTTGGTCTATGCTTGGTTACGCATAAGCAAATTTGTTTTGCCATATAAAAAGATTTTCGATTTGTGTGAGGAACTCTTGTTCATAAAAAAAAACAGCTAGACAATCAAATAAGTTTTGGCATGGCAATGCTATTTGAGACACTGCAACCCTGAGCCAAAAAAATTCCCCAAGTAGAAATAAACAATGCCCAAAAATAATTAGCAAGCAAATTAGGGTTTTTTTTGGAAATTTAAATAATATTGCGGACTCTAATATGGTGTTCAAACAAGATAACTTAATGGGACGGCGTGGGGTACCCTTTTCTTATTGCTGAAATCTATAGTCCTAAATATTGTGAGCATAACAATTGGAACCCTTTTTCGCGTCCACATCTTTATCATAACTACTTGCATGTAAAATATTAATAATATTAAGAACTAATTAAGGTTAAAATAAGTAATGAATTTCTAGTTAAATTAGTCTAGAATTGATTTAAGACTAAGGGTTTTTTAGTAAGTAGATAGTTTCAAGACAATCGCATCCAACAGGTTTGACAAACTATCGTGCAACCGCTTGATAAACAGTTGGACAAGAATTGCATGAGTACCGACTGTCAAATCTTATCAATAAAAGGAAACCGCTGATCGTGTATGAAAATGGAATGGGGGAATGTAAGCGCCGGTGATGGTATCATTCTCAACTGGCAACGAGGTAAGGCGTGTTCTTCAAATATTTGAACCATCCGTGGACGAAACTGATACTTTCAAGCAAAACCCAGTACATACGTATCAGTGGACTGTGACTAAGACCGTAGGTTTTGTTTTCTGGAGAATTTCCTGACTTTACCCAAGAGTGTGGCGGTTGGCGCGGGCTCTCGTGATCAAACAAGACAGGTTAGTAGAGGACAACGAGGAGGCAGTGGTGGCGTGATTCTCTTGAATCCTGACACCTGGACGGAAACACTGATCGGCGACACGACAAGAACACAAGGAGGCATTGTGGGTACGACTCCTTGATCGGTTGTTCTTCACGACTTACAGATATTCTCATCATCCATACTTACCCCATCTGTCACCTGTATCTCAGGAGTGCTTTTCAGGGAAAACATAAACAGTGAAATTAATTTGTGAAGTAACACCCGGGTAATTGTGAAAAGCGTTTCTTTCCTTGGCGGGGAAATAAATTTTTGTATACAAATCCTGGGCACCGACTGCTACTCACGGCTAGTGTCAAAAAGGTTCGTTACAATATCCTGATATGGTATGCTTTTTAAAATCGAAACCTTGCCACTTTTGTTTTTGCCACAATAGGTTAATAGATAGTTTTCATAGATCTTCTAAGAAATGTAAAAAAAAAATAATAAGTAACTCAAACAAAAATTAAAATAGTCATTTTCAATGTATTTGCTGATGTTGATTCCGAATCCGATCTTAAAATTGCTATATCTCATTTGGTTTCCGAGATATCCTAACTTAAAAGTGCTGAAAATTCGGGTTTTCGCTATTTTTGAAACGATATAACAAGACTAGGTTATTTTTTTTTTGTTATGACACCTGATATGGTGGTTGAAAGCTTCAGCCTTTCTCTTTTAAAAACGATATTTCTTATCTCATCGGACATCACCTGACAAAGTTGTGAAAAAAATACCATTTTGGCTGGTTTTAGAGTGGTTAAAAAAATTTTCCTACATACTCTCTATGTAAGCTTTCAAATAAGGGGTGGTTTTTCCAAACTTGTTTTTTTGTATGGAAACCGACCCGGTCTAGTGTGCACCCATACATTATCTTGATGAAACAGCTTTTTCTTCTCCAAATGCTTTAAATCAGTATCGATTCTGTAAAATGTAAAAATTCAATATTAATACAAATTCAATTTACGAGTAATTTAAAAAAAGGAAAAAGAAAATTTTTAAATTTTTAATACGCGAAATATGCACAGCTGTTCAGTCAAATTAAATAAATTAACGAAACGGACTCTTCCAAGTAATGCATCAACTGTATATTATGAAGTATGCAATATTTTAAAATGATGAATCAACACAATAATTATACCAAGAAAGCAACAACTACAACTACAACTACAACAATAAATGGAAAATTTGCATTCATTAAATATTCGAAACAAGTCTGCTGTTGCTGCACGAACTTCGAAGAACTTTCCAAACTAAATATGAAGCAAAGTCCTTGCAAGGAGAAAGAAATTGTGTTGTAATGAGAATGAGTGGGGGAGTTAAAGTTTTTTAGCAACTAACACGCCCACTTAATTATTACAAACAATGCAAAATTTGCAACAATTACAACAAGAATTTCTCTAGTTTCAGCATAAAAATTCGCTTAGAAAATTGTATCCCCCCTCGAACAAATTGGGAAAAAGCAGCAACTCTACCACAGAAATCAAATGTAAATCCGTGGTACTCCACTAACGGGGCAGCAACTGTAACACTTCTCCACTTCTGTTATGTTTTGTTATATATTTTATCGAATTCCGACTACCAAAAGATTAAATTTACTCATCGCATTCTTTGCTGATGTTGCTGATGCAAGTGAAAAATGTAGAGGAGGAAAACTTTGTATAATGAAAACTTGATGCACTTGAAGGAGGTTATGGTATAGTACGGCAGCAGACTGTTCTGGTACAGTGAAATGAAATGGGAGCACACAAAAATGTGATATTAAAAATATACAGTAAGTGACGAGAGCAATATTGCTGATTTATGTGGTTTTCTCCGTTGACATTTACTTTGTCTTGATTCAGAATGATATGTTTTTTTTTGATGTTTGTGAAATTAAACTTAAGTAATATAAGTCGCCCAACATTCAGCCTTATAATTGCACCAACATCTAACTAGTAACAGATATTACAGTAACTATCAGCATGGCAACAGCAGTTCTACAAACAACATACCATAGCACAGCATTGTTCAGTAGTAAACTAACAACAAGCCCGACAAGGCAGCATATGAACTCGCGATAGCCGAACAGTGAATAAGCAACAAAGATCATCGAAAGCACAGTGATCAGCTTCTGCGTGGCTAGTAAACAGCCAAGCAAAAGCGTTCAAGAGTCCACCCACTCTGTCGGCTGTAATGTAGGGAAAGGGTTAAGGTTTAGCCAACCCCGAAAAGGTGACTGAACAAATTATTCCCACGGAAGTTCAGAGCTCAAAGACTACCATATCGGAGATGTTTTCAAAAAAGTTTGGCAATATACCGGTCAACTCCCCGAAATTCATTTCTCATGAACAAATGGTTGCGGTATCCCTCAAGGAGTTTGTTTTGCCAGAGATGATCCGTTGAAACATTACTTTGCCGGTTGCAGTTTTAAGACTGGTTGACTTGACATCAGCTGTCTTGATGATGAAACTGTAGCTTGTCTGAGGGCTTCGTTATCAGCTCTTAAACATTGCGAGGGTGCAGAACTGAAGCTCGTGGACGAGGCAGCAGTGCCAACGGCCCAGACCTTTATCGGCTACGTCCTGACTTAAGAGCTTGGAGGAATGATCGCATAGTGTAACCAGGGAAGGCACAAAATACGGGCATTTGTCTAGTAAAC